>CM051457.1:85071610-85192693 GCA_028274465.1 Plantago ovata
TGAGTTCCAGACTTGTTGTATATGCGCACGTAATGATAGTGTGTGTGATTGCAGGTGATTGATCTGTGTGCTTTATGTGCACCCATCTGTTGCACTGAAAGATCGGCAGAGTGTGTGGTTCATGCCCACGCTGGATGGAAAGTTGCTGTGCGAAGGGTTTTTAAAAGCAGGAGAAAGACGGGCCACTAAATCTGTACCGGACAAACAATCAATGTTTTGTTCCTGAATGGTTGCCAATGGGATTGTATCCTTGGTAACTTTTCAAAAAATTCAAAGTTGAACTAGAGGTGTATGAACTTGCTCCATCACATGATATGCCTAGAACCCCCACGCTGCCCTGTTAAAAAGAAGGTATGACCATAATACTTGTTGCCGCTGTCCGCGAATAATTACTCATGACTTTTTGTTGTTAATTGCAATATGGTTTGCCCAGGCCACTGAAGTGAAAGGTTTTATCTTAAGAGGGTGCGGTGGTAAGAAACTTAAATCTGATGACGTGAATTTGATTTTTGATATAAGAAGAGTATCCCGACACACAGTAATAGGTAATACCTTCGTTATATTAATAACCATTAATATGAAATTTTCAGCTAGATATTTTAAATGGACTCACTTGTGTGCAGTGTGAAAGCTGCTGTTTATGTTTGTGTGG
The DNA here is from genome assembly GCA_028274465.1 of Plantago ovata. NCBI lineage: Eukaryota > Viridiplantae > Streptophyta > Magnoliopsida > Lamiales > Plantaginaceae > Plantago > Plantago ovata. Next base: position 85,072,263 of record CM051457.1, read on the forward strand.
AGATGATGGTGAAGGCAGGGTAATAGAGCGATCATCCCTCGAGACAGAGGTAACAGTAACACACAGTTTCATCTCATGTCCGTTGATCACAAGGGAAATTGGATTGTTGTTCCTATTTTCTTATATTTTTTATTATAATTTTTTTTTTTTTTTTTTTTTGAAACCTAGTTTTCGGGAAATAGGACTTGATATATACCTCTCACCTGGACCCAATTTGCAAGGGGAAATTGTTTTGGGACCATATTTGTAATGTTTCTTTTATCATCATGTATACAGATCTACTTTACTTTACGGTTAACTACTTTCAATTTTCTGTTGGTATGTAGGAGGATTTCCAGAGAGCATGCAAAAACATCGTCTTGTCATTGTACCGGCACAACCACAGGAATGAGAACACTGCGTTAGTGCCGTCAAACCTAATTTGGTTCTTTTGTTTATAATGAATATTCTATGCACTATAGTTGATTCCATAACTGACCTTTTAGGAACACATACAATACGAAAGAATCAAGTGTGCCTTCAACATCATGCATGAATATGGAAACAGATAAGCCCCATGGTAATCATGTGGCTCCACGGCGTGGCTCTACGCAGTCCAAAAACAGGGCAAAGCAAGTAAGTGCTGCTCATTCGAGTCCGCGTGAGGCCCTGAATTCCAAAAGGGTCACGGATATGTTGACGTCACCACGTGATTCCCAAAAAGTTAAAAAAAAGAAGTCAGAGTCTCCTGTAAGTGGCGGTAACCAGCCCAAAAACAATGGAAAGAATGTTAATTTTAGTCCACTTGGAGCCATTAATTCTGAAAGGACCAAGCCACCAAGTGATTCTTTAAGTCAAAGAAAGATAAAATCAGTGCTTCTCACTCCTCAGTCCAAAAACAATGCAAGCCAAGAAAGTGCGGTTCATTTAAGTCCACCTGGGGCCGTTAAATCAAAAAGGACCAACGAGATTGTGACGCCGCCAAGTAATTCCCAATTCAGAAAACCAAAAAACCCAGAGCCTCGCACGCCTCAGTCCAAAATCAATTCAAATCAAGAGCGTCCTGTTTTTTTAAGTCCACCTGGGGCTGTTAATCCCAAAAGGATCACGAAGACAGCGTCGAGAAGTCCATTTGGTCAGCCTAATAACCCTGGAATACCTGACCTTTGTGAAACCATCTGTACGGCTATGCCATCTAGTGAGCATGAATTGGTCAACTATCTATTATGGGAACATGGACATGGAAGGTGAAGTTACAACAACTCTTTTGTCTCTCTCTCGCTCTCTTTTGTTTATTTTTTTCTTTATTCATGATCTAAGTATTCACGATAACTTAACTGTTCATGGACAAGCAGTGAAAGTTTGGTGGTTTTGATGACCTCGCAATCTATCTTCGTAGATCTGATATGTTGACCCTGAATCCTCACACGTGGTTTAATGACCAAGTAAGGTCCTTCCATAATTATATTCATTACATATACTTGATACATATGTATTGTGTTAATGATTTGACAGGAACACACTATGACATATACAGGTCATTAGTGGTGTTGCTGCCATGACTTGGTTGGACAGGAAATTTCGAGGTGTTGACACCAATCACTGGGTTTTGCCTATGATGTTCTGTGTAAGGCCTAACTTAAATAACTGAATTGAACAAACAATGACGTATCTCCCGACATACAACGGTGTCATGATTTTTTCCTATATTTTTCATAATATCAGACTGTGTGCAACATCATCAGCGGATCGCTGAAAGACAAGAAAAGCAGGTTTCATGACCCCTTACAACGTGAGAAATCGTTGAAGGGATCGATAAAATTCTTTTTGAAAGGAATTTCTTCGTCAGAGTGCTCCACAATATCCATACCAATAATCCATGAACACCATTTCACCGTGTGCCGGGTGAATTTGGACAACAGAACACTCGAAATTTGTGACACCTTGCTCTACGATAGAGCGTGTAAAAGCTATTTGGAGTTGGCAATGAATTTGGTAAGAGTGTTACTTCAATACTTAGTCAGAGTGATGTAATCATATGTATTACTTCATGTAATATGTCTGCTATCAGCATCTTTTCGATTTCGGTGGTGTAAACAGAGATATAGTAGTATATTACAAGTTGGATATGCATTAAAAGGCTAACCAGGCCAGTTTGTGCAGGTCTCTACACTTGAGGAAACAACAACGGCATTGGGCTTAGATGATTTTAAACAGAAGCAATGGAACAAATTCAAAGTTGTTTATCCGCCAACTGTGCCAAATCAAGGCAACGGGTAAGCAATTAACATTACCACAGGTTATTATTTACCAGAACTGAGTGATGTATAAATAAATATGTTCTTATACATGCTGAATCTGACAAATGCAGTCTCGATTGCGGCGTATACGCATCTCTCTTCTTGATGTTTCGGGAAGCCATCAACAGAACACTGAATGAAGTAAGACTCTCGATATAGATGTGATCTTTTCAGCCATGCTCTACAGTTATGGTTGGCAACGTTTATTAATTAAACTCTTGTGATTGGATTACGCAGGAAGAAATAATTGCTACTCGCAGGAAGTTGGCAGAGTCACTGTATACCTCCCGGGAGAACAGTATTTACCATAGGTGAATGAAAATGATAATGTTTTGCATCTGTGTTTATATTTGACAGTTGATTCATAAAATAGGTCGACTTTAATTAACTAATAATTACTTCTATATTATTAAAATGGAAATATATCTTATGATGCTTTGCAGCAAAACAATCTCAATACGTGCTCGGATCAAAGATAGGGACGGAGCCTATTTTTATAGGCATGTGCACACCATTGAGGGTTCAGAACAGACTGGGGGAATTAAAGTAATCATTAGCCGATTTGTGACAGCATTTTCCTTCCCCCACAGAGGAGGCGATCGTTTTGTTGTATCAACTGACGGTCATTGTGATTTTAAGATTATAAATTCGGATCATGATCTATTGAAGCATATCAAGGCATGTGAGGCTGCTGGATACCGATCTGTACATCTTTTCATACGTTTGTCTGACCCGAGAGAAAGAAAATACATACATATAAGGGATATATATCATGAGCGGGGATTTGGAGACTTGTTTGACGACATGTTACAGAAATCAGCAATAGGTTTGGAGCCAGAGTGTTGATTCACCCATGTACCATGTGTTTAATTTTCTGGTACAGTATATGTTTGGGGCCATTACTGGATTTGTGCTTGTCATCCTTGCGCGGGGGCATGGTAATCTTTCCTGAATGTATCATTCTAATTTTACCGAAAGGACTAAATTTAGGGAAATTTATAGTATGTTGTGTTACAGTTTTACATTGAAGTATTAAAAAACGCAAGAAAATAAATTTAAGAAATCCCCAAATTAACACCTGGCGTTTGAGAAATTGATCTGATGAACCCTAACCACACCAAATTGATTTTGGTGAAATTCCCGAATACATCCTTAATTTTTAAGAAACCCCAAATGGATTAGAAACACCCGAACCCTAGACATTTAGGGCACTAAATTCCCAAATCGATTTCGTGAGCTCCCAAATTAACACTAGAATTTGGATTTGATGAAACACCCAAATACGCCCTTAATTGTTTATAAATCCCAAATTGATTTGATGGACCCTAACCCCAGAAATTTGATTTGATGAAATCCCCAAATACGCCCTTAGCTTTTTTGAGGAATCCAAATCGATTTGTAAAACCCTAACCCTAGAAAATTGGGGCATTATATGACCAGATTGATTTCATCCCCAAATTAACATTAGGCGTTTGAAGTGAAGGGCGTTTTTATTATGGATTTGGGCCAAAAGTGGTTAATAGGCCGGAATGTCTGTTGATAGATCAATCAAATTGTTATTTTGGGCTTCCTTCATTTCCAGCCCATTACATATTTTATGATTTTTGTTGGGCTTTCCTCTTGCTAAAGTCCAAAGTCTATGTTAAGGCCCACTAATTGTATATGATTTTTTTAGAATTGTGGTATTAAATTCCAAAATCAATTTTAGAAATCCCAAATTGATTGGATGAACCCTAACCCTAGAAACGTGATTTGGTGAATCTCCAAATACGACCATAATTTTTAATAAATCCCTAATTGATTTGAATAACGCTAACCCTAGAAAACCCGTTTATTTTATTATCGATTTTGGGCTAAATGCGGTAATGGGCCGAATGGATGTTGGACTTTTCTTTAGGCCGATTACGTATGTATATGATTTTTGTTGGACTTTTATCCTGTCCAAGCACAAATCCTTAATTTTTCGAACATGACATACATTATCACTGGCATTATATAATCAAATAATGATGGATTTATTCAAACAAATAGAACATAGTCAGTACGTGAATCAAATAGAAATACTGAATAATACAATTTGAACATAACATGCAGAGATAAGCCCAGTGCATATTAGGCCATAAATAGCACGCCTGCCATCCATCGCAACTGCCTCTGGAAAACATCCACCAAGTATATTCCTCTTGGACCTTCGTAGCACCTTCGATCATGAATCCGAGCATAACATTACCGACCAATTCCAATTTCATAAACTGAAAATGATATCTACCATATATATAATCCACACTAACACAAACAAACGATCCAACAGTTTCTGCATTCTTATGAACGATCCCAAACTGTCAATGGTATGAGAATAAGAGGTCATGCACACTTATGCAAATACTAAAAAGGGATTCCATCATACTTATGTCCTCTTGCTACAACTTATCAGAAGTTCCTCTCCATATTGTGCATAGCATCTAGAGAAACCAAAATTGGAATTTCCATTTTACAGTACATGTAAAATTACCGCTGATTGCTCATGGGTGGTGCCTATTCAGCACTTGCAGTATCATGTAGTGCATGTTTACCAGTCAGTAGCAACAGAAAAACTTGACAATCCTTTTCAGCAACAGTAATTTACACGTTATCACACATTACATCACATGGCACAGCAACAGTAATTTAAATGTTATACTATTTGTTTCCAGAGAATGTTACAAAAATCATAAAACTACATGCTAATAGTCCATTTTTTAATTTTTCAGCAATTTCAATGGATCAAAGCATCTTTTTTGCATGGTAAATACTGTAGATGCATAGGATAGCCGGATTCATTGGCCAATAGCAAGGGGTCAGGATTCATCACAACTCACATTCAAGAAATTTTCTTATACAAAAAGAAAGAAAAAATAAATTTAAAATGGCCTCCTCTGCCTCTATTTCTTATTTTATGCAATAGATCATTTTCACACAATATTACTGAATACAATACAATAAAAAACTGTGAACATAGGATGCAAAAGAAACATGAATAAAATACTACTCCATCTCATTCTCCTAACAACAATGCACATTGCTTGAAGGAAACATCCACCAACGTCCCTGAGAAACGAGCTCATTGACTACTTTAGGGTATGGGGGGCCTGTCGCAGATGAGCTTTGATGCACCGCCTTGGACACAATCTAACTACTGCATCCCCGTTATGAAGGAGGGAGAGTAGAAACGAAAAAGATGGAGAAGCAGAACAGCTAGGAGGCATTACGCCTTGCTAGCATATTCTGTAGAATCATTACGCCATGCTACCATATTCTTGGACAGTCTTCTCCCCCTTTTTATGAAGAAAGAAAATTTCCGAGGAAAGCCAATGATTCACTCTTCTGGGTTTAGGTCGACCTCTAGGATTTGGCAAAAAAATAGGTATTGGAACTGGATGAACCGTGAGTTTGGGAATGATACTTAGCAAACGAGAAAGTATCATTCTATCCAAGCCACTGCCATCGGAAGGTGAAATGTGAGCACCAGTATTGTAGTAGGTCATACTTTCTGGTGGAAGAAGGCACAAGCAAGGGAAGAAGGTTGCAGAGAGGTTAATGGAATAAACTTTTTTGCACACAAAAAAATCACATAACAAGTAGTGATATATATAGACACATATCTACCTACTAAACAGTCTCAATGCAGTATATGCAGCATTCATAGTTGTTCATTTAAAGCATTACAGTTTCCAATGGTCAAACTGACATCTCCACTTCCCCAAGGATAGAGATAAGATCAGTTGAGTCAATAAAGGAAAATAATAGTTCAAAGTTTGAAAGGTCCATTAAAAAAAAATAGTTTAAAGAAGTAGTTCAAATGTTGTGCATAATGTTCTTTGACCTTTCAACAGAATTAGTTAAATTCTCAGTTATACCAATCCCCCGAAACTTGTTGTAAAATATAAACAAATTTATGAACAAGTTGCCCAAATTGTTTGAGGCAAAGCGTGGATATAAATGATCTTATTCATAAAAGACCTTATACTGTTAACCAGAATTTTGGAAGTGTGCCACGGCGCCTAGTTTGTGCATTGGATGAGAAAGAACTTTTAATAATTTCACAACAAGAAAAAGAATCAGTAATCCATGTTACAGAATCAGTAATCCATGTACTAAATTGAAATGCACTCAAAAGTTCCTTAGAATTTGCTTAAAAGTCTCATTTGAATGAATCTCATGATTACTTTTTGTTGAATGGCATCATTATTAACAACCTTTTTCTTAATTGTTTTTGTCTACATCAACACTCAACCACAACAAGACAATAGGCTTAATGGTATAACCACTGAATGCACAACAAATGATAAGTAAAGAAACCCTGTTATATTCAAAATAAATGTTTGCATCATGAAATAAAGTCATACATGAGTTGATCACAGTTTTCAAATTAATACTTAATACACATTTTTTTAAATTGAAAAAATATATATATGATCACTTACCTGTAGAATAAATATCCGAAAACAGCAATTCTAATCGGCGAAAAAGACATAGGGCCGAGACGGGTAGAAGACATACTGCAATTCCAATCGATCTTTCGAGATTTCGGAGACGAGACGAAATCTGGGTTGAAAATATTTTATTGGGGCGGAGAAGATATATGGGAGAAATTTTTAAATCTATGTGGAGTTGACAATCGGTGTGCTTTTGCGTCACGAGGGTTCGGCCGGAGACGAAATCTGGGAACAATTTTATTTTTGAAAACATTATGGGTCTTAATAAACGGCTAGGTTTATGAGCGAAATGATTTCTTTGAAATTTAAAATTGGATGAAAAATTGTATTCTTAAGTAGTATTATTTTTGATATTGTGTATACATAAAAACGTGGCTGAGTGGTAATGTTTGGATTCTTTTTCTCCAGCGACCAGTTCGATCCCCACCGTCGTTAAATTAATTTTTAATAAGAACGGAATTTATCATTTACAACCAAGATAACTCAGTTGTAAACGGAAAATCCCATTTACAACCAAGATAATCAAGTTGTAAATGATAGAGGACGGTTGTAAATGATTTCCAACCGTCCAGATCATGATTACAAGTGTTTACAAGTGTTTACAAGTGTAAAGTCGTAACGTTACGACGTTACAACATGTCGTTAGCATAGACACTCCGTAATTGATTAACTAAAATAAATAATTAAATAATTAAATAAATAATTAAAAAAAAAGACGGGGTGTTACACTCTTCCCCCCTTAAAAGAATTTGGTCCCCAAATTCGCACCTGAAAAGTTGAAGAGCTCGGGATACTGCTGGCGCATGTCATCCTCGCTTTCCCAGGTTGCCTCCTCATACTTATGGTTTCTCCACAGAACCTTTACTTGCTTGATTTGCCGATTACGGAGCTGTTGTACCTTCTGGTCAAGAATACGAACCGGTTGCTCCACATAAGACAAATCCTCCTCAATGGTCACTTCCTCGGGTTGAATCACGTGCGACGGATCCGGATAATACTTCTTCAGTTGAGATACATGGAATACATTATGAATTCCAGTAATAGTAGTGGGCAGTTGCAACCGATAAACTACAATGCCAACTCTCTCAATGATCTCGTATGGACCCACATAACGAGGGTTCAGCTTAGCTCTACGACCCATACGAACAATTCCCTTTCTCGAAGATAGCTTGAGAAAGACAAAATCACCCACTTCAAATTCCAAATCTCGCCTACGATTATCGAAGTAACTCTTCTGTCGGCTTTGAGCAGTTCTCAATCGGTCTCGGATAAGCCTAACCTTTTCCAAGGTCTCTTGTATCATTTCATTGAGAGACCTCTCTCCAGCTACTGGTGTAGAAATTCGGTCCTCCAAATCCCAATACAACAGTGACCTACACTTTCGACCATACAGTGCCTCAAACGGTGCCATACCAATCGATGCTTGATAACTGTTGTTATAAGCATACTCCACCAATGGCAAATGTTGTGCCCAGCTTCCTTGGTGATCCAGCACACACAATCTCAGAAGATCCTCTAGAGTTTGAATGGTCCTTTCGGATTGACCATCTGTCTACGGATGTGCTGCGGTACTAAAATTCAACTTAGTACCTAAGCCTTCATGTACTTGCTTCCAAAATCTCGAGACAAACTTCGGATCTCTATCAGATACAATGCTCACCGGAGTGCCATGAAGCCTAATTATCTCATCGCGATATACTTCGGATAACCTCTCGGATGTGTAGGTGGTTTTAACGGGTAGAAAATGTGCCGATTTTGTCAACCTATCAACAATAACCCAAACACTATCAAAACCGCCCCTAGCTACCGGTAGACCAGTCACAAAATCCATAGTGATCATCTCCCATTTCCACTGTGGAATCTCGAGTGGTTGTAGTAAACCTCCCGGTTTCTGGTGCTCAGCCTTCACTTGCTGGCAGACCAAACAACTTTGCACAAACTGTGCAACATCTCGTTTCATATGGGTCCACCAGTAAACCTTCTTCAAATCCTCGTACATCTTGTTTCCACCAGGATGCATCGAATACTTAGACTTATGAGTTTCCTCCAAAATTAGTCGTCTAAGCTCCTCATCAGAAGGCACACACAATCTACCTTGAAACCTTAGGGCTCCATTCTCATCAATAGAGAATTTCGCATTGCGAGGTTCAGTAATATGTGCCTTGATATCTTGAAGCTCTTCATCATGCTCTTGAGCCTCAAGAATTTTTCCTGCCAGCTCATACCTCAAAGTGATATTGGCGAACATACAAGACAATTTGGACACTTCGAGATTTGACACGTGTACCCTACGACTTAAGGCATCGGCGACCACATTGGCCTTACCAGGATGGTATCGAATGGTACAAGTGTAATCGCCCAGAAATTCCATCCACCGTCGTTGTCTCATGTTCAACTTCTTTTGGGTAAACACATACTTCAAGCTCTTATGATCCGTGAGGATGGTGAACTCAGGACCATAAAGATAGTGTCTCCACTTTCCCAAAGCAAAGACTATAGCAGCTAGCTCAAGATCATGGGTTGGGTAATTTCTTTCATATGGCTTCAACTTCCTCGAAGCATATGCGATCACCTTTTCTCGTTGCATCAGTACACAACCCAAACCTTCCTTTGAAGCATCAGTGTAGACTATAAAGTCGTTGGTCCCCTCGGGAAGAGCTAGTATAGGGGCAGTGGTCAGCCTCTTCTTCAGCTCCTCGAAGCTTTCCTCACACTTGTCACTCCATACGAACTTAGGATTTTTCCCTGTTAACGAGGACAAGGGTCCAGCTATCTTCGAATAATCCTTCACAAAACGACGATAGTATCCATCCAAACCGAGAAAACTCCTCACCTCAGTGACAGATTCAGGTCTCTTCCAATTAACTATCGACTCAATCTTCGATGGGTCGACCTCCAAGCCTTCTCCAGAGATAATGTGCCCTAAAAAGGCTACTTTATCTAGCCAAAATTCACACTTGCTGAATTTGGCGTATAATTTGTTGTTCTGAAGAGTTTCCAAGATAATTCGAAGATGTTTCTCATGGTCCTCTTCAGATTTTGAGTAAACGAGAATGTCATCGATGAAAACAACAACAAACTGATCCAGATACGACTGAAAAACTCGGTGCATCAAATCCATGAACACAGCTGGGGCATTCGTAAGGCCAAACGGCATCACTACGAACTCGTAATGACCATACCTCGAGTTCATGGCAGTCTTAGGTATGTCTTCTTCCCTTACCCTAACTTTATAATAGCCTTGTCGCAGATCAAGCTTTGAGTAAACCTTCGAACCTTCCAACTGATCGAAAAGCTCCTCAATACGGGGCAGGGGGTACTTGTTCTTGACAGTGACTTGATTCAGGCCTCGATAGTCGATGCACATCCTCATACTACCATCCTTCTTCTTTACGAACAGAACCGGTGATCCCCAAGGCAACGAACTAGGTCTCACAAAACCGTTATCCACCAGATCTTGCAGTTGAGTTTTAAGCTCCTTAAGCTCAGCAGGTGCCATCCTATACGGTGACTTCGAAATGGGTGCAGTGCCAGGTACCAGATCAATGCTAAACTCCACTTCTCGTTCAGGGGGTACGGAATCCAGCTTTTCAGGGAAAACACCCTTGAACTCCTTAACCACCCTAACTTCCTCGATTTTTGGCTGATCTTTGGGTTTATTGATCAGATACGCCAAAAAGCAGGTAGCACCCTTCACGTACAGCCTCCTAGCTTCCATGGCAGACAGTAGAAACTTCTCATCCTTTCTCTTATCTCCTTTCCATACGACTTTCTCCTCTCCAGGTTTTCCCAGGGATATAGCCTTGGTTCGACAATCCAGTTGCGCGTAGTGCTCGGACAACCAATCCATACCCAGAATAACATCGTAGGTTGATAGAGGTAGAAATATAAGGTCAGCAGGGAAAGTTCTTCCTAGGATGGAAATCTCACATCGCTCGACGAACTTCTTAGTGATTAGACTAGCTCCCAAAGGCGTACATACTTCTAAAGCGTAGGGTAATACTTTGCATGGTAAAACGAGTGACTCAGCAAATACTTCAGCAATAAATGAATGCGTAGCACCAGGATCAAATAAAGCTTTAGAAGATGTTTGAGCGATCAGTAGCGTACCTTCAACCACATTTGCGGTGTCAGGAACTTCATGACCGCCTATGCTGAAAATCGGGGCTTCGCCATAGTACCCTTTCCATCATTCCTCGGAGCATAGTCTTCTGGTCTTCCTCCCTTGACAATGGCTTGACGGTTCGGACAGTGGCTGATCTTGTGATCCTTGCTCCCACAAGCCAAACATAAGCCCTTTCTTTTCCAGCAGTTGTGCTCATCGTGGTTGACTCCTCCACAGTAGTTGCAGTTCTTCATTGCCTGGGATGACTGCCCAGACCCTCCAGTAGTGTTGCGAGAACGGTTGTCATGCTGAGTACGGGAATACTTCGCCGGTGGTGCCTGATATCTAGATTGATATCCTCCTCGATTCTCCCTCTTATATCCAGACTGGCTTCCTCCTCCATGGCTCCCAGAAGAACTAGAGTAGTTCCTCTTGCTAGAGTATGGCTTATCAGCCATCTTGATCTCCTTGAGACCACTTTCTACCTCGGAGGCGAGTTCGACAGCCTTGAGATAGGTCGGCATATTGGTCCCAAACAGACTGTACCGGATCTCAGAGTTGAGACCCTTCACAAAGTGACGAACCTTCTCTCGTTCATCGTCCTGGAAATGCGGCACGTACTTCAGTAGCCGGGTAAATTCCGAGTCATAATCGGCAACATCCATGTTCCCTTGCACCAAAGCTTGAAATTCATCTCACCGGTTCTCGCGAACCAGGCGAGGTACGTACTTGTCCATGAAGTCCTTGGTGATATTCTCCCAGGTACGAGCAACTCCCTCTTGCCTCCATCTCGCATTCACGGTTCTCCACCAGTTCCTGGTGGCTCCCACGAACTGGAAAGCAGCAAGCTCGATCTTCCTCTCATCCGGATAGTGCAGGATCGAGAATAAGTTCTCCATACCGTCGATCCAGAGCTCAGCCTTACGGGCATCTGGTGTTCCCTCGAACCTCTCAGGATGGAAACGAGTGAATCGCTTCGAGCTTGATCAATGGTCTGGACCGGCGGTGGTGGCGGAGGAGCTGGCTGAACGGGTGGTGCTGGTGCTCCAGCGCGGCGAATGGTTTCGCTGAAATTCCCCAAAGTAGCGATGATACGGTCCACTTGGTCTCCGTTTTCAGCATGCTGATCATCTCCACTTCCATTGCTGCTGGCACCACGAGTGTTTCTGCGACTCATGCTAACAAAGGGCACTACTTAGCAGTTGATTTAACAACCTCGAATCGCTAACTTAGAAAAGAGCAGAAAACAGAGAACTAAGGCTAGTACTTAATCTTCTACAACAGGTATAAACTGAGCAGTGAAGAAGAAAACACCCCTTGAACTTTAAAATAAAACGCAAAGACAAGAAAATCAACAAAGTCTCAAAACAGCCAAGCATGCAATTAAACAGAAGAAAACCGGTCTCTACTCGTCTTAGCGAGGAAACAGAAAACCACAGAGTCAAGTAAACGGAAAAGCATAAACAGTCTCAGTCGGCTGAACTAAATAAAATTCGCTTGGCAAAAAAAGAAGTTCGGTACGAGCTCGAAAAGGCATCTATCCTAATACGCGTCCTCGCTATCATCCTCGGAACGTCGTTCGGGCACGTGAGCATCTCCTCCTTCTTCCTCAGAGGGGTCCTCCTCGGGATCTTCTTCGGATTCTTCTTCGTCTTCACTCTTTCCTCTACGTGATGGTCCGCAACCCTCGGGGAACGTCCTCCGAGCATTCCTCCTGCGAATCCTGATGCCTACGTTGGACGCGGTTAACGAAACAAAGCCAGAGTGCTCCTTTGCGGCGCGTAAAGCCGTTTTAAGGAACCCGATTTCCGCTTCCTTCGTTGCTATTTCATCTCGAAGCTTGAAGTTCTCCAGCCAGTAGTGATCTCGTTCACGTACGACCCTATCCATCACGAATCCAGGGTAAACGCCAACAACAGGAATGGAGGTATACGGGTTAAACTCTCCTTCGACTAGGCGGTAACGAATAACCTTCTTCTCAGAACTCATACCTATCTGTAAGCACACGCGTATTTAACTAGTTAATAACTACGTCAAAATCAAACAACCGCGGGAGGTCAACAGTTTCAGAACGGATCAGAGATCGTCAGAATCAGAACAGAGAAGGTGAAGAAACGGTTCAAGGTTAGTACGTAAGACTCGAATCGGAAAAGCAACAGAAAATACAAGACCTAACCAGCGACTCGGACCCTCACACACACCCCAAAGGTCAAAAGATCCTATCCTAGCAAGCTCGAGTTTGAACTCAAGCTCTGATACCAACTGTAACGGTACCAGTTTTGAAAACAAATTAATTTCTTGAAAAAGGAAAATCAAAAAATACTTTAATAGCAACGGTCGGCAATTAATGCCAAAATAATCCTTGACGCGCACATCGCTAATAGAAATAAACAAATATCCAACGATAACTAAGTTCAAAAGAAACAACGAAAGAAGACAGTAAAAGTTTATCTTCTTATTTTGAAAAAGAAACCCATGACACCCCAGACCCATCTCTCAGTCGCTGGCATCCTAGTCACGCACATCCTCAGCAGCATCTGGAAGGAAGGAATTTTGAAAACAAAAGAGTGTGAGATAAAGGATCTCAGTGAGGTTCTAAGTTAAAAACAGAAAGTAAACAGTTTTAAAATCAAAATCCTTTTCAGAAAAACGAGCAGACAGAACAGAACACAAATAACAGATTAACAGAACAGATACGTTGTAGACCGTTGGTGCAGCCCGCCTTATTGCTCCTACTCCCAGAATGCCCTTATAACTCCCTCCAGAGGGTGCACAACTCCGGACAGAAACAGAAACCCCTGTGTACTTTGGGGAAACAGATCCTACGACCCTAATAGACCTCAGCGACTTCTGCCTCGCGCCTAAAAGGGAATAGACTAGGCCATAATCAAGCAAACCCGATAGTCCTCTACTACCCAAGACTACCTAATCACAACCTAATCGACCAGTCACACAGAAACAGAACAGATACAGAACAACAGATACAGATAATTAACACCGAGAGGTGTTCCTGCAGAAAAGTCAGTCCAGAACAGAGTAGCAATAAACAGAAATGTAAAAAGTCATACATAGGACTTATACTTTTACGCGGAAGCATACAGTAAAACAGTATATAGTAATAAGTACAAGTTGACACATATCCTTCCAGTTTTTCGCAAATAATAGGTTTAGGGGTGAACACTCACCTTAACTTGCGAGCAAAAGATCTCCAACAAGTAAAGAGCTTTACGGGTTAACGAACAACGGAGAACCTAACAAGAAAGTACTAAACACGCTTTAGAAGTCGAACGGACGGAAAGGAAAAGGTTGAAAAAGGAATGGTAAAGACGGGGTTCGAACTCGGGACCTCTAAGTTAGTCAAGCAAGAACCTAACCAACTAGGCTAGCAAGTCAAGTCAATACTAACTTACAAAAACAGAAACTAAGATTGAAACATTTTCAGAAACTCTTTCGGTTTTCAGATTCTGGAAATTACCAAAATACCCTCAGTGGTAAATTGCAAAATAACCCTTTTACAAAAACAGACAGTACAAACAAACCAGAAGTTTTCAAAACACTTAACAGTCCTCACAGAATAAAAAGGTTTACGAGAAAAGCTTACTGTCAGTCAACTACGGTCAAAGGCAAAACTACAAAAAGGTCCTTTAGGTTTTCAAGTTTCCCAAATCAGTCCACAAAGTTCCAAAACAGTAACAACAAGGTCCAAAATAGTCCTTTCGAGGTCAACAGGAAAACAAAGTCACATACGAGGTCAATAAGTTCACAAGTCCAGCAAACAGTAACTACAACCTCACAACCTAAGTCCCGGTTCAATTCGAATCAAAACAATAAGGTCAGATCGATCAAGGGTAAAATAGTCCAAGATAAAAAGTCCAAACAGAATAAGAGAATAAGAGTTTCGAATCGAGAGCAGCAGTAAGGGAAACGAGATTTACCTTCGAATCGAAATAAAGGGTTGAACAATCTGCAATCGAATGAATTAAGAAGAAAGGAAAATTAAAACCGAGATTCAAATCGAATTCGTAACCAAAATCGAATTCGAAACGGAAAGGTCAGAAGAAATCGAGATCTCTTACCGATCGAAACAGAAAGAACCGGCGGCGGACGGGATCGGAGTTCACGCGGCGAGAGAAAGACGGACAGCGACGCGATCGATCGATCGGACAAACTGATCGGCGCGCGGCGGAGCAAACAGCGGCGATACAGACAAAACAACGGCGCGACGAGCAGCGGAGGAAACGACACGGCGGCGGAGCAGATCGCAGACAGACGGAAGCGATCGGATCAATCGAACGGGCAGCGGCGAACGGCGGAAAGAGAGCAGAACAGACAGCGGCGCGGCGTTTAACGGAGCAGCACGGTGCGGCGAGGACATAGCGAACGCGGCGGTGACCGGAGAAGGCGGCGGCGGCGGCGACAGGCAGACGGCGCGGCAGCAGCAGCAAACAGAACTCTCTCTCTCTCTCCTTCTTTTTCTTTTCTTTTCTTTCATTTCTAATCTTTCTTTCTTCTTTCTTCTTTTCGGTTTAGGTGTTACGGCTGAGAAGTGAGGAGTGATGGGTCAGGCTAGGGTTAGGGTTAGGTTAGTGGGCCGGTCAATCAGGCCTTTGACCAGGCTAAGAAATTGGGCCAAACGAAAGGGCCGAATGAATCAGAAAGTCTAGCTCGAACCAATCGAAACGAAACGAACTAGCTTACGCGAAATTAATTAAATAATTATCGAATAAATAATTTAATCTGATAATCAATTAACTAAAATAAATAATTAAATAATAAAATAATAATTAAATAATTAAATAAATAATTAAAAAAAAGACGGGGTGTTACAAGAGGAGTCTTCTTAGATGTTGGTGGACAATGCATGTGGAGGATGGATGGGAGAGTGCACCGTTGATGAACTAAGTGCTGTGTTTGACAGATTGGAGAGGAGTTCCCAGCATAAGAATAAGCGCACTAGACGGAGTGGTGATTCAGCCCCAAGCGATACTATGAAAGAATCTGATTCTCGGTGCGTCCAAGAGGGACAAATTCCAAGTGCATTTGTTGAGATTATGAGTGAGTGTGTGGGTAAATATCAAGGGCTCTTGGAGTGTGTTGCGAAAATGCAAGGGAAACCTGATTGTCGGATGGAAACATTGGAAGCTGCTTTAAAGAAAATAGAGGGCACAATCGATAGCTTAGTTATGGACATGGAGGAGCACAAGCCAAAGCATATTTCTGAAAGTGTTGAGAGAGCCATGAACATTACTGTTGTAACCGACATTCCCGTTGACATCACTATTACAAATGATGGAGCACGTGTTGAGGTGCAGAAATCTGGTTGTATGAAGCTCTTGAGAGATTCTTGTGTCGTTTGTGAAGATCATAAGTCTTCCTTGGTGGAGGAAGAAGTTGCACAAATTGATGATGAAGTTGTGAAAGCCTTAAAAAACTCATCGTCCGAGAATGAGAAGGTGGGAGAGCCCACAATAAATAGCTTTGATGTAGAGATTGGTTTAGGGAAGAAGAATGGCGTTTTGGCCACATTAGACACGGGATCCGGTGTCAATGTTTTACCCATTAATGTATATGAGGAGTGTGGTCTAACTGGTTTGAAGGCGATGATGTCTATGGTCCAGTTGTCTGATGGATCTATGATTAGGCCTCTACGCATGGTGGACAACTTGGTTGTGAGAATCGCAGGAGTCAAGGTGAAGACGAGTTTCATTGTTATGCCGGCTTCACAAGCCAAACTGAAGGATGTAGTCTTGTTGGGAAGAGCCTTTATCAATAAGCTGCACATGGTGATTGACATGTACCGTCGTACATGTAGTTTTGAGGTAAATGGCAAGAAACATACGTCCTGGACCGCCATTAATTCATGTGTTGATAATACTTGTACTAACAATTTTGTAGGATACTTTGGTCTTCTATTTGTTCGTTCAAATGTGTAGGGATTTCACCGATTGAAAAGGACGCTGATGGGGAAGTCTAGTACACAATCTGAACTCAACCCCAATTGAGATTTGAAGAGTCGAGCCAACGACTTGTAAATAAAGGCGCATCTCGGGAGGCAACCCGAGGTGATAGAATCACCTGCATGTAGTATAGAATCATGTTTAATTACCGTTTTTTTTTTTTGAGCCAATGGTAGGGTTTAAGCGGAGAAGAAAAAAATGGTTTTTCAGCATTTCCAGGCAGGGGATTCGCCTGGGACTGTAGGGGATTCGCCCCAGAGAAAGTTTGCGGAAACTGCAACCCCCTAAAAAGGATCTCAGGGGGCGATGCGCCTATAGAGCCAGGCGCTTCCCCCAGCCAGGACATGCTGAACTTCCATTTCTCCTCTTCCATCTCACCATTCGAATCCCGTTTCTCACTTGTAACTTGAGTTTACAGGTACATACTAACTTTTTGGAGTTGGACACGAACCATTTTATCAGGGAAGTGTACTTTCAATCCAATTTCTCCTTTTCTTTTCACTCTTTTGCTCGTGGAACTAGCAAGAGTTTAGGTTTGGGGAGGGGTCATTGAATTTCTAAGTACTTTGTGCTCTTATCTGTTCTGTTCGTGTGTGCCTTTTAGCTTTGGTTCTTGTGTATCTTGTGATTTTTCAATTTTTGCATGCATTTCATCCTTAGTCTAGTCGTTGCACTTTGTTTGTGTGGAGTTTATTGCAAAGTGTTTTGAACTTTTTTATTGTATAGACTAAGTGTTTATGACCATTGGCCATACATTGCATCTCCATGTAAGTAGCTTGAGGCTTGTCTCGCTTGGTTTGTCACATTCGCATGTGCACTAGTTAAGCTTTGTAGTCTCGACCTCACTTTGTGGCGTTTTCTCTACTACGGTTCACGAAAGCCTTATAAAATGATGCATGTTAGAGTCTATAGTTGTATTCCCATGTAATTATGTACTTAAGAGGCGACAAGTTCTTCACCTTGCTTTTGAGATTGCTAAATTTCTAGGAAGGAGGTAGAGTGAGGTGTGTGATCCTTTGTTTGAAACCTATTCTAACGAATAGGTTTGGGGAGGGGGTTGTCGTTGTTGTTCTTGTCTTTCGTCTTTTTGAGTCATGTAAAGTTCGTTGTAAAGTTTGTTTTTCTTCTTCTTTTTGAGTTTGTGCTCCAACCTATTTTTTCGAATGGGTTTGGGGGGGTCGTTGTTGAGTTTTGATTTTTGTTGCTGCTGCTTCCTACTTAAAAAAAAAGAAAAAAAAAAGAAAAAAAGAAACAGAAAAGAAAAAAAAGAGAAGAAAAAAAAAAAGAAAAAAAAAGTATGATTGTTTGGTGGTTCGATTGGAGAGTTTGTTTGCTTGGTCTAGATTCGAATGGACTTATCGAAACGAAGTGTTAAAACTTCTCGATTTGTTTCGAATGAACTTTAGCAAGCTCTCAAACTCATCAAAAGAACACTTGAGTAAAGATTGGAGTCTAGTAGTTGACTTTTTGCAAAACAACGAATGTTTACTTGTCTAGTGTAGAAGTAGGTTGTTTAGTCGTAGTATGAGAGTCTAGTTGCTTTCGTCTATTCTAGTGGCCTAATGAGATTTTTCTAGGTACCATGTCATCAAGAAGGACAACGACAGCAAGGGGAGAAGGGACCTCAAAGGGCAAACAAATGGCAACATCCAGTGGGCATGAACCATCGGAGAAAGTGGCTACGACCCCTTCTTCTAGAGATCTCAGCCGACAGAGACCGCACTTATCGGTAGTAGTCCTATATTATCGTTATTTTGGCTTGTTTACTATTGTTGGTTGGAACTCTGTACCTTTAGATTTGGTGTATGATTCGTAAGATTATGACTTCTTCGATTTGGTTGTATGATGATGTAACTTGTGACTCTTGTACTTTTCTTAGCTTTTGTAGTTGTGGCCTATGTGCCTTTTGTCGTGTTAGTTTAGTTTAGTTTTTGCTTCGGTGCCTTGGGTGACATTAGATAGGAAAAACGTTGGAATTTTGGGAAAACAGGGCAAGCGAAGCGCTTGGAAGGGCCAAGCGGTCCGCTTGGAATTTCAGTGAATTTGGAAAAATTCACTAAAACTCCAAGCGAAGCGCTTGGAAGGTTCCAAGTGTACCGCTTGGCAAGCGGTCCGCTCGGCTCCTACCAAGCGGCCCGCTTGGACCCTGAATCCCAAAATTCCCCCATTTTTTCCTTCTTGTCACCTTTGCGCACACGTTTTCACTTGTTTATTGAGTCCTTTCAGGTACTACTCAATTATAGGAGTTGGACACGAACCTTTATCTCAGGGAAGTGTACTCGCAATCCAATTTTTCCTTTCTAATCAACTTTTCTTTGCTCAAGGACGAGCAAAAGTTTAGGTTTGGGGAGGGGTCATTGGATTTACAGTACTATGTGCTTATTTGGTTCGTGTATGCCTGTTGTTAACTCAAGTTCTTGTGATTTGTCGTGTTTTTTTCAAATTTTTGCATGCATATCATCCATAGATTAGTTGTTGCACGTTATTTTCTGTGGAGTTTATTGCCAAGCCTTTTGAACTTTTCTATTGAGTAGACTAAGTGTTTATGACCATTGATCATATGTTGCATCACTTTGCAAGTAGTTTGAGGCTTGTCTCGCTTGGTTTTTCACATTCGCATGTGCACTAGTTAAGCTTAGTAGTCTCGACATCACCTCGAGTGGTGTTTCTTCTACTGCGGTTCACGATGGCCTTATAAAATGATGCATGTTAGAATCTATGGTTGTAACCCGTGTAATTATGTACGTAAGAGGCGACAAGTTCTTCACCTCGATTAGAGATTGCCAAATACCTAGGAAGGAGGTAGTGTGAGGTGTGTGAAACCTTGTATTAAACCTATTCTATCGAATAGGTTTGCGGAGGGGGTTGCTTTGTTGATCTTGTCTTTCGTCTTAGAGTCATTGTAAAGTTTATCTTTTTCTTTTTGTTTTGTGTCCCAACCTATTCTTTCGAATAGGTTTGGGGAGGCGTCTTGTAGACCTTGTTCTTTTTCTTTTCGTCTTTATGCTCAAACCTATTCTCTCGAATAGGTTTGGGGAGGTGTTTTTTGGTTTTGTTTGTTGTGAATTGCTTCTTGCCTATATATATAATAAAAAAAAAAGAGAAAAGAAAAGAAAACAAAAAGAGAAAAGAAAAAAATAAAAAAATAAAAAAAAGAGAAGAAAATAAAGAATAAGACCCAAAAAGCAAAAGAAATGGTCGTTGCAAGCCAAAAAGCAGTCTTGTAAAGCATCAAGTGTCATGTAAATATTTTGTTCTTGTGAAGTTATCGAGTTGTAAATTCTATCTTTTGTTCGTGTCGCCTTTGTCCGAGGCCTGTTCTTGACCACCCTCGTCTTGCTATTCAAGAATTGGTTGAAAGAGACTCATTCTTTGAGAGTCACTACAAGAAAACCTGAATTTAGTGACGCTATTTAGCGATGCATAACCATGCATCGCTAAATTTAGCGACCAATGGCTATGGGTCGCTAACTCATGGGCTAGATTATAAAAATAAAAATAAAAAATTGAAGAAAAAAAAAAGAGAAACATGAGAAATGAATTTATAAAAATAAAATAAAAACAATTGCGACCCATGGCCTATGGGTCGCTAATTTAGCGACCCATGAGCCATTGGTCGCTAAATTTAGCGACCAATAGGCCTATGCGTCGCTAAATAGCGACCCATGAGCTATGGGTCGCTAAAACTGCATAATTTTCAGGTATGTCTCCTCACATTCAACTGGAGCTATAGGGTTCATCTGTTATCGGAATTGTGCGCATAACCTACCGTTGGATATCTCTTTGAGTTATCTACGTGTGGACGTTGGTTTTAGGTCGATTCCATATCGTATGAAGGAGTTATGGCTGAAATCGCTAGACTGCACTAATCTTGCACACTTGAACGACTCCAAAACCTTCATCCGAACTTCTGAATATGTGCTTCTAAGGTAAGGCTAAGTTTTCTGAAATGCAATTCTTGACTTAAATTGAACTTCGGTCACTCACAAACATATCCACGGAGATCGAGAAACTTCAACAACATCACTTTGCATTTAAAATGCGGCGTTTTAAGCTCAAAATCACAAAACTAAAAGAAAAGAACATCAAAACATGAAAACGTGACACTATTTTACAAAGCTAAGAGAAAAAACACTTAAGAAATAAGGAGTGCACAAAGAATATAAAATAACACCAAAACTGAAGTTCGTAACTAAGTAACCCCAACCGTTCAAAAATTAACTATTAGTCTCTAAGTAACTCAACCGTTAAGAAATAAATAAAAAACAAATTAAAATTTAGTGACCTATTGCTTAGATAGTCCACTTAGTAATATAGATATCTCAAACCGTATAAAGATGTAACCGATGTATAAATATAAACATATAGAAGTGATTGTGAAGAGCAATAACTATATATTATCTAAAACTTAAAGTAGAATTATCACAAGTATTGGTAGTCGAGTGGTAAGGGTGTTGGGTTAGTAAGGTGTTGGGTAAGGTTGTCCTAGGTTCTAAACCTAGGAAACACAAGGTGGAGGAGAAGAGGAGAATTTGTTTTTAATAAAATCTCCAGCAATTTAGCGACGCATAGAATGGGTGATGAATGTGTATTTTACACTTTCATTTGAGTCTTTTTCACCTATTTTAGCTATCCTCTATGTTAATTTATCTATATTTTATTGCATTTTATTAGAATAGTGTCATGTTTCCCTTTGGTTTGTATTTTACAGGTTTTGGGTGAAAAACGAGGTTTTCCGGGCAATTATATTGAAGTAGACAAGGAATTGGTGTTCCGAAGGCCTATTTGGAGTATCCAGAAGATTCCGGATAGGATTTGAAGTTTAGAGGTCGAGTCTGAAGGCTAAAAGGTCACTAGAAGGGAAAAACCAAGTCCGAAAAGGGGAAGAAATCCAAAAACGCGTATCTGGCCGAAAAAGTCTCCCGGGCGAGTCGCCCGGGACGTGGGGCGAATCGCCCGGTGTGTGGGGCCCTTCGCCCCACACCTCCCGAATACCTATATATAGTTGCTCAGTTTTCTCGGTTTTTCATACTTTTCCAGACCTTTTCTCCCACCTTTCTCAGTAGTTTAGGTAGGAATTCTCCAGAGCCTGTTCTGGGGGTTCTTAGCTTAGGAGATACTTTTTCTTAGCAATTTGGAGCTTATAAGATCGCGATTCTTCGGAGATTGACAACCTTCGGTAACATTGTATCGTACAGTTTTTCTATTTATATTTATTTATCTTTCAACATGTTTTCTTCTATGATTTTTGTTGATTGCATGACATCTATGAGTAGCTAAACTTCTCGTTGGTGATAGTATGTGAATTCTTAGCGAAGGGTTAATAATTATGCTAATGGCTATATCGCGCATTATACTTTGAGTTATTGCTTTATTTCTTTGATCTATCTAAAACCTCTATCTTCGTAGTGTTGAATAATTACGGAACACAATTGGACAATTCATTGATCAAGGATCTCTATGCAAAACCGGGGACTTTATGCATGATTATTAACCTGCTATGCTTTGAAGGACCATACTATCACCAACCTCCATTATCTGTTAAGAAAAACATTTGTAAGTCGTCTGCTGTTTTTATATTCTTAAGTTAGATTAGATAAAGCTAGTTATAGTCCTTAGAGATCGACACTCGAGGTTATTCTACTACTACACTACGGTTTTCGTTGTAGTTGTAAATTGCCTTTGGCTAAATACAAATTTATCTGATTAATTGAGTCTGACAAATTCCAGTTCATCAATGGGTCGCTAATTTAGCGACCCATAGCTCATGGGTCGCTAATTAAGCGACGCATAACCATGCATTGCTAATTTGGGTCGCTAACCATGCGTCGCCTCGCTATTTAGCGACAAGCCATTTAGCGACGCAATTTCTATGCGTCGCAAATGGGTTTAGCGACCTATGGGGATCTGTTTAGTGACGCATGGGAGCATCACTAAACTCAGTTTTTCTTGTAGTGAGTCAGGGTAGAATAGAGGAGTGTTATCTTTCTAGGGAACCCTCCTTCGTTTGATGAGAGCCAATTGTAAGTATGATAATATGCATCATTGTGTTGTCACTGACTAGGTCCAGGTAGAAGATGTTACGAGAGATTCTTTTGTTTAACAAAGTGCACATATATGAGAATGTGTATATCCGCAATCGAGGCATTCTTCAACCTACTTGCATGTCATGCTCATGTGGTCTTGTTCATAAGCATCTGGTAGATTCAATACATTAGTTCACGTAACTTGGCATGAGACTCCTTTTTGTGTTGCATTTAGTTTAGTTGTTGCTTGAGGACAAGCAAGGGTTTGATTTGGGGAGATTGATGAACTTATTTTTGACGCGTTCATCTTGTCTTTTTTACCTTCTTTTGCTATCTTTTTGCTTAGTTTTTTTGGTTAGTTTTGTAGAATAGTGTCACGTTTTGTGTTTTATGCATTTTCAGGCACTTAGGTACGAGATGGCGTTTTTTGAGCTAAAACCGAGCCTTTTTTTTTTATGGAAAATGGCCCCGTTGAAGTTCCTCAACCTCCGTGGCTATGTTCGTGAGTGTTTGAGCCCCAATAATTGTTGAGAAGGACGAGTCCAACGCACCCGAGGGATGGTCGTGGGTAAAAGATTGAATTTCCAAGACAAAATTCTGCCCAGGAACCAAGCTAAGCGCGTGGAATAGTCAAGCTAAGCTCTTGAAATTCCAATGGCTAGCAACAGCAGCCAAGCGCTTAGCGTGGCAGATCTCAAGCTAAGCGCTTGGCAGCAGTTACATTTCGGGATTTCCCTTCTTTACACAGATTTTCAGTTACATTTCAGACATTCAGACATTAGCAAACACTTTTGGAGAGCTTCTAAGCCCCAATTTGATAGAAAACTCAGATCTACTTGTAATTTTGCATTGGACTGAAGGATTTGGCCATAGAATTGCATCTCCTTTTCATCTACGGAGAGGTTTCATTCAATTTCCATCGAATAGTGACAACTTTGGTGGTAACTTGTATCAATATCTCTTGTCTAGTAGTTTGATATGATGTATTCTTATAACAATTCATATGATTTGATGTCTATGTTGATGATCATGAGTAGCTAAACCCCTGTGTGTTGGTGGTAGAATGTAAAATATGCTTGTTATGGATTATGTTTATGCTTACATGAGATTGTGATTCAATCTTGTTGCAAATTTACTTCATTTGATTCATAGTTGTCTATAAAATATATTCGAATAGAGTATGTGACAAACTCGTGGTCAATGAAAGCTATAGAATTGTATGTTAGTGATTTGTATCATGCTAGATAAGTGGTGTTAGTGACAAGCACCTCTAAATTATTGATAGTGATCTTTCATGATGTGTGTCTTGAAAGTTACCTAGACGGTTGCTTAGCACACTTAGTCGAAGGTTTTACGCACTGAACTTGTGAGCACATTCGTAATCCATACATGTTTATTCGATTTCTACCACCAACCGTTTTCCAAACTTGATTACAACAAATCTGTTTCCTTGCTTGCTTTTGTCTAAAACGATTCTAAAAAACAAACTTGAACTCGTTGAATGAATTATCTAGCAAAAATCTCAAACAAAATCACGTTAGGTCCCAAGAGAACGACACTCGGGGAAAACTTGCCATTGCACTCTAGTTTGTGTAGTGAGAATTGTTCTTTGGATTATAAAACAAATTTAATTGGTGAAAACGACGTTCATCAGTTGACTCTAAATTAAGTAAAGGGAAAATAAAAATTAATTGCGGACTTGGTGACGGATGAAGGTTGTCCGTGGCTAAGTTAAAAACTAAAAAAAAAAATAAAGTCCAATTAAAGAGGCCCAGATCGGCCTCTTCTCCACCATTCCTCCTCTTTTCCCAAATCAGAAACCCTCCGGCGAAAATCTCCCCAAATCGCCCCACTCCAAAACCCTCCACCACCGACCGACCGACTTTACTACCTCCACCAGATCCGGTATCAACCTCGCCACCACAATCGGAATCCGCGTCCACCACCGGTCACCAAAACCCATCTGTTGCCGCCAAGAGTATGTCGATTTTTCTCTTTATGCTTCATTATATATGAGTTTACTGGATATATATATATATATATATATATATATATATATATATATATATATATATATATATATATATATATATATATATATATATATATATATATATATATGAATTAACAACAATATGGTTTCATCTAGTAGTATTATATAATCACATTTCTGTTTAGCTATGGTTATTGAATTGCAATTGATATTTCTTACCCTAAAATTTGTGTTTTAATTTTAATTTTTTGTAAAATGTATATCTAAGTAGTTTCAATTTTGTATTACACTGTTCTTATAATGTTGAATGTGCCTCCGCAGAAATTGCAATTTCTTCGAGATGGTTGTTCAGTATTTTCAGCCACATGACGAGATCGACTTTCCTGTTGGCGGCGAGAATACTTGGATGGGGACCGACGATCCTTGCCATCCTTGCTACTTCTGTGATCTGGACTCCTCTTTCGAGAACGTCGGGGTTCATAGATCTCGAGTTCTCCCAGACCACTCTTCACTTCACTAGCTATTTCCACGGCTTTCGCGTAGGTTGACAACTCGATCCCAAACAGGCTGTATCTGATTTTCGACTTCAAACCGTTCACAAAGTGACGTACTTTCTCCCTCTCGTCATTCTGAAAGTGCGCCACATACTTCAACAGCCGGGTGAACTCTGAGTCATAGTCGGCGAGGGTCATCCTTCCTTGCACCAGGTTTTGGAATTCGTCCCTCCGGTTCTCGCGAACCATACGGGGTACAAACTTATCCATAAACTCCTTCTCGAAGTTCTCCCAAGTGCGGGCAACTGCCTCTTGTCTCCATCTTGCATCTACGGTCCTCCACCAGTTTCTTGCTGCTCCTTCAAACTGGAAAGCCGCGAGCTCAATTCTCCTTTCATCAGGGTAGTGCAAGATCGAGAATAGATTCTCCATGCTCTCCATCCAAAGCTCAGCTTTGCGGGCATTGGGTGCCCCATCGAACCTGTCAGGATGGAAACGAGCGAAACGTTTAGCAGCTTGATCGATCGTTTGAGGCGGTGGTGGTGGCGGTGTAACCGACGGAGTAGTTTGCGGTCCAACATGGCGCATGTTCTCACTGAAGTTTCCCAAAGCTGCAATGATCCGGTCCACTTGGTCCTGGATGTTTCCATTGTTGTCGTTGTTGTCGTCATTGGTGTTACTATTGCCATTGCCGTTGCGGGTGTTGTTCCTTGGAGCCATCCTATCGCAATTAGTCTGAGGTCAGTAACGTACCTAACATCCTCAAGCGTGACTATCCTAAGGCGTAACGTGAACTAAGGCAAAAGACTTAAGGTTAAATTATTGCATAAATGAAAGTGTAAGGTGTGCAATCAATACTGGCATAATAAATAAAACACTTTTAAACAGAATATCATGCGATTAACTAAAAGCAGTATAATCGATGGGACAAAACAAAGCAATCAACTTAATAACAATCAAAGGTCAAATAACAATAACAGAAAGTAGTCTTAGAATCAGAATAGAATGACAGTTCAGAGTTAGTGCGAAAGACTCCGAAGCAAAAGTAAACAGAAAACGTGCAACTAAATCCAGCGACTCGGACCCTCACACACACACCCAAAGGTCAAAAGATCCTATCTTAGCAAGCTTGAGTTTGAACTAAGCTCTGATACCAACTGTAATGGTACCGATTTTTTTTAATAAAATATTTTCTCAAAAAATAAAGAGTTTTTAGAATTTGAAAGTAACGGTAGTCAATAAATGCAATAACAGACTTTGGCGCCAAAACGCTTAAAACATCAAAAGAATAACGGTTCCACGGTAATTAAAATATTTCAGAATAACTAAAACAACGGATAGTGAAGAATTTAAATAGTTTTACTTCTTATTTCGAAAGAACAAAAATCCCAATGTAACACCCAATCCCAACTCTCAGTCGCTGGACGCCTAGTCTTGTTTGCCTTCAAAAGAATCTATAAGGAAGGGATTTTGAAAACAGAAAGAGTGTGAGATAAAGGATCTCAGTGAGGTTCGAATTTTAACAGACAGAAAAGATAAACAATTTTTTTTAAAAAAGGATTTGTAACACATATGATAACATATAGAAACGGATAACTGAACAGATGAAACAAACAGACAACAGAACAAAAAAGACAGATAACAGAACATAGCAGATTTCGTTGGTGCACCCCGCCTTATTGCTCCTACTCCCAGATTGCCCTTGTAACTCCCTCCAGAGATGACCTTCTCTAGACAGAAACAGAGCCCCGTGTACTCTGGGGAAATAGATCCTACGACCCTCATAGACCTCAGCGACTTCTGCCTCGTGTCTAAAAAGGAATAGACTAGGAAATAATCAAATAAACCCGATAGTCCACACTACCCAAGTCTACCTAATTATAACCTAATCGACCGGTCAAACAGGCACAGACAGAGTAGACAATAGAGCGGAACAAACAATAACACAACAGAGCTCGAGAAATCGAGAACAATCCTGTAGAAGAGTTAGCACAAAAATAGAGTACAGTCTTAAAGGTTGATGCAGAAAATAGTCATACTTAGGACTACATACAGTTGCAGCTACGGAACAACGAACAACACGGACCCTAAACAGAAACTCCAAGTTACTACCTTAAGTAGGAACGGAAGACGAAACGACAAAGAAGGTAATCGGAGAAAAAGGTGGGGAAGGTGGGGTTCGAACTCAAAACTTCTAAGTTAAATTCTAACTCACAAACCAACTAGGCTAGCAAGTCTACTTGTAACTTATTGTCAAAACAAAAGGTAATTAAACACGAATGGTTTTTAAGCAAATACTTTTAACTTTTGTTTACAAAATAACTCTGAGTCATAAAAGTAAAACAGAAAACCCTTTTCAGAAACCAAAAACCAAAACCAGCTTATACTTCTTCGACTAAAATACTGTTCAGAAGTGAAATTACTAGTTTACCCTCAAAACAGTAATTGCATAAAAGTCCTTTTTAATTTTCAGAAAGTACAATTAAGTCCAACAAGTGTCAAAACACGCATGACAGTCTACACAAGTCCAAAAATCTCCTAATCGAGTCCTCTGTCAGTCAACATTGTCAAAGCATAGTTGTAAAAAGGTCCTTTAAATTTCCAGGGATCTCAAAACAAGTCCTCACAGGTTTTAATTATTACCAGATCAGTCCTCAAGTTTCAACTAGTTACATCAAAGTCCAAGTCAGTCAACACAGGAATCGTAGGGTCAAGGTCAACAATCTACAAACAACAACATAACACAGTTCCAAAATTACCCTAAGTCCCGGTTCTTAAACAGTTTCGAGGTCAAAACAGCAGGGGCAGTTCGGTCATAAAAGGGAAAAATAAAGAACACGAAAATGAAGTACTGGATCAGATAGATACCTTCGAACGGGAGATGAATGAATCAAACTGCGATTAAAATAAACGAATGTTAGACCAGACTTTAGTTACAAAGTAAACCCGGAAACCGAACCAAAACGGAGCGAGCTATATACCGGAATCGGACGGAAGAAAAACATAGCGGTACCAGTAGTGACGAAGCACGAACGAACGGAACGAACACGAACTGCGAATCAATCGAAATAAAAGAGATCGGAGTCAAGACCTCATAAACTAATCGAGATTCGATTCCTTGAGCAAAACGGAGATGAAACTCACTACTTACCGAATAAAAACGGATCTGGAACGGGCGAATTGATAGCTAATAACGTGGCAGAAATGACCAGCAAGAGAACCCACGAACTGAACGGAGCCGGGCGGCTCTTGGGCGGCGCGTGACGAAGCGAACAGGGGCTCCTGTTTTGGACGGCAAAATGATGTGGTGGTTGGTTTGAATTGTGACAATGATAGATGATAATGGTGGTAGTAATGATGTTGAGATGAGATAGTGATGGGATAGGTGGCCGTGGATGAAGATGATTGAAATGGAGAGGATGAAGATGTTGATGAGTGATGAAGGCTAAATAGGTCTAAGTATCTAACTCACCATCTCTCGTT
This sequence comes from Plantago ovata, assembly GCA_028274465.1. NCBI lineage: Eukaryota > Viridiplantae > Streptophyta > Magnoliopsida > Lamiales > Plantaginaceae > Plantago > Plantago ovata. The sequence goes on from CM051457.1 coordinate 85,101,075, forward strand.
CCATGGAAGCGTATGGAAGGAGTAGTTTTACTGATGAACGGTGATAAGGACCTGCAAAACAGGGAGATTAAAGGGGAGGGGATCTAGGACCGGCCTACCGAAGTTAGACCGGTCGGCAAATCAATGTAGAGAGAAGATATTGACATGGTTAGATCGATGAATAATGAATGCCGAGAGTAATAAATGAAGACATATTTATAGGATACGCGGTAGGCCCCCCTTTGACTGTCCTTGGTGTGCGTTGCGTAAGCGGTACTGTAGCCTAGTTCGACAGCCCGTCGTTTTCTTTCGACCCCAGGCGCCCTATTGTTGGTTGGTTCGTTCGAGGCCGTGGAGATATATTTCGGCCCAACATGGACATTTCGAGACCTAGGTAGTTCTGTTCGCTACCTAAGCGCTTCGACCCTTGGACTGTACCGTTCGTCCCCTATCATGAGTCCCCCAAGTTTCGGTGGATGAGAGTAGATCATCTATCGAAAGTTAGTGTTATCTTTCGAAGGTATCGTCTAGGCGGGATTTTCTCGTTTTTGAATTTACAAACAGTTGGGGGTAGAATGATAATTTCCCGGAGTGTCCCCTCGTTTTTTCGCCACGTGTTGCTGGATGGGGTGGACCGTGCCTAGCACGCGTCTCCTCGGCCTCCGTGCCGTAATTAAAAGGGGGGGAAGTAAGAAGCCTTTCCTTCTTTTTTCCCTTTCATTATTCCCCTTTTCTTTCTTAGATTTCCTTCTTCTCCGTCGCTCTCTTCCCCTTTTGTCTGGAAACTGCTGCTCGTCACCGGCTTTTTGCCCGGCGTTGTGTTCCTTCTCCATCCGATTTACTCAGGTATGCTATTTATCTCTACTTTTCTTTGAAGTAATTTGGTTATCTTCCCGTTTCGATACCTTGTTTGTTTAATTGGGCCGCCGTTTTTCTTGTTCTTTGTTGTAGTCTCGCTGTGTTTCTACTTCTTTGTGACTTCCTCTGTGTCTTTTTGATCTTGAATTTTGTTTTCTTGGGGTGTATCTTCTTGGTATGGATCGTGTGTGGTGTCTCCTTTTTCCTTTCCTATTTGCGTTTACCTTTGACTGTTTGTATGATGGATGCGCTCTTGGTATGCTCTTGGTCCGCTTGTTGGGTGTTTAGATTCTGGGTATCCAGTTAATAACTTTTGTTATAACTTTCGTGATGGGTAATTTGTTATGTTGCTATAGTTCCGAACTTTCGTGATGTTTCGACGTTCTTAGTTGATTCCGAGTTGGATTCGTACTGACTATTCCTTTTGGTAGCTTTTGTAAGGATGTCGAAACGAAATGTCAACCAACCCGGTGTCGGTGACGACTCGAACAGCGAAAACTCATTTAGTGTTAACAAGAGGTCGAATTCTTTAGGTAGAGATACTGACTCCCACCCCCTTTCTGATCCGGACCACTTTTTACCCTCGAATCAGGTAGTTCGAGGTCGTCCGAGCTCCCTTTCGAGACTCGTGTTGAGGAGTCGAACCATCTTTTCTGCTATGGAGGGTCCTGTCGAAGAGCATGTTGGGGACGCGGAGGCTCCAAATCCGATACCTACCGATGATAATTCGGATCTTCGGCTTCCTACTGATATTAGTTCGGTTCGACGGAGAGAAGCCGATACTTTGTATCATAAGTTTGGAATTCCTGGTGATTACGAAATCATTCTTCCGGGGCCCGAAGATAGGATGTATAGTCCCCCCACCGACTGTGTAGCCATCACCATCCAAGCTTTAGAACATGGCTTTAGGTTCCCCATTTGTGATGGTGTGGTTCACATTTTGACTAACTTGGGGGTTTGCCCCACCCAGTTGCTCCCGAATGCTGTTGGTAGTATGATAGCTTTTTGCGTTTGGTGCAAATCCATCAATCGAAAAGTAACGGCGTCGAACTTCCTCCACTTCTTTTCGATGTGTCAAAGCAAGGATGGTGGCTGCTTCTACTATTTTTCGCCTATAGGGGGGTACGACCTCTTCACTAAGTTTCAGTCGTCACATGGTTCGGGTTATAAGCGCCGATATGTGTTTGTTCGGATGCCACCGAACAAGGATGGTACCCCCGGGCTTGTTCTAACTCCGCGGTTATGCGCCGGCATAATGGCGAAGTAGCTAGTTTGGCCAATCGAAACGCATGGCCCGAAAGCTACAAAGGGTTCAAACCCGAGGATCGTCCCCTACGGTCTCTTGGTGGAGCCGATCCTCTATTTGGGAGGCGTGTCTTCGGTCGCACCAGAGATCCGGGGAAATATCCGGGACTTGGGTAAGTTTTGCTCTTGTTTTTGTTTCGCAGTGCTTTTGTTGCTTGCTAGTCATTTCGTTACTGCATATTTCGTGTATTTTGATGGTTTCTGACCCCTCGAACATGTTTAATTTGCAGAGTACTGGATGAAGCTATCCCAGGAGTTCCTTGCCAAGAGGGCATTGTCTTTGGCGAACAAGAATTCCGTGCCGAAGTACACAGAACCTCGCCCTCATAATATCTCGATTATTATTGACCCCCAATTCGCTCCCAACATTGTTCCTGCAGCAAACGTTGGCGCTGGTGAAAGTTCGGGACCCCCGGGTGGTGATGAAACCGCCCCCGAACTCGTGACCGGGACGCCTGGTGCGAACTCTATCCCTTCGGAGCGAGTTGGAGGTTCGGATGACACAGAGCGGACGACTTTGGTGGTTAATCGAGAACATGCTCAGAGTTCCGCCTCCGGTCAGAGGAAGAGATCTCGAACAAATGGTGGTATCGAAGCTACTGAGACTCCAATTATCGAACTCCAAGACTCCCCTGAACGTTCTAAAGGTTCGAGACAAGGTCCTGGAAGAACTCGTGAGGGCCTTAACGATGTCTCCTTCCTCCACGATCCGACCGCGGGAATGAAGTGGAGAAACTTGATGATATCGAACAGCGACCAATTTGAGTTGGATCGCCTCTCAGATGGCGAAATCAAACTGAAAGCCGCTTCTCTTCAACTCCAGGTAAATTGTAAACTTCTTGCTCCGCCTTATTTTTCCTTCTTTTGGATTCGGAGACTTATTAATTTCGAAACCGTCCTTGTTATTTTCGTAGCTGTTGACCGTGGCGAAAAATATTGATAGCCGCTTGGATAAGAAGGCCCAATCGTCTGTGGACTTCGATGCCAAGCTAAAGGAAGAAAGGGTCCAGCGGGAGAAGCTCCAGGCCGAAGTTTCGAGGAAGGATGCGGAACTTCAGAGGGTTAAGGAGGAGATGGCTCGCCTAAGGGAGGAGAAGAATTCGATGGGGGCTACGGTTTCGGTGATTGAGGGAAAAAATGCGGAGCTGGTGGCTCGGGTAGGACAGATCGCCAAGGAGAAGGAAGGCTTCGAGTCGGCCCTTCGAAAGACTCGGGAGGAGCTTTTTAAGAAAGGTAAATTTTCGAGGGTTGAGGCGGTCCGTGACTTCATAGCTTCGGGCTCTTGTGCTTACATGTTGAGTAAGCGTGATGCGGATGCGATGGTGAAAAGTCGGGATAAGACTATCGCTCAACTGAAGTTTGTCGGGAAGTTGCCCTCGAATTTCAACCCGGATGGGGTGGTAGACCTCGAACGGGATGAGGAGATGAAGGAGCCGGCCATCGAACCGACTTTGGGAGATGACGGAAAACCGGTCGACGAAGAGGCTATGTACGATGCTTTGCAAAAGGAGGAATTTTTTCCTATAGCCCATCCCGACGAAGCCGCTCCCTCCGGTTCTGCCCCTCCTATACCTTCGTGGGTTGTCTCCTTGTGCGAGCTTGGTAACTTGGACTTGGCTTCCGCCGGAGTGAACCTTGGGAATCTATCTTACAAGGATTTCGATTCCTTGTGTCAGTTTTTCCTCAGTGACGAGAGTTTAAGTGACACTGCTCGGAGCAACCCCCAACAAGTCGAACAAGACTGATCCTCTGAAGACTGGTTTCGCTTGAAGACTTGGTATGCCAAGTGCTTTTATACTTAAAACTCTTGCTTTTCATATCGAACAAGTTTATTGCTTCTGTCGAACAATTTATTATCTTTCGATGTTTCGAATATGGCGAAGGATTCTGTGAGGCCGCCTGTGATTGGTTTGGCCTTGTGGAATCCTTTGCCTCTTTTGGATGATCATTCGAGTAGCTTTAGCATTCTGGGTTGTTGCTCCCTCCAACTTTTTATACTATTTCGATGAATATGGATGCTTCGTATTGTTTTACAATTTTGTTTCGAATAGAGGGGAATGTTTCGACACTATGCGTTTCGAAGCAATGTGTTTCGACATCATGCCTTTCGGAGCTAGATACTTCGGGTTGTGATTTGAAGCCATGCATTTCGAGGCCATATGTTTCGGAAAATGCGATTCGAGGCTTCAAATTCGAGGGTATACACTTCGAGCCATGTGTGAGTTCCGAAACTATGTACTTAGAAGTTTCGAAAAAAAAAGGGGGTAGCTTCGAATGTAAAGACTTTCGAGTGGTTCGAGTTTTCGAATTTCGAGTAGTTTGAGTGTTTGTGGCAATTTTGTTTTCGTCAAAATAATCGCGTATCACTCTTGTTGCTTATCAAACGGATGGGTCATCCGAAATGTTTGATAAGTTTTCGGGCAGCGTATTCGATAAGTAGAATCCCGTCGGATTGTCTATATCGGATCATCTCCCTCATCCCGAAAATAATAGTTTTCGAGGGTCGGGATATTCGGACAGATTATCTTCCCGTCGGAACGATATCTTTCGAGATATCCTCGCGATCCTTTAGATCTGAGTCTCCTATGTTTCGACGCATCATCCGTCGATGATGTCATCGGAAACTAAGGGTGTAGTGTAAATTTGTACCAAATGCTTTGTGATTTCTTCTCCTTGATGATAATGATATCTCCCCTTTTTCAGTGACGACCTTATGAAAGGTGGTATGGTGAAGGGGTTCTTACAAAAGGTAAAGTCCATTGTGGCACTTTGGATGCCTTCGAAGCTTTCTGCAAAAGAGTTGGTTGTCGAAAGTCTGGTTGGACGCCTTCGAAGCTTTCTGCAAAAGAGTTGGTCGCCGAAAGTCTTGTCTAGGAGTAGTATTTCCTTAGACTCTTGATGTTCCATGGTCGGTCTATGCGGTTTCCTTCGAGGTCCTCGATCCTATAGCTTCCATTGGAGAGTACTTCGATGACCTTGAAAGGTCCCTTCCAAGGTTCTTGGAATTTTCCCACGTTCTCGAGGATGTTTGCTTTTCGTAGCACAAGATCTCCTACGTTGAGGTCCCTTTTGATGAGGTTTTTGTTGTAGGCTTTGGTCATCAAAGCTTGGTACCTCAAAATTCGAACCCGCACTTCCTCTCTTTTCGAATCTAGCAAGTCTAGCTCCATGGCTCTGGCCTCCCCGTTGAGATGGGGGTCGTATTCCTTGATTCTGAGTGATCCGACGGCGATTTCGCATGGAATAACAGCCTCCGACCCATAGACCATGCAAAAGGGAGTTTCGCGGGTAGCCGTTCTCTGTGTCGTTCGATAGGCCCAAAGCACTCCGTGAAGTTCGTCCGCCCAATCGGCTTTCGACCGCCCTAGGCGTTTTTCGAGGTTTTCAATGATGGTTCGATTAGTGACTTCTGTCTGTCCGTTGGCCTGTGGATGCCCTACCGAAGTGAAACTTTGCTTGATTCCCAACTCAGTGCACCATGCTCGAATCTTTTTCCCGGTGAACTGGGCTCCATTGTCGGATACAATAACCCTTGGAAGTCCGAACCGGCATATGATATTTTTCCAGATGAAATCTCTCACTACGGTTTCGGTGATTCTCCCGACGGCTTCGGCTTCGACCCACTTTGAAAAATATTCCACCGCTACTATGAGAAACTTCTTTTGATTGGTGGATGTTGGAAGTTTCCCTACGATGTCGATCCCCCATCTATCGAAAGGACACGATATCGGAGTGGGGAAGAGGGGTCCTCCTGGGGCCTTGCTGTTGCGTGCGAACCTTTGACATTCATCACACTTTTTGGTTCGAGCCTTTGAGTCTTTGATGATGGTGGGCCAGTAAAACCCTTGACGTCGGATTTTTTAGGCCAATGCTCTTCCTCCGGAGTGATTTCCGCAGCTTCCGGCATGTACCTCTTCTAGTAGGCTTCGAGCTTCTTCCTTGTCGACGCATTTCAGGTGTGGTCCATCGAACGATCTTTTATACAGATCGGATCCGTCCCAGAGAAAATATTGGGCCCTTCGCCTCAGCCTTCGTGCTTCCGTTCGATCCTAGGGGATCACTCCTTGCTTGAACAGCTGCAAAAGAGAAAAATCCCCGTGGTTGGGGGGTGAGTTCCTTGGTTGTGGAATAATTGAGACTATACTTGGTAGTTTCGTGGTTGGCTTCGAGTTTTACTACCTTGATGTCTGCCAACCATTCGTGGTCGGAGTCAAGTGTATTAACTTCGATGTCTTTCTGCCTTTTGAGCTTGTCAATTCCAATGGCGGGTTGTTGCACCGTCATGAGTGTTACCTGGTTGTGATAACATGTTTTATAAGATTTAGTGAAGTGGATCCGTTTTCCACGGATTGATCTGATTTGTTCGAAGTGGGAACATACCTGTCGGGTAGCGATCGTTTGTGACGAGCTTCCGAATTTTGCTAGGCCATCTGCAACTTGGTTGAGCGTTCGAGATATTTGTGATATTTCGACGCTTTGGAATTTCAGGATGATGCTTTTGAGTTCGGCTAAATATAGCTTCATGGGCTCCTCCTTCGCTTCAAATACCCTCGCATGTTGCTGGGCTACTAGTTGCGAGTCGGTGTACAAGTGTACATGTTCGGCGCCTCCTTCGAGTGACAATCGAAGGCCTGTGAGTGCGGCCTCATACTCGGCCTCGTTGTTGGTTGCGGGGAAAGCAAGGCGTACGGCGAAATCCACTTCGATACCTAGGGGGTCGATCATGTGTATTCCAACTCCCCCTTGTCCTTTGGTGGACGAACCGTCGACGTAAACTTCCCATCTTGGTTCCAAATTTTGGCCTTTAACAAACGCTTCGATGGTATGAACTTGTTCGATGTCTTCATTAACTCCGAGGAAGAAATCTGCGATCACTTGTGCCTTTTTGCCATTAGGGGCTTGAAATTCGAAGGAGTACTCCATGAGTTCGACGGCCCATTTCACTAGCCGGCCCGATAAGTCGGGTTTTCCTAGGATTCTCTTCAGTGGGTGGGACGTTAGGACCACTATCTCGTGAGCTTGGAAATAGGGCCGAAGACGTCGAGATGCCAATACCACACAATAGGCGAGTTTTTCGATATCCAAATAATTGAGTTCGGCCTTAGTGAGTACCTTACTCAGGTAGTAGATAGGTTGGTGTTGACTTCCTTCCAGCCTTACTAGTACCGAGCTCACCACCTATTGGGAAATGGCGACGTGTAGGTACAAGGTGTCCCCTTCTTTGGGTTTCGAGAGTAGTGGGGGTCTCGAAAGGTGGCTTTTGAGGTCTGTCAGGGCCTTTTCGGTATCTTCGCTCCACTCGAAATTCTTGCTATTTCGGAGCACTTTGAGGAAAGGAAGGCTCTTCTCACCGGATCGAGCAATGAAGCGACTCAAGGCAATGACCCTCCCGATTAACTTCTGGACCTCATTGATGTTTCGAGGGCTGGGGAAATCTAACACGGCTTTGATCTTGTCGGGGTTGGCTTCGATCCCTCTCTGGGTGACCATGTACCCCAAAAACTTTCCTCCTTTGACGCCGAAGGTACACTTCGAGGGGTTGAGTTTCATCCCGAATTTTCTCAGAATTTTGAAGCATCTACCCAAATGTTCGATATGATCTTTCGCCTCGAGACTTTTTACCAGCATGTCATCAACGTACACCTCCATGGTTCGCCCGATTTCTTGTTCGAACATCATGTTGACTAACCGTTGGTACGTTGCTCCGGCGTTTCGCAATCCGAAGGGCATGACTTTGAAGGAGAAAACCCCCGAATGGGTGGTGAAGGCCGTTTTATCCACATCTTCTCGGGCCATGGGTACTTGGTAATAGCCTTGGAATGCGTCCATGAAGCTAAGACGTTCGGCCCCGGCCGTCGAATCGACTAGTTGGTCGATACGAGGTAAAGGGTAAGGGTCTCTCGGGCAATGTTTGTTGAGATCGGTGAAATCATTGCACATCCTCCACTTCCCGTTCCCTTTTCCTACTAGGACAACGTTACACAACCAATCAGAAAATTTGGTCGGTCGGATGTGTCCCGTCTTGAGTAATTTTGCAACCTCCTCGTCGATGATTAAGTTCTTTTCCCTGCTGAAATTTCTCTGTCTCTGACTAACGGGTTTAGCCTGGGGGTTCACATTGAGTTGATGCACTATGATTCGAGGATCGATCCCTTTTAGATCTGTTGTTCCCCATGCGAACACATCCGAGTTCGTTCTTAAGAAGAGGACTAGTGCTAGCTCGAGATCCTCTGGCAAGTCCGCCGCAATTTTGGTGGTTCGACCCATGGACTACTCGAAAAGGTGGAGGTCCCTTACTTCGGAACATGGTTCGATGTGCTCCTCTGTTCGATGGCCGAAGTCGAATTGGTCATTGTCGATGATGAGGCACTGCTTCTTCGAAGGGGGAGTATCGAAAGTTTCGACCCTGGTTGGCGGTTGGTTGATTTCGAGCCTTGGGGTTGGGGGTTGGGTGGATGCGCAGTAGCATTCCCATGCTTCCTTCGGGTCGCCTTTGACTTCCCCTACTCCGTATTCTGTAGGGAATTTCATCTTAAGGTGGTATGTAGATGCGACGACCTGGAATTGGTTGATGCCTGGTCTTCCGAAAAGCACGTTGTAGCCCATGGGATCGTCCACTACCACGTATTGGCAATTGTACGTGGCCCTGGTGGGCTTGGTTCCCATGGAGGTGACTAGCCAGATGGTTCCTAGCGGTTTAACCACGGATCCTCCGAAACCTGAAAGCTGTGTTGAAACCTCTGAGAAGCCCTGTCTCTCGATCTTCATTTTTTTCAAAGTGGCGGTGGTGATCACATTCACTGAACTCCCCGTATCAACAAGGATCTTTCTCACTGGAAATCCCGATATCACCATCGAAACGACAAGAGGGAAATTCGGGTCTTGATTTCGGGTCACCTCTGGGGGAGGGACATCGGACCCATCGAAAGTTAGCATCGGGCTGTGGACTTCGAGGCTTCCTACATTAAAGGTGGGTGACCCTTCGGCGTAGGCATTACGCATCCGACGTGCAGTTCGGTTCCTTTCCTTTCGAGAATCTCCTCCCGTTGGGCCTCCCGCGATGTACCGGAACTCATCGTAAATGGGATCATTTTCGGAATTATTGCCTTCAGTCCGAGTTTCCTTCGACTCTCGATAAACATCCGATTGCATTGGCAAAGGGGATCGAAGGGGAGCTGATCGGACTATCTCTGATTTCCTTTCGCTCACGGGCCTTATCGTAAGAATCCCGTTCTTGTTTGTGTACTCCTCTGCATACCCTTCGACCACAATTCGGTCTAGCTCCTCATTGAGTTCGATACACCTGTCGGTGGCGTGTCCCGGCTGTTTGTGGAACTCGCAAAATTCTTCGGATCTCCTGGTGGTGTTTGTTTCTCTATGCTTCTTGGGCCATCGAATGAAAGAAGAGTCTTCAAAAAGTGTGAAGACTTGCCGCTGAGGATACCGAATGGGCCTTGGATTTTACCGGGGTAGGCGTCTTTCTCCGTATCCTCGATCCCTGGGTGGATCCTTCGCGGGCCCTCTTTCTTCTTTCACAATGGTTTTTCCCCTATCTTGTTTTGAACCTCGAGGGGGGGTCTCTTCTTTGTCCCGAGTTGGGGATGCTCCGAAAGCTAGCCTAGCTTCCTTATTCATTCTCTCTTCTTCGATATACTTGTTCACAATGTTGGATAGAGCTTCGGCTGTTTCCGGCATTTCTCTCGACACTTCGGAGGCTAGGCCCCTATTCCGAGTGTTCGTAAAAAGGGTTTGCCTTCGGAAGTTCATGGGGTGGTCATCTAATTGTAGTGCCACCGCGTTGAATCGTTGCCACCATCGTCGGAGAGGCTCATCTTTCTTTTGGATAATGTCCTGCAAACAGCTGCTGGATTGCCGGGATTTCTTGTAGTCGGTGAAGTGTCCAAGGAAAGCGTGTACTAAGTCCGAATAGGATCTGATGGACCCTTCTGGCATATTGTAGTACCATACGGTAGCTACCCCTTCGAGGGTACCGGGGAAGACGATCACCATTCCCTTCTCATCATGCCCGTAAGTTTGCATCATGTTTTCGAATCTCACCCTATGTTCATGGGGGCATGTTATCCCGGAGTACTTAGGGAGGTTCTTGGGGATTTTTCGATCTATTGGGATCGAATGGCTCATAAGCCGTGGAGACAGCGGGTTCGGAGCAAGGCCCTTATCCCGACCGGAGGATGTTTTGGTCGCACTGTACTTTCGGGCTTCCCGCTCGTCTCTTCTCCTTACGTCGTCGATGTCATGGCGAGGCCTCTTTGGGTTTCGGGCCTCCTGTTTCTTTCGATCGTGCGCCCGGAGTAACTCCTCGTACTTCTCCCTTTTTCGCTCTAGCGTCCGCCGGTCTTGGTCGGAGCAGTCGTCATCCGATATCTCCATGACATCTTCGGGTATCGAACGTAGGGTTCCGGTTCGAGGGTTACGTTCTCGCGTCGAAACCTTACCCTTGTAATTCAAATCAACCCCTCGTGGGGTGACGACCGAGCTTCCCGCGCTCGTTCCCGAACTACGGGGGCCGTGCTCCCGTCTCTTGCTGGTGGATTTGGAGATCTCATCAGAATGTTTGCTTCGAGTGGAAGCGCTCCGTGCTAAACCGCTCTCCGCGGCTTTCGTTGGCGATGGTCGGCCGCGGTTGCTCGTAGTGGGAGCTTTCTCAGTGGGCTTCTTTGGAGGTAGTCGTCGGTCAACCACGTCCTCGCATATACTCCGTACCAGCTTCGCTAGCTGCTCTTCTGTCATTAGGATCTGCGGAGCCGTCTTGTCGGGTTCCCGCGCCGAGGTGCCTCCCGAGTGGGAAGGCGATCCTGGGGGAGTGGGGTCATGGGATGTTTCATCTTCTTCTTGCTCTGAAATGTTGTTGTTCGCTGTATCTTCTAGGTCCTTTGGGTCGGTGGCGGCGTCGTCTTGGTCTTTTGTGGTGGTTCCCGGTTGCTTCCCGATTTTCCGTTTTGCCATGGCTTTTTGTCACCGTTCCCACAGACGGCGCCAAGATGATGAAGGCTAAATAGGTCTAAGTATCTAACTCACCATCTCTCGTTCCATGGAAGCGTATGGAAGGAGTAGTTTTACTGATGAACGGTGATAAGGACCTGCAAAACGGGGAGATTAAAGGGGAGGGGATCTAGGACCGGCCTACCGAAGTTAGACCGGTCGGCAAATAAATGTAGAGAGAAGATATTGACATGGTTAGATCGATGAATAATGAATGCCGAGAGTAATAAATGAAGACATATTTATAGGATACGCGGTAGGCCCCCCTTTGACTGTCCTTGGTGTGCGTTGCGTAAGCGGTACTGTAGCCTAGTTCGACAGCCCGTCGTTTTCTTTCGACCCCAGGCGCCCTATGGTTGGTTGGTTCGTTCGAGGCCGTGGAGATATATTTCGGGCCCAACATGGACATTTCGAGACCTAGGTAGTTCTGTTCGCTACCTAAGCGCTTCGACCCTTCGACTGTACCGTTCGTCCCCTATCAATGAGAATTAAATATGATGATGGGCACGGTTGATGAATCAGAGAAGATAGACTCTCTCTTTTTCTTTCTCAGGTGGCGTAAGTGAAAATGAGTAGTGGGCAAATGGAGTTAGAGGGGTAGGTTTAGGGTTTGACTTAAATGGGTCAGCTGAACATAACTTGGGCCATCCGAAAATTTGGGCCACTAATCACAACTAGATTGGGCCATAAAATTATCAGATTTCTAGCTAGTCTCAAATCGGAACGAGACGAATTAATACTATGCGAACTCTTCTAAAGTCGAAATTGATTGCGCGGGAAAGAATTTAAATAATTACCAAATGAAATAATTCACTTAGGTAATTAATTAATTAAAATGAATAAATTTCAAATCAAATAAATTAAATTAGAAAATACGGGATGTTACGGTGTATATGTTTGCCAAGACTGTAGTCTGATGTAAATTTCAATGTTTGCCTGAATTTATCTACCCATTACATTGAGAACGTTACTAGAAGTTGATAATCAAGCTAAATTAATTGTGTTTTCATTCTGTCTATTTGAATATGTCACTTAGACTATACACTCAATCAATGGAGTCCACACATCTATATTGGTTCTCTTTTTTGCTTTGATATTTGAGATCTTATTGAATATGAATTTCAACTACTTAAGATATGACTCTGTTTGAATTGATGTTGATATAAATGTGAAATTATGTTGCAAGATACTAGTACTATTAGAAGATGAGAAAGACCATGTTACTGACCAGCTCAATGTAAGTGTTTGAGTAAACCACCTTTATGTTTCTTAAAGTATATAGTGCTGCAAGAATGTTATTTCTGTTGTGCATTTGTAATATCTCTACACAGTTAATGGAGGAGGAATGCAGTTGAAGTTTTACTAGCTTATTTCACATGTCTTTCCAGTGTATGGATTAGATAGGGTGATTAATTTTTTCCATGTCCTCTGTGTGTACAACTTGCAAAACTAACTCATTGATAGGCCTGTAAATTTGCATGTCATAGCAGTATATTTGATTATTGCAGCTAAGTTATTTTCTCCTTGAGCCTGAAATTTTTATATGAGGTTTAATCTGTTCTGGGCATTTGATTGTGTTTAGAAAAATGGGTGTTTGGTCTAGTGGTATGATTTTCTCTAAATGCGAGAGGTCGCGAGTTCGATTCTCGCAACACCCCTTATGGCATTTAAAAAATTATATTTTAATATTTTATTATATTGTTGGTGAATTAAATAAATTAAAAGAAACATATTTTTTTAAGAAATCAGATTAATTTAGAGACGGATAAGCTCATCCGTCGCTAAATTGAAGAAACCATGGGCTGCCCGGTCAACGCTAATTTTGCGACGAACGGATAAGCTCATTCGTCTCTAAATGATTTAGCGACGCCACTTTTTGCGACGTCCTATTTAGCGACGGATAATCCGTCGCTAAATCCAAATAGCGACGCATCGCTCCATTTAGCGACGGATGCGCGATCCGTCGCTAAAAAGTTGTTTTCTTGTAGTAGAAGAAATATTTTGAAGTGCTCCTGTGAAAGGCCCACCTCTTTATGTTTTCGGTTGTAGAAGTAGAAGTTTGAAGTAGAGCAATCCGGAAGAGTGAAAGGACGTAAGAAATGCTGGCCCCAAAGTCCACCATTGTACTTGAATTTACGTCAAATCAATTCAATGCATCACTTTCAGTAAAAAAGCACAAAAGTTATTCCCTTGGTTTCTAAGAAGAACGAAAAATTAAGAAGGGTGACCTACTCGACCAAAGTTCGAAGAGCATATAACCAGCAATCATTTCCGAAAGGAAACAAAAGCCTCATCGATCCATCAAGAGATCGAACTCCTCCTAAATGATCGAACTCCATGAAAGTCGAGAAAGACTTCTCGACGACATCGACAGCGCAAGTAGCTTCAGCTACACGTGAGATTTTCTAGGATGGTCGCCCCACTTGGTCTCGACTACATTGACACCGCGAGAAGCGCGTCCCGAGTAGCTTCATCAACACTTGTGATTTTTTCTGAAGAAAAACGGGGCCTGGTCGATCTCACTAACGACTAGCAAAAATTAAAAAGTGATTCAACTACTCTAATTAAGTTATACGACATAATTGAGAAGAGAAAAAATTGCTTAAGTATGAAAAGAATGCTACTCGAAATACAACAAGAAGGAGCGACTATCATACAAAGGCAGTAATATTCAAAGGTCAAATATAAAGATGAAGGATAATTTGTTCGAACGGTGCCACAAGGGGCCGAATAGCAAATTGTTTTGACGAGACTTCAAGAAAAAATACAAGTTCTTAACCGAGCATACTCGGGCTTCAACGGGTTCGACTAGCAGTGAAGTCGCTCTGGGTAGCTTGGGTGGTCGCACCGCCTCCAGCATTGGTCGGGCCTCTCTGCTCTTCAGCACTTTGCTTATCAGCGCCTCCATCTTTTTCACGAGCCTCTCGGATAGCACTCTCAAAAGTTATAAGCTCGGGCTCAACGAAGACAGCAGGGCGACCATGAACAAGAGCGTTCACTTGAATCCAGTCGGCATTCCGGAGCGGAGACTTCTTGAACGGAAGGATTAAACCCAGCCTTAGAACCTCTAGGACCCAGTAAGGAAGGAGAGAGGGCTTACTCGGGTAAGGAACCTGGGGATCGGCCACAAGCTTACCAAACTCACAAGCCCAATGCATCTCATTGGTCACTGCATCATCCACATATGGAAGAAAGTCTCCTTCAAACCTGGCTTAAGCTCCTCGACTTCATCAACATCGAAGTCCTCGGGCAGCATTCTGATCGCTTTGAGCTGATCGACCGCAGCAAAGAAACCCTCCTCGCGAGAAGTGTCCTTGACCTCCTGCATGGCCATCTTGTAGGAGTCGGACTCCTTGAACGCTCGAGCACCCTCCATTCTCGTCCCTTGAAGGAGCGATAAGAGGCGGTCCTGGAATTTGGTCATCGCGACCGACAAGGCCGCGTATGCCCCCATGTACCCATTGGTTCGAGCCTTCTCTTTCTTCAACTCCTTTTCAAGGTGATCACCCTTCCAAAGGCTTTCTTCACCTCGAGCTCGGCTGCTTTGTTCTTGGACTTCTCAGCAGCAAGATTTCTCTCCCAAGTCCACGATCACCTTAAAAACATCGGATCGATCAGTAGTAATATGGCCATAAGCCATAGTAAGGTTCTCGAGCTGAATTGCAAAAGAAAAGAAGAAAATAATCAAGCGAGAAGAAAAATAAAGTACTTAGGAATTTTTTTCAAAAAGATAGTCAAAGCGGCGTACCTGGCGCGAGCAGACACTAAGCGCATGGGCGCGATCAAGGTCGGACAATTGAATGAGGCGCTTCACCTCACTATCCTTGTCGACCTCCTGCGACCTGTTCTTCTTCCGCAGCTGATCGACGGCAGGCCTGAAACCTCCCAGTTCGAGGACCCTCTTTTGACCTCCAAGCCTTTTAGCAGACGCACTTCGAGTAGGTGCTTGAGGCTGCTTGTCGGGGTTCCTTGGGGCCTTGACCTGGTCGATCGAGCTAGCGTTTTCGGCCCTCTCAGCCGCTGTGTCATCAACTGGAGGAGCGGCCGCTTCAGCATTAATCTGGTTTAACTTATCCCGGTGGGTTGCAGCACTCTTAGGATTTGTCATCGGAATATGGCCGAGGATCTTGGTGTTCTTCCCGGCTAGTCGAGCCTTCTTCCTAGCCTCTTCCTTAGCCTTTAAAGTCTCGTTCATGATCCAAGTAAACCAGTACTCTGCAAGAGGAGAGTTAAAAGTCAGCAAAGATATAAGAGCGAGCACATAGGAATCGAGGAGTAAACAAAAGAGCGCGAAGAGATCACTTAGAATAAAAGCGTAAACACGTTTGGTTTAACAAGTATGAAGGAAAGCTGTTCGAGATTCCATAATTACCAAAGAGATACTCCTTCTCGTAACTTGGACCAAAACCGGTATAAACCGAAGGTGAAAGTCCAGCAAGATAGGGAAGTGGTTGAAGGACAAGCCCCCAGTAGAAGTATTACTTTGCCTCCTCGGTCTCATTTTCAACTTGCAGCTCAACGGCCCAAGGATCTAAGGTCTCAGGCAAGGGATGCTTCTTCGCAACCCCTCCTCGATAAAACAACTTAGGGACTCCCCACTTTGCATCCTCGTCGGACATCCCGGGGAGCTTCTTCTTCTTGACATAGATATATCTATGCCACCACCTGTATCCCGAGGAGGAAGGAGCGTCCTTGATGAATCCAAAGCCTGGTCGAGTCGAGAAGTAGTAGAAATACTTATTCCCACCACTCATCGAGACGCGAAACATCTGGTTGAAGTTTCGGAAATTGAGCTCGATCCCTCTCTACTTGCAGTAAACGCCAAGACAGATAAGTGTCCCAAAAGAACTTGGGATCAACTGCCATTGAGCGATCCCAAGTTGGTTGAAGATCTCTTTGAAACCGTCACAGAATGGGAGGATCCATCCTCGCTCCAGTGCTGGAAGATGCATTGCTATGTATCCCTTCCATGCATTATAGAAATTCTTGTCGGGTTGAGGAACGAGGATGTCAATAGTCTTCACATCAAGACTATAGTTCGACCTGATGGTCGGAATCTCCTTATCTTGCACAGTGGAAGCAGTGGTCGGGATCATCCCATCCAAGTTTTGTTCTCCCTTGATGATGTCGTTTTTCACCAATTAAATTTGTTTTAAAAGCCAAAGAACACTTATCACTACACAAACTAGAGTGCAATGACAAGTTTTCCCCGAGTGTCGTTCTCTCGGGACCTAACGTGGCTTTGATTGTGGTTTTTGCTAGTTATTTCAGACAACGAGTTCAAATGTTTATGGAATTGTTCTCTTAGAACAAAGCAACGAGAAATCAGATTGTTGTAATCAAGTTTGGAAAACGGTTGGTGGTAGAAATCAAATACACATGCATGGGTTACGAATATGCTCACAAGTTCAGTGCATAAAACCTTCGATCAAGTCTGCTAAGCAACTCGTCTAGGTAACTTTCAAGACACACATCATAAAAGACCACTATCAATACTTTAGAGGTACTTGTCACCAACACCATTTATCTAGCATGCTGCAAATCTCTAACATACAATCCTATAGCTTTCATTGACCAAGAGTTTGTCACTATACTCAATTCGAATATATTTTATAGGCAACTAAGAATCATATGAAGGAATTTGCAGCAAGATTGAATCACAATCTCATGTAAGCATAAACATAACCCATAGCATGCATATTCTACATTCTATCACCAACACAAAGGATTTAGCTACTCATATTCATCAACATAGACATCAAATCATATGAATTGTAAATAGAATACATCAAATCAAACTACTAGACAAGATATAATGATACAATGTTACCACCAAGCTGTCACTAATCGGTGGGTATTGATGAAAACCTCTCCGTAGATGAAACAACGGATGAAATCCTATGCCAAAACCTTTAATCCAATCTAAAATACAATGTAATCTGAGTTTTCTCTGAGTTTTGGGGCTTAGGAGCTCTCCAAAACGAAGCCAAAGTTCCAAAGTATCCCAAAAGTAACAAAAGATCAGATCTAAGAAGGAAAACCCGAAAACGTAACCGCTGCCAAGCGAACCGCTTGGAGAAGCCAAGCGGAGCGCTTGGCAAGCGAAGCGCTTTGGCCCTCCAAGCACTTCGCTTGGCTACTGTGCCAAAGCTCCTGGAAAATGAAGCGGAGCGCTTCACTATTCCAGGCGCTTAGCTTGGCTCCTGGGCAGATTTTTGTCTTCAAACTCAATCTTTTTGCCCTCGTACGGCCCTCGGGTGCCTTGGACTCATCCTTCTCAATGATTATTGATGCTCAAACACTCACGAACAAGCCGTGGAGATCAAGGAACTTCAACGGGGCCATTTCCTATCAAAAAGGCTCGTTTTTAGCTCCAAAAACGCCATTTCGTACCTAAGTGCCTGAAAATGCAGAAAACAATAAACGTGACACTATTCTACAAAACTAACCAAAAAACAAGTCTAAAAGATAGCAAAAGAAGGTAAAAAAGACAAGATGAACGCGTCAAAAATACGTTCATCATCCCTCAGGATCGGGGAGGTCGACATCTAAAGGACCACATGTGAATTTCTTTTTAGTGACCTTGGTACTCTTAACATCCTCCTCCTTGACCTCCTCCACAATCTTCTTCCGGGAGCGACTAGGATTCCTCTTAGGAGCCTTACCAGGCGCGTGTTCTTGCTCCTCAAGCGCATCAGCAACAACTTCCTCGGTCGCAAACTCAAGCTCCTCGGGATGGGGTGCTCGGACGTTATCCCCGGGAAAATCAAAACTTATTGTTCGAGGATCAATTGAGTGATAACTGGTACCCTCCTCGGGTCCTCCGTACGTGGCTTGGAACTCCGGATCATAGAAAGTGGTCTCTTCATTCCTAGGAAGAGACGGGGATTTCCTACTCGGACAAGCTTCATCCCCCGTGAATGTTTTCTAAGGGCCGGAAGCTGTCCTCATCATCCAAGGAGATTACAGTCCTCCTAGTAGTTTGAGGAGGAAAGTCTAGTTGACGTCTCGAGCCAGAAATCGCTACTTGGAGAGGGTTGTGGCTAAATGTACCCTCGTTGGATTCTTCGTCCTCGCTCTCACCATCCTGCTTAGAGTGTTCACCCTCCTCGAACACTACAATAGCAGGAATGGGGCGATCAGTATCATCCATATTTTCCATACGAACTTCTAAGGGGTCAACCACATCTCGAGCATGGTAAAATCTACCTCCAATTTGGGCGACTTTCATCATAACTTCGTGTGTTATGCCCGTGTCAGAAGGACCACCCTCAGGCTCGGTCCGATCATCTATAAAGTCGTCTTCGCTCCTTTTTCGCCTCTTACGAGGTTGGAGTTGGTGTTGATCGGCCTCCTCTTCTTCATCGGACTCATCGGAAAATTTGGCTTTGTTCGTCCCTTTAAACAAGAAAAGACTGGGGGGGGGGGGTGAATAGTCTTTTCAAACTTTTCGTCGTTTAAAACTTTCTCAGCAAGTGCTTATTACTTTTCAGTAATGAGTTTTCTGGTGCTTAACTTTCTCAGCAAGTATTTATTACTTTTCAGTAATGAGTTTGCTGATACTTAAAAACAGAGTGCGGAAGTCTTTTACAATAAGTGCTTTTCAGAGAGTGCTAGTTTCAGCAAGTGAGCAGAGTGTCAGTGTACAAGAAATGTAGCTTGCTGAAAACTAAGTGCGGTAAAGTAAATCACACAAAAAAATTTATAGTGGTATCTGAGAGTGGCGTAATCTCTCAACTAATCCACTTTGTCCTTTCTAGGACTGAATCCACTATGATAAGATGAGAGGTTCCTTACAAATCCTATCACTAATGATTCTTCAGAAACCAAAGCACACTTGCTTCGTTTCCAACCTAACTAGAGAAATGTAACCTTGTTTTCCACCAAACTTGGGACTTATAATCAGCAACTTCACGCCTGAAAAGGGTGTTTATCAGTTAGAGAGGTTTGGGATGAGATCACTTGAGTATAGCTATAACAAGTTATCTAAAGAAACACAACTTGTAATACTATGCAGTAAGCAAGTTTGATTGTTTCTAGTCTCAAGACTTGTTCTTGTTGGAAAGAAAGAACACTTAACTAATTTCTTAGCCGTGAATGTTCTACTTCTTCGAAAGTAGATTTTGTTTCAAGCTTAAGTCTTGGAACGGATCAATAGGCAGTAAAGAGTATAGAAGTATTTGAGTGTTTAAAGCACAAGTGAGAGTTTGTCACGTTGTTCACACTTCTACTCCTTGCCTGATGACCTCTATTTATAGTGTCTCAAGGGAGCCGTTTGAATTTCAAATTCTAAGGCTTTGTACATTAAGATGTCACTATCTTGCTTTTGTACTTTTAGCAGCGTCCTTCATTTGTCTTTTTGTCTTCATGTTCTTCGCGTGACTACTTTGCATTTAATGTTCATTTGAATCAAATTCAAATGTGAACGTTGGAGCCAAAATGCAAGTACTCTTCAGCAAGGAGGTCAGATATGTTGTCAGCAAGTGGTCAGTCGCAGTTTCAACAAGCACAACCTACTCTGTCGTATAGATTTTCACTTATGCCAACTGTTGCTGAAAATCTCACTTTCTGAGCAACATGTGCCTTTGTAGATACCTTTCTCAGAATTCTTCTAAGTCTTCAGTCTTCGAATTTTCAAGTTTCTGAGAGGTTCTAGGTCTTCAATAGTTTGTTTGTTAAAAATAAAGTACATCATCAGCAAACAAAAGAACCTAACTAGTACCTACACTAAGTCTTTCAGCAAACGTTCCTCTTTTACAGTGTCCTTAAAATTCTAAATTCCTATGGACCTTAATAGTACTAGTTACTGGACCTTCCTTAATTTAACATGGTTAATTGTTCATCAAAATTACAAGTTTCCTAACAAATTTTCCCCTTTTTGATGTTAGCAATCCATGGCTAAATTAATTGTTACCCTTTTAGAGGTTCCTGGTGTTGAATAAATCAGTTGATTAATGCAAACATACTTGAATAATTAAACAGTAAGCATAGATAATTTGCATAATCAAGAACCAATAAGAGTCAAAAGGTTCATTGTTGATAGTTATCTTTCAGTAAGTTTACAAGAAAGTTCATAGATAACTAAAGTAATCAGCAAGCAAAACAAAGCTTTTCAAGGGACTATTCTATTCCAGTAGAGGATTCTCTAAAAATCTCTTTTACACTTTTTTCAGCAAGAGCAGTGAATTCAACACAGTCCTTTTCGTAATCTTCAAGTAGCTTACGGACTTCGAGTTGAATAATTCTTGCATTCTTGCAGGCAGTATAGTGATGGTTTTCACCATTAATCTCTTTGTAGTGTATTACCCACAAGTGCATGCCCCAATTGCTAGCATGTAGAAGTTGAGTGTCTGAAATTCCCTTGTTGGCATGAATCTTCCTTAACCAGAGAAGGTCTTCTTCTTGATCCTTTGCAGTGAGATAAAAGTACTCATGAGGAATCAAGCCATATTTATTTTTGGACTTCTTGGTTATGGGATCACTATAGTAAGCAACATCCATCGGCTTGATTAAATCAGGCTCTTGTTTTATCTTCTTGCTAATGGAAGTTCTTCTTACCAAAATCTCAATATTCAGCCATTTCACAGCAATGTTCCTTGGGTAGCGAGGAGGATCCCTTTCTTTTCTTGTGACTTTCAATTCAATCCAAGTGTACATTTGATTCAGTACAACAGTTGGAAAGAAGTCATTGGCCAAAAGGTCTTCCAGCCAGCTTTATGATCCAGCAACCATGAATGTTTCTGATCACATTCTGAGTGGTTTCCTCATTGCTGGTCTTTGTGTAATCAATGCCAGTGTCAATGGAAATGTTAGCTAGCCTTCTTTCTTCCTGTCTTTGATTTCTTCGTCTTGACTTAGCATTTTCATGATCTTTTGCTGAATCTGGAGTCAGAAGAGAAGTGTTTGAATTGGCCAGATGGAGTTAAGGCAGAAAGAGGCTTGGCCCTTATAGCTTGAGCTATTGTTTGGTCATCATCATTATCATCATCTTCATTAATGCCTTGGTGACTTTTAGTGTGACAGAATTCTTGAGTATCAGCAAAAGTTCTTCTCCTTTTAGGATTTGCTTAACTTCTCTCAGAATCTTTTTCATCTCTTTTCTTAGAACTTTGCTCTTTTTCAGCAAGAGGTTCTCTGGGAGGCGGTCCAGGCAACTTTAATGGAGCTTCAGAGGGAGTAGTTGAATTGTCTCTTGAAGACTTTCTTTTTCTAGATCCTTCCCCCTTAGACATGGATTGCATCATTGGTGTGATGTGTAAAGAGAAAAACTCATTGCAGTTTTCAGCAAGAGTACTTAGGCTGTTGTATTTAAGAATCATGTCTTGCTGACCAGTAGTCAGCTTAGACAATTCTTCTTTAATAAAAGCCATATTCTCCTCATGTGCTCGCTCATTGTTGACTTTTTCTTCTAGTATAGCCTGAGCCTTTGTCAATGCGCTTTTAGCAAGCTTGAGTGCCTAACTGACATCATGTTCATAGCTTTTGTGATGTAGACTTATGTCTTTCTGAGCTATGGTAAGTGTAGTAGTGCGTCTCTGACGAACGCGGATTTGTCGGGTCCGGATCAGTCAAATAAATTTGTTATTTAGCCAAAGACAATTCACAACTACAATGAAAACCGTAGTGTAGCAGTAGAATAACCTCGAGTGTCGATCTCTAAGGACTATAACTAGCTTTATCTAATTTAATTAAATAATATAAAAACAGCAGACGATATAGCAAAGGTTTTTCTAACAGATAATGGAGATTGGTGATAGTATGGTCCTTCAAAGCATAACAGGTTGATAATCATGCGTAAATTCCTCGGTTTTGCATGGAGATCTTTGATCTATGAGTTGTCCTGTTGTAATTATCAAACACTACGAAGATATAGATTTTCGAAGACCCAATAATTGTCCAGTTGTGTTCCATAATTATTCAACACTACGAAGATATAGATTCCGATAGGTCAATGAACTGTCCAATTGTGCTTCAATAATTAATCAACAATACGAAGATATAGATTTTGCTAGATCAAAGAAATAAAGCAATAACACGGAGTATAATGCGCGATATAGCCATTAGCATAATTGTCAACCCTTCGCTAAGAATTCACATACTACCACCAACGATAAGTTTAGCTACTCATAGTTGTGATGCAATCAACAGAAATCATAGAAGAAAACATGTTGAAAGATATATAAAAATAAGTAGAAAAACTGTAAGATACAATGTTACCGAAGGTTGTCAGTCTCCGAAGAATCGCGATCTTACAAGCTCCAAACTGCTATGAAAAAGTGTCTCCTCAGCTACGAACCCCCAGAACAGGCTCTGGGAAGTTCCTACCTAAAACTACAGAGAATGGTGAGAGAGAAGGTCTGGAAAACTATGAAAAATGGAGAAAACTGAGCAACTATATATAGTGTTCGAATTAGTGTGGGGCGAAGGGTCCCACACACCGGGAGAGTCGCCTGGTGTGGGGCGATTCGCCCCACATCCCGGGTGATTCGCCCGGGAGCTTTTTCCGGGATTTTGCGCATTTTCGACGCGTTTTTGGATTTCTTCCCCTTTTCGGACTCGGTTTCTGACTTCTAGTGGCCTTCTAACCTCCAGATTCGACCCATAGACTCCAAATCCTATCCGGAAACATTCAGATACTCCAAATAGGCTTCTGGAACACCAATTCCTTGTCAACTTCAATATAATTGCCCTGAAATCCTCGTTTTTCAACCAAAACCTGTAAAATAAAAACTAAAGGGAAACGTGACACTATTCTAATAAAATGCACTAAAATATAGCTAAATTAACATAGAGGATAGCTAAAATAGGTGAAAAAGACTCAAATGAAAGTGTAAAATACACATTCATCAAACTCCCCAAACCGAACCTTTGCTTGTCCTCAAGCAACTAAGCTAGACTCTAATGCAAAAAACAATGCAACACATAAAATGGAGTCTCATGCCAAATAAAATGAACTAATCTACTGAATCTATCAAAAAACATATGCACAAAAACCACATAAATCAAAGCATGAATATAGGTTGAAGAATACCTCGATTGAGTCATACACATCCACATAAGCACTTATGTCAAGACAAGATAGTCTCTCGTAACATTCTCTACCTGGACCTAGTCAGTGACGACGTAATGAAACATGCTAAGATACGAATGGTTGTCCCGTGCCTATGAAACTGAGGACTTACTGCTGTTCACCATGTTAAGACTTTTCCTCAAAAGAGGTCGAACCAATACTGGCTCTCATCAAACGAAGGAGGGTTCCCTATAAAAGATAACACTCCCCTATTCTACCCATCTCTCAAGTAAAGTCTTAAGCTATTCACCACTTCAATACATAAATGTGACAAGCCAAGCGAGAAAAACCTCAAACAAATTCATAGAGATGAAGCATATGATTAATGGCATAGTTAGTTAACCTACTCAATGAAAAAGTTCAAAAAATTTGGCAATAAACTCCATATAAAACATGCAAGACTATCCTAGGATGAATGTAGTGAATACAACCTAAAAACCTAAGAAAGCGGTAAACGTGCAAATGCAAATGCAAATGGATAAAACATGCAAGGTACTATACTCAGCCTACCAATGTCAAGCTCCAAACTAAGAATACTAGATCACTTAAATCCCATCCCCCCTCATGAAATTAACGCTAGTCCCTAGCAGTAAGAAAATGAGGAAATAAAGATGTGATACTAGATGTTACCGCATGGTTCGGCCTTGGTCGGCTGAGTATGCTGCTTGTGAGTTATTGGGACTGCTCTGGGAGCCTTATAGGGTGTCATCAGGTCTTCTGGTAGGTGCGGTAGTTCCAGTTATAGGCCGGATAGGAACAACTCCTCAATCTGTATCATTATTGTCCGTATGGCCTTCATTGTCACTACTGTCACGCACATCCTCACTAGTAGAGTTCCAGTGTCAAATAGAATCCTCAAGACTAGCCGCCGCTGTTATGGAATCCTCCATCCTGTAGCCCTCCAATAGGTTGTGAACTGTTGAAGGGGAAAGGGCAGTGGTATCAGAGCCTCCCTCTCCAGCGTTTTACACCCCGAGGAGGTTACAGTAAGCTGCTTGGATACTCAGAAGTCTTCTACCATTTTTTCCAATGTCGACCACATTCTCTACGGTTGATCCGACCGATGTCTATATGATGCTCCCTTTAGAGGCAGTCAAGGGGTAACCCTAAGAGGGGCCGGGCACCCATGTCATTATGTTTTGGAACCAAGCTAGCGCTTCAGAACCTTCTAGCAACTGCGAACTCAAGATTGAATCCGTCGCGGCAAGATCGTCCCGGTGCCTTCCAGTTCACTCGAACTTTGCAGTCCTGGTGATGGATTGTTGACGTAATGATTGTTTCTTTCCCTTCGGTGGTGCATGAATAGGCATAGGAGTCCTTACTCCGGGTGTACTCTAGCTCCTCATCTTGGGTAATCCACGACGTTGTTGCAAGAGCCCGTGGCTCGAACGCACCTCTAACGAGATCACTCTCCTTGACATCGTTGTAATCGATCCCCCTCCAATACTTCATAGTAATCATACGGGAATGCTCCTTTCCCTTGGCATGGTTCCTACAAGCAACAGTTAGTACCTCGTATGACACAAAACTGACTCATGCATATGCTAGTGTAAGAATGAAACAAACAAGTGATAAAATCACTATTCGAACTCCCCAAATCCTTATTGTCTAGCCTAGCTTCTTCAACGTGCAACATACCAATGTAACTTCTACATGCAATACATCACACTTTGCTCTTGCTAGACAACCAATAACCTAGATAACAAGGCTCAATTCATACCATAGAAGCGAAAAATTCTATAAATCCTCATACTCAATAATTATGCATTCTACCATTAAATCCATCATCATTACATCAATAAACATAATCATATGCAAGGAATCAAAGAAAAAGATATATTGCATATCAAGATATATCATCTAATAGCAAAATTCCAAAATCAACAATCCAAGCATAATTAAGCATGCAATTGATAGTAAATAATGCTTCTAATCACACAAACAACCTACCCATGCATCATATAAGCATAATTGAAGCTCAAATTAGAAAACCCCCAAATTTGAAAAATTAGGGTTCATAAGAAGATACATGAGATCTGAAAAACTAATGCACTAGGGTGAAATCTATTCGGATGAAAAGATAGATCATGTAATAGGCTTCGATTGAAGCTATAGAACACTAAATTTGGTGAAAAAATGAAGAAGTTATGAAGATTTGAAGTTATTTTCGCAAGTTTCGTATTTTGGGGAGGAAGAATGGTGAAAATATGAAGAAATGAGGAGAAAAGGGGGAGACCCGCATTTTTGATCTTTTGGGACCGTGGGGCGAGTCGCCCCCGGTGCAGGGCGAGTCGCCTCATATGGGGCGATTCGCCCCCGCTCCCTGATGTGGGGAGACGATCCTTTCTGACAGAAATGCGGTTTTTAATCCCCGAAACCATTTTTCTCATAAAACCACTCGAAAAATCTCACTCAAACATAACATAAGCACATACGACACAGAGATGAACAAATTCACATATGAGAAGCAAATTGTTCAAGAATGAATGCATGAAGGAAAGCGGTAAAGAAAGCGATAAAAACTCCGGGTTGCCTCCCGGATAGCGCCATTGTTTAAAGTCTTTGACTCGACTCCTGTCTGCGCCTAGCTCTTCTTCTTGAGGGTACTAGACTTCCCCTTCATTGATCTCCTCCTCATGCCACGAACCTGTGAATAAGAAAGAACATAGGCTGCAAGACCACAGTAGTGAGTAGTGTGAGAAGTATCGGGCGGATCAGGTGGATCAGATATGGCTTGCAACACATGTCGGTTGCCATCCACTTCAATAGTGCAAGTTCTTTGGTAGATGTCCATCACGGAGCGTAGCTTAGTCAAGACCGTTCGCCCCAAGAGAATGACATCCCCCGTCCCAGGTGTAGACGCCGGCATAACTACAAAATTGGTGTATACAGAAGCTTCACCAATCTTGACCAACACATTTTTCACAACGCCTTCGGGTCTCACAAATGATCCATCCGGCAGTTGCACAATAGCCCTATGCTCAGATAGTTTTCCAAGGCTACTCTTCTCAAACACATTCAAAGGGAGCACGTTAGATTAGGATCCTGTGTCTAGTGTGGCACGGACGTCTTCAAGTTCACCAATCCCGACCTTAACATTGAAACTTTTAGGGAGTGGCTCGGGATCCTCTTGCTCCTCTTCACTCTCATCAGAACCAAGGTCCTTCTCTTCTTCCTTAGCCTGTGGAGGTTCTTCCTTCTTGCAACACTCGCACTTAGCAACCTTCTTGATGGTGATTTCGACAGGTAGATCACCAGCCAATGTAATGGAATTCGACTTCTCAGTTTTGCTAGGCAGTTTGCCTTGTTCCCTACTTGCTCCTCGGTCGATCAACTCTTGCATCTTTTGATGGGCAATCCTAGTGCTCTCTTCCAATCTATCAAGTCTCGCTCTAGTCTTCTCAGAATCTTCTTCATAACGTTTGAGAAAACTTTGGGTGTGATCGACCATCTTTTGCAAGTTCTCCATCAGTTGAGCCGACTTCGACTTCGGTGGCTCTTTCGGAGCGGGGTTTTCGCAGTGGTCATAACCATAGTTAAGCCTACTACGGTCTTGGATAGGGGCATAAGTTTGGTTAGCCGGTGCATATCCTTGATTGTTTCGGAACCCTCTTCTCCAAAATCCACCTCGAGGATTCCTACCGTCTTGTCCGTAGCTAGCTTCTTGAGTACCAAACTCCGTAGCAAAGGCTTCCTCTTCGCCTCCTCGAGCCCAGTTGCCATCATCATACGCAAGCTCCAATCTACACATATGAGCCCCATGCCCATAGTTCTTGCATATTCGGCAAACTTCGTTCGAAACAGTCATTCCAGTGGCGCTCTCGAGGACTTGCTTCAATTCGTTGGAAAAGCACTCGAATTGATCCCCATTCCCCCTATACATAGGGGCTTCTTGAGTTGGTGGAGCTTCAGGTCCTCGTCTCCTACCCATCGCTCTTGGGTCCTTGAACTGCGAACCCTTAGCAAGCCTTTTGAAAACTGCCCAGACGGCTTCTGCGGTTTCCTCCCAAATATTGCCTGGGCATTGGAAATCCACCACTTGTTGGTTCTCGAAAGTTAGTCCATTGTAGAAGTGTTGGACTAGGTCAGAAAGCTCAAAACCATGGTGAGGGCACTTGTTCGTGAGATCTTGGAACCTCTCAAATGCGGTGTAGATTGTCTCATCATAGTCCTGCTTGAATCCAGTGATTTGCGCCTTTAGCGCGGTAGTCAAGGTGTGAGGGAAGTATTTTTCCATGAAAGCTGAAAAAACCTTCTCCCAAGTGTCCAGCGAGCCTGCTGGTAGAGAACTCAACCATGATTTGGCTCTGTCGCCAAGTCCCATAGCAAAAACCTTCATCCTCAACTCATCCGTTGTTATTTCAGCTCCGGGTCGTGGGAGTTGGTTGACGAAATCATCGATATCGTGCAAGTACCCCATCACATCTTCCCTTGCTAAGCCATAGAACCTCGGAAGTTGTTGGAATGCGTGGTTCTTGATTTCCAGATCTCGAGTTGCAGACGAAAGAACAATCGTCGGCCCCCTCATGCGATCCTTGGAGGGTTGAACCCATGCTTTCAGTGGTCTAGCTTCTGCCATTCTGTCGATTTCCTTGAAAAGACTGTGTAGAGATTCAGAGAAATCGGTATCCTCTATTTCCTCTAGTGCACACCTTTGAAGTAGTCTCCTTCTTTGGTGGTAGACTCTGTCGATCTCAGCAATTGAATCAGCAAGCGGTGTTCCTCTAGATCGTGTATGTGGCATACACTATCTGTAATAGACTAGGAAAGCATTATCAGAGAGAGATTAAAAAGGAAAACTAAAACTACTAGAATAAGGAATTGAATGATGAAAATATAAACAAATTAAAAAGAAAAAAGGAGTATAGTCCCCGACAGCGTTGCCAATTGACGAACGCGGATTTGTCGGGTCCGGATCAGTCAAATAAATTTGTTATTTAGCCAAAGGCAATTCACAACTACAACGAAAACCGTAGTGTAGCAGTAGAATAACCTCGAGTGTCGATCTCTAAGGACTATAACTAGCTTTATCTAATTTAATTAAATAATATAAAAACAGCAGACGGTATAGCAAAGGTTTTTCTAACAGATAATGGAGATTGGTGATAGTATGGTCCTTCAAAGCATAACGGGTTGA
The DNA here is from genome assembly GCA_028274465.1 of Plantago ovata. Classification (NCBI taxonomy): domain Eukaryota; kingdom Viridiplantae; phylum Streptophyta; class Magnoliopsida; order Lamiales; family Plantaginaceae; genus Plantago; species Plantago ovata. The sequence goes on from CM051457.1 coordinate 85,129,427, forward strand.
TAATCATGCGTAAATTCCTCGGTTTTGCATGGAGATCTTTGATCTATGAGTTGTCCTGTTGTAATTATCAAACACTACGAACATATAGATTTTCGAAGACCCAATAATTGTCCAGTTGTGTTCCGTAATTATTCAACACTACGAAGATATAGATTCCGATAGGTCAATGAACTGTCCAATTGTGCTTCAATAATTAATCAACAATACGAAGATATAGATTTTGCTAGATCAAAGAAATAAAGCAATAACACGGAGTATAATGCGCGATATAGCCATTAGCATAATTATCAACCCTTCGCTAAGAATTCACATACTACCACCAACGATAAGTTTGGCTACTCATAGTTGTCATGCAATCAACAGAAATCATAGAAGAAAACATGCTGAAAGATATATAAAAATAAGTAGAAAAACTGTAAGATACAATGTTACCGAAGGTTGTCAGTCTCCGAAGAATCGCGATCTTACAAGCTCCAAACTGCTTGAAAAAGTGTCTCCTAAGCTACGAACCTCCAGAACAGGCTCTGGGAAGTTCCTACCTAAAACTACAGAGAAAGGTGAGAGAGAAGGTCTCGAAAAGTATGAAAAACGGAGAAAACTGAGCAACTATATATAGTGTTCGAATTAGTGTGAGGCGAAGGGCCCCACACACCGGGCGAGTCGCCTGGTGTGGGGCGATTCACCCCACATCCCGAGCGATTCGCCCGGGAGCTTTTTCCGGGATTTTGCGCGTTTTCGACGCGTTTTTGGATTTCTTCCCCTTTTCAGACTCGGTTTCTGACTTCTAGTGGCCTTCTAATCTCCAGATTCGACCCATAGACTCCAAATGCTATCCGAAAACATTCAGATACTCCAAATAGGCTTCTGGAACACCAATTCCTTGTCAACTTCAATATAATTGCCCTGAAATCCTCGTTTTTCATCCAAAACCTGTAAAATAAAAACTAAAGGGAAACGTGACAGTATTCTAATAAAATGCACTAAAATATAGCTAAATTAACATAGAGGATAACTAAAATAGGTGAAAAAGACTCAAATGAAAGTGTAAAATACACATTCATCAGTCTCAGCACAGTAGTCAGTATTTTGCCAATGTCAAGTGGACTCTCAGCAAGCAAGGCATTATCCTCTTCTTGGCATGCTTTGTGAACAACCATTAGTGCTCTTATTCTGGGAGTAAACTCCTTAATATTTGCGAACGGCACTAAAGACGGAATAAGTGAGTGAGCTTTGATTTCAGTGGCGATTTGATCATCGTTTCTTAGCAAGCGACTTCTCTCCATATGTCCTTCATCATTAATGAGATATGGTGGAGGAATTTCTGCCACTTTGGGTTCAGCTTTCTTGGACTTTTCTTCGTCATCTGCTGAGAACTTAGATAGATCTTCTTCTTCATCAGATTCATCAAGGCCAGCAACCTTGATACCTAAATCCTTAGCGTCAGTCACTTCTGGTTGAGTGGTTGCTGAAGGAAAACTGGAGTTTCACTCCTGAAGATTGAGCAATATCGAGATTTTTAGTGTGTCTATCGTGAATCTGTACACTATTTTGTAAAGCTCTTTGGTAATCTTCAAGAAGTATTGAGTGTACAAACGTCTCGAGTTTGAATATAGAGTTTCTCTTCTTTTCATTGGATAGATGGATGTGAAGATCTGAAAAGTCCATCCTTCTGTATCTTTGCCAGTTGCTGACAGACTTAGAAACTCTGGTCAAAGTGTTTCTTTTGAAGTTTGAGTATTGTTTTTCGGAACTAACTTCAAGATCTTCTAGGATGTGAACCACTTCATCGTTCTCCTTTTGAGCCTGAATAAGAATAAGGTTAATTTCAGGAAGGTTTTGGAAAATAGTTTTAGAGTCTAAAACTGTAATATGAATTACCTGCTGACTTTCAGCAAGCTCATGTTGCACACTGAGTTGTGCGGGAACTATTTCATTGCTTCAGGAGCTGTAGCAGCATCCTTGAATTGTTCATCCTGAAATAACTCATTGTTAGATACAAGTACTAAGTTTTTAAACTTAGTAAAGTTACCAAAATTTTCGTCTACCTGCTGAACAGAAGTTGTAGATTCTGGTGCAGAAGTTTCAACAATCTTCTGACTTGTATCTTGAGGTGTCTGTAAAGAAATAATCATGTTAGCTAAAGATAAAGTTTCAGATAGTGAAGTTTTGCTTATATATCAGTTAACTACCTGCTGAAGAATGGCAGGTGGTGACTCAATCGTTTCAGCATTGATAACATCTTCATTATCTGGGACATGTTCTTCAACAGACTTCTTCTCTTGCTCTATTTGAGAAGGCTGTGCAGATTCAACAATCTCCCTTGTCTCTGAATTGACAAGTTGAGCAGAAACATCTAGACCTCTAAGTTCACTACTTCTCATGAATAGGTCTACAGACTTATTGGAGTTGTCATCAATCTCCATGTCCATTTGCTGGCTTAGGTCAGTCAGCACCAGTTGGACTTTGTCAATATAAGTTATTAGGGAACCTGGTCTAACATTCTCAGCATCATGAGATGCTTGTCGAATGATGTTTCTTTTTGAGTTTCAGCAAACTCTGGGACTTGAACTGTTGCAGTCTCAGCAACTGGTTCTTCAGCAATTGCAGCTTTAGCAACTTTTTGGACTTGACTGGTTGCTATTTCAGCAACTGTCTCTTCTGTTGGTTTGTTGGCAACATTTTCAGCAAGTGCAACTTTTCTTATGTCTGCAGCAATGTCACTTGCTGGTTCCATAGTAGTATCATCAAGATTATCTACTATGTAGATATCTTCTAAACTTTCTAAGGCAGGATTTTCATTTCCACTGCCTTGTGGTCTTGCTTCAGTAGATGGATCCAAGTTAATTGGATTTGTGAAGGCTTCTGCAAGCACTTCAGAAACATCTACTACAGTGGTTTACTTTTCAGCAACCACTGGAACGTCATCATCTTGAATGACATGGATAACCGGAACGGACTTTCTTGCCGCTGTTTTCTTTCTTGGGAAAGTGGTCTTTGTCCTCGTCTTTTTAGGGATAGGATCAGCTGATGAAGCTACAGTCTAAGTATCATCATCAGCTTTTCTCTTTTTCTTGGATCTTTTGCTGGGTGCAGTAGTGTCACCAACCGCAACAGTATCAGCAGCAACCGCAACAGTATCAACAACAACATTTGCAGCTGTTGCATTCTCAGCAACATTTGCAGTTGTTGTATTCGTAGACTGCTTTTCAGTCTCAGCAACATTTGCAACTGTTGTATTCCTAGACTGGTTATCAATTTCAACAACATTTGCAGCTGTGGCTTTCCTTGACTTCTTGTCAGCAACCTTAGGTCCATTCAGCTTGTAGAAAGCTCTTCCCACATTGCATACTGATTTCTTATTCGGCAATGGGTTTCTCAGCTGAATCCTGTAATGTTCAAGGATGTAGCATATTTTCAATCCATACATCACTGGAAGGGAAGGTGAGACTGTGTTGTCTTCAACCTTGACCTTGAACTTTGTAACACAATCAACAAGTCTGTTGAAAATGTACTTAGCCCAGTTAATGTCTGTTTTGCTTTCATAGATATGCGTCAGCAATGGCCATCTTCTAAGGCCTACTTGGTCTATTCCTCCAACTTGGGAGTCAAGAACTTTGATTAGTAGCAGAGCCACTAGACCAAGTGAATGGCAGAGATGCTTCTGTTGGTCCCTTTAAACAACAATGAAAAGACTAGGGGAGGGGGGGTGAATAGTCTTTTCAAACTTTCGTCGTTTAAAAACTTTCTTAGCAAGTATTTATTACATTTCAATAATGAGTTTGCTGATACTTAACTTTCTCAGCAAGTACTAGTTACTTTTCAGTAACGAGTTTTACTGGGACTTTAAAAACATAGTGCGGAAGTCTTTATACAATAAGTGCTTTTCAGATAGTGCTAGTTTCAGCAACTGAGCAGAGTGACAGTGTACAAATAGTTAAGCTTGCTGAAAACTAAATGCGGTAAAGTAAATCACACAAACACTTTTATAGTGGTATCTGAGAGTGGCGTAATCTCTCAACTAATCCACTTTTTCCTTTCTAGGACTGAATCCACTAAGATAAGCTTGAGGTTCCTTACAACACCTATCTATAATGATTCTTCAGAAACCAAAGCACACTTGCTTCGTTTCCAACCTAACTAGAGAACGAAACCTTGTTCTCCACCAAACTTGGGACACTTAATCAGCAAAACTATGCTTGATTAATTCCCCCTGAATTTCACGCCTGAAAAAGGGTGTTTATAAGTTAGAGAGGTTTGGGATGAGATGACTTGAGTATAACTTATTCAGCTATAACAAGTTATCTAAAGAAACACAACTTGAAATACTTTTCAGTAAACAAGTTAAGTTGTTTCTGGTGTCAAGACTTGTTCTTGTTCGAAAGAAAGAACACTTAACTAATTTCTTAGCCGTGAATGTTCTACTTCTTCACAAGTAGCTTTTGTTTCAAGCTTAAGTCTTGGAACGGATCAATAGGCAGTAAAGAGTATGGAAGATTGAGTGTTTAAGAAAAAGTGAGAGTTTGATCACGTTGTTGACACACTTCAACTCTTTGCCGGATGACCGTTATTTATAGTGAATCAAGGGATCCGTTTGAATTTCAAATTCTAACGCTTTATTCCTTAAGATGTCACTATCTTGCTTTTGTACTTTAAGCAGCGTCCTTCATTTGTCTTCTAGTCTTCATGTTCTTCGCGTGCTTACTTTGTATTTAATGTTCATTTTGAATGGAATTCAAATGTGAACGTTGGAGCCAAAATGCAAGTACTTTCAGCAAGGAGGTCACATATGTATTTCAGCAAGCAGTCAGTCTCAGTTTCAGCAAGCACAACCTATTCTGTCATATAGATTTTCACTTATGCAAGCTGTTGCTTAAATTTCCGCTTTCTGAGCAACATGTGCCTTTGTAGATACCATCTTCAGAAATCTTCTTAAGTCCTAAGTCTTCGAAGTTTCAAGTTTCTGAATGATTCTAATGCTTCAATAGTTCATTTGTAAAAATAAAGTACATCATCAGCAAAACTAAAGCATCTAACTAGTACCTACACTAAGTCTTCAGCAAATGGTCCTCTTTTACAATGTCCTTAAAATTCTAAATTCCTATGGACCTTAAGAGTACTAGTTACTGGACTTTCCTTAATTTAGCATGGTTAATTGCTCATCAAAATTTACATGTTTCCTAACAAATTTCCCCCTTTTTGATGTCAGAAATCCATGGCTAAATTAATTGTTACCCTTTTAGAGGTTTCTGGTGTTGAATAAATCAGTTGAATAATGCAAGCATACTTGAATAATAAAACTGTAAGAAAGAGTAGTTGGCATAATCAAAAACCAATAAGAGTCAAAAGCTTATTGCTGATAGTTATCTTTCAGTAAGTTTACAAGAGAGCTCAGAGATAACTATAAAAATCAGCAAACAAAACAAACAAAGCTTTTTATAAGGGACTTAAGCTATTCCAGCAGAAGATTTTCTCAGAATCTCCCTTACACTCTTCTCAGCAAGAGCATAGAATTCAACACAGTCCTTCTCGTAATCTTCAAGTAGCTTACGGATTTCAAGTTGAATAATCCTTGCATTCTTGCAGGCAGTATAATGATGGTTTTCACCATTCATTTCTTTGTAGTGAAGTACCCACAAGTGCATGCCCCAATTGCTAGCATGGAGAAGTTGAGTATCTGAAATTCCCTTGTTGGCATGAATCTTTCTTAACAAGAGAAGATCTTCTTCTTGATCCTTGGCAGTGAGATAAAAATACTCATAAGGAATCAAACTTCTTGGTTAAAGGATCACTGTAGTAAGCAACATCTATCGGTTTAATTAAATCGGGCTCTTGTTTTATATTCTTGCCGATAGAAGTTCTTCTTACTAAGATCTCCAAGTTCAGCCATTTAGCAACAATGTTCCTTGGGTAGGGAGGAGGATCCCTTTATTTTCTTTTCAATTTCAATTCAATCCAAGTGTACATTTGATTAAGTACAGTAGTTGGAAAGAAATCATTGGCCAAAAGATCTTCCAGCTTTATGTTCTAGCAACCATGAATGTTTCTGATCACATTCTGAGTTGTTTCCTTATTGCTGGTCTTTGTATATTCAATGCCAGTACCAATTGCAATGCTGGCTAGCCTCTTTTCTTCCTGTCTTTGCCTTCTTCTTCTTGACTTAGGATTTTCTTCATCTCTTGCTGAAGATCTTGAGTCAAAAGAGAAGTGTTTGGATTGGCCAGAAGGAGTTAAGGCAGAAATATGCCTAGCTCTTATTGCTTGAGCTATTGTTTGGTCATCATCTTCATTCAGATTTTGATGACTCTGAGTGTGACAGTATTCTTGAGTTTCAGCAGAAGTTCTTCTCCTTTTTGGATTTGTTGAACTTCTCTCAGAATCTGTTTTAGCTCGTTTCTTAGAACTTTGCTCTTTTTCAGCAAGAGGTTCTCTGGGAGGTGGACCAGGCAGTATCAGTGGCGCTTCAGCAGAGGGTTTGTTTGATCTTGAATACTTTCTTTGTCTATCTTCCCCCTTAGACATGGATTGCATCATCGGTCAGATGTGTAGAGAGAAAAACTCATTGCAATTTTCAGCAAGAGTACTTAGGCTGTTGTATTTCAGAATTATGCCTTTCTGATCAGTAGTTAGCTTGGACAGTTCTTCCTTAATACAAGCCAAGTTCTCCTCATGTCTGCGCTCATTGTCGACTTTTTCTTCAATGAAAGCCTGAGCATTTTTCAATGCACTTTTAGCAAGTTTGAGTACTTGACTGACATCTTCTTCATAGCTTTTGTGATGTAGACTGATGTCTTTCTGAGCTATGGTAAGAGAAGTAGTGCGTTTCAGCACTGTAGCCAGTATTTTGCCAATGTCAAGCGGACTCTCAGCAAGCAATGCTTCATCCTCTTCTTGGCATGCTTTGTGAACAACCATTAGTGCCTTTATTCTAGGAGTAAAATCCTCAACGTTAGGAAACGACACTAGAGAGGGAGTAAGTGAATGAGCTTTGATCTCAGTAGTGAATTGATCATCATTTCTCAGCAAGCGACTTCTCTCAACATCTCCTTCATCAGTTTGGAGAGATGGAGGAGGAATTGCAACCTCTTTGGGTTCAATTTTCTTTGTTCTTTCTTCTTCATTTGATGAGAAGTTAGAGAGATCTTCTTCGTCATCAGATTCGTCAAGGCAAGCAATCTTGGTTCCCAAATCTTTAGCTTCAAACACTTGTAATTGAGTGGTTGCTGAGGGAAACTCTTTTAACTCAACAACTGGAGTTTCACCAGTAGTAAGGGGAAGGGAGGAGACTTTTGTGTTGTTCACTCCTGAAGATTGAGCAATGTCTAGATTCTGCTAGTAGATTCTGCGTATGTCTAGCATGAATCTGTAGACTATTTTGAAGTACTCTTTGATAATCTTCATCCATTTCTTCATCTTCAAGGTTTGGATCAGTGACCTTGGCTTTGAGTAATGCTAACTCGGCATCAGAAAGCTTAGTTTTGCCTAAGTGCATTTCAGCACGCTTTCTGGCGTACTCTTCTTCAGTTTCAGCAACTTGCTCAGTTGCTTGAGTACTTGTCTCATCAGGAGCAGGAGTGGATTCTTGATGCTGACTGTGAGTTTGGTCAGCTTGCTGATTCTCAGTATTTTGATTTTCAGTCTCAGCAACTGTTAGTTTAACTCTACCAGCATCAGGACTAGGACCTTGATTATCATCATCATCGTCCTTGTTGTCCTTAGAACCTTTTCCTTCATCATCATCACTGGTATCCTTTGGGATATTTTCATCCTCTTCTTCTTCATCATCGTCCGTTAGTATGACTAACTCGAGATGTTTGTACATAGCAGCACTTGTAACTTCCTCTTCTTCATTGATTTTGTGGGGATCAGCCACCACGGGTACAAAGGAACCCTTGAGCATCACAGCTTGTTCAGCTGGAGAGGCACTCTTGAATTTTGCTTTCATATTTTCTCTGATTAGAGAAATCAGACTTGAGCTCATTAGCTGAGAATATGTAAGCTCTTCTGGAAGTATTGAGTGTACAAATGTCTCGAGTCTCAATAAAGTGATTCTCTTTTTCTCATTGGACAGATGAAGGTGAAGATCAGAGAAATCCATCCTTCTGTACCATTGCCAGTTGCTGACAAACTTAGCAACTCTGGTCAATGTATTCTTTTTGAAGTTTGAGTAGAGTTCTTCTGAACTAACTTCGAGATCTTCAGTGATGTGAACCACTTCAGTGGTCTCCTTTTGAGCCTGAAAGAGAATAAAGTTAAGTTCATGAAGGTTTTGGAAAATAGTTTTAGAGTCTAAAACTGTAATATGATTTACCTGTTGATGTTCAGCAAGCTCATGTTGCACACCAAGTTGTGCTGGTACTATTTCCATTGCTTCAGGAGCTTGGGCAGCATCCTTGCATTGTGCATCCTGAAATAACTTTATATTAGATACAAGTACTAAGTTTTCAAACCTAGTAAATTTACAAAAATTATCATCTACCTGTTGAACAGGAGTTGTGGATTCTGGTGCAGAAGTTTCAGCAATCTTCTGACTTGTATCTTGAGAAGTCTGTAAGGAAACAATTATATCAGCAAAAGATAAAGTTTCAGATAGTGAAGTTTTGCTTATATATGAGTTAACTACCTGCTGAAGAAGGGCAGGTGGTGACTCAGTCCTAATGATAACAGCTTCATTATCTGGGACTTGTTCTTCAACAGACTTCTTTTCTTGCTCTAATTGAGAAAGTTGTGCAGATTCAACAATCTCCCTTGTCTCTGAGTTGACAAGTTGAGCAGAGACATCTTGACCTTTAAGTTCACTACTTGTCATGAACATGTCTGCTGACTTGTTGGAGTTGTCTTCAATCTCCAAGTCCATTTGCTGGCTTAGGTCAGTCAGCACCGGTTGAACTTTGTCAATAGAGGTCAAAGGTGAACTAGGTCTAATATTCTCAGCATCTTGAGATGCGTCGTCAAATACTGTTTCTTGTTGTGTTTCAACAACCTCTGGGACTTGAACCATTGCAGTCTCAGCAAGTGGTTCTTCAGCAATTGCAGCTTCAACAATTTTTGGGACCGGATTAGTTGCTTGTTCAACAACTATCTCTTCAGCAGCATTGTCAGCAAGTGCCGCTCTTCTCAAGTATGCAGCAATATCACTTGCTAGTTCCAGAGTGTTGTCATCAAGATTATCTACAATGTAGATATCGGGGACTTGGGCATGAATTTCATTTCCACTGCCATGTGGTCTTGTATCAGCAGATGTATCAACGTTAGGTTGTTTGTTGAAGGCTTCTGCAAACACTTCAACATTGTTGAAGGCTTCTGCAAACACTTCAACAACATCTACTGCAGTGGCTTGCGTTTCAGCAACCACTGGAGCATCATCTGATAAATCATGGACAATTGGAATGGACTTACTTGCCGTTGTTTTCTTTCTTGGGTAAGTCTTTGTCCGTTTCTTCTTGGGAATAGGATCAACTGATGACGCTGCAGTTTGAGTGTCATCATCAGCTTTCCTCTTTTTCTTCTTAGATTTCTCACTGGGTGCATTAGTTTCAGCAACCGCAGTGGCTTCAGCAGCAACATTTGCAGTTGTTGCATTTTCAGCAACATTCGCAGATGTTGTACACTTACCTTGTTGATCAACATCTGCAGCTGTTGCATTCATGGACTGATTATCAGTCTCAGCAACATTTGCAGCTGTTGTCTTCTTTGACTTTTTGTCAGCAAGCTTACGTCCATTCTGCTTGTAGAAGGCTCTTCCCACATTGCATATTGATTTCTTAATCGGCAATGGGTTTCTTAGCTGAATCCTGAAGTGTTCAAGGATGTAGCATATTTTCAATCCATACATCACTGGAAAGGTAGGTGAGACTGTATTGTCTTCAACTTTTACCTTGAACTTAGTAACACAATCAACAAGTCTGTTGAAAATGTACTTAGCCCAGTTGAGTTCAGTTTTATTCTCATGGATATGCATCAGCAATGGCCACCTTCTCAAGCCAACTTGGTCAATTCCTCCAACTTGGGAGTCTAAGACTTTGATTAGTAGCAGAGCTACCAGAGCAAGCGAATGACAGAGATGCTTCCTCTTTACGTGCTTTTTCCAAGTCACGGGAGCAATCTCTCCTTTCTTCATTCTTTCGTTTCTGACATCACTGTAGAAGGCTTCAATTTCTTCATTAGTGGCAGTGATTTCATCTTCAGTTCCAGTAGTTGGAATCTGAAAGATGTTTGCTAAATCAATCCAGTTCAGGATGATTTGCACACCTTGAACTGAGGTAGAAATCACTTTTTCAGTGACTCCTTGTCCGTCAGTAAGGGTTTGGATTTCTGCATTATTGTAGAACTCCATTGTGTCCAACATGCTCACTTTCTTAGTGCGAGCAGCAATGAAGAAAAGAAGTCCTTGTTGATTAATCAAGTTCAATGGCTCTTCGTTTTCTTCGTCCAAATCTTGTTCATAGAATTATCGGATATACTTATCTTTGGCAAATCCGCCCCACTGCATCATCTGCTCACACTTTGCAGTGTCGAGATATGCAGGCGGCATGGGTCTTTCAGTTACTCGGTCGTTTTTCAACACAATTTTCACTGTGTTGGTTGCCGGAATTTCAACCGGAGTAGTGCTTTTTCCAGCACTGTCTGCCTTAAATGACTTACGGGTCTTAGATGATTGTCTCTTAGGATCCATCCCTTATATAGTGGGGGGGGGGTGGGTTTAAGAAATGTACGAAAAAGAGAGTTTTTCTTTTTGACCGGAGGTATAGTGAATTCAGAGCACAGGCTAGAGAATTTGCAGAGAAAGGAAATGTGAGTTAAAGAATTTTGTCTTTATCTAACTCTTCATTTATATAGTGTCTCTGTTGTTTGAGATATGGTTTTGATTTCTCAGCAAGGGTAAAACAGAGATTCCTCTGTGTTAGTGGAGCCTTTGCATTAAATGCATATTGGACCACTAACAAAAACCGTCAGAGCATACTTTCTCTTTGTAATATCAACCGTTGGATCAAAAACTGCTTTAAAATCAATGGCCACGATTGTATTTCATGTCATGATTAATAGCGAGTTTATCTGTGCCACGATTAACGTCACAAATTGATTTTACCTTGACTCACGGGATTTGATCCTTTTTACTCCAACGCTAATTGCTTGCTGAAGTAAATGAGAATCTTTTCAGCGATTTTAATCAATTTGACTTTGGCACTTACCTTTTTAGGTAACAAGCCTTGTATTTGTTGAAAATTCCCCCTTTATCAAATATCTTATATTTCTTTGAGTTAAAAGACATTTCTGAGTTCCCGTCTCAGCAAATTCTTTATATATTGAGATATCCTTAGGTAAAATCCGAGAAGTATTCTTGCTCTTTGCTGAGTTCCCGTCTCAGGTTTTTCTTTTGATACTTGAATACCAGTTTCAGTATCTTTGATTGTCTGAATGCCAGTTTCAGCAATCTTTAAAGTTTTTCCTTTGCTGAGTACCCATCTCAGCAAGTGATCAAGTTTCCTAATAAATACCCGGTTTGAAGGAATTACTTGTTGAATGCCTGTTTCAGCAATCATGTAGTGAGCTATCATTTCTTTTTAGAAGAAATCAGTGGAAGGGACTTTATACATGTAAGCGTACTTTGGCTTGCTGAATGCCTGTTTCAGCAATAAAAGTTTCCCTTACTATTGAGGTAGTTCAATCAATCCAAGGTTATACCTAAGCATTGCAAACCTATTATCTGGTAAGGGCTTGGTAAAGATGTCAGCAACTTGATCATCAGTACCCACTTTCATAACCTCAATGTCTCCTTTTTCCACATGATCTCTAATGAAATGATGTCTAATATCAATGTGCTTTGTCCTTGAGTGGAACTTAGGATTTTGCGTGATAGCAATAGCACTTGTATTATCACAAAAGATTGGTGTTTTCTTTGCAGAAATACCATAATCTCTTAATTGTTGCTGAATCCATAGGATTTGAGCTGTGCAACAACCAGCCGCAATGTACTCAGATTCAGTAGATGAATTGGAAACACAGGTTTGCTTCTTGCTGAATCATGATATTAATCTAGTACCTAGAAACTGACAAGTTCCAGAAGTACTTTTTCTATCAAGAGTTGATCCTCAGCTCCATGATCAATATCAGAATAACCAACCAATTCCAATCCAGAATCTTTAGGATACCATAATCCAACATTGATTGTACCTTTGACATATTTCAGTATCTTAAGTGCCTTTTTGTAGTGTGATTCTCTTGGATCAGATTGGAATCTTGCACACACACAAAAATCATACTGAATGTCAGGTCTACTTGTTGTTAAATACAACAAAGAACCAATGAGCTTCCTATACTTGTGTTCCTCAACACTCTTATCTTGTTTAGTATAGCCCAATTTGGGACCAACACTCATAGGGATCTTTTCAGGTTTTTCTTCCTCTTTGATCCTGAACTTTATGAGCATTTGCTTTGCGTACTTTGCTTGATTTATGAATATTCCATCTTTGAGTTTCTTGACTTGCAATCCTAGGAAATAATTCAATTTACCCATCATACTCATTTCAAACTTGTTTGTCATGAGTTTGGCAAAATCATCACAAAGTTGCTTGTCTTTAGATCCAAATATCATGTCATCCACATAAATCTGGACTAATAATATTTTACCATCATGGTTCATGGTAAATAAAGTTTTGTCAACTTCACCTTTCTTGAAACCATTGTCCAGCAAGAACTTAGCTAAGGTATCATACCAAGCTCTTGGTGCTTGCTTTAGACCATATACAGCTTTCTGAAGCTTGTATACCATCTTTGTTTCTGAGGGAAGTTCAAAGCCAGGGGGTTGTTCCAAGTAGACTTCTTTAGCAAGTTCACCATTTAGGAATGCACTTTTAACATCCATTTCATAAACAATGAAGTCATTGTGAGCAGCAAAGGCTAAGAAAAGCCTAATTGCATCCAATCTTGCAACTGGAGCATACGACTCATCATAGTCCAATCCTTTAGTCTGACAGTAACCTTGAGCAACTAAACGTGATTTGTTCCTGGTTACTTCTCCAGACTCACTCAACTTGTTTCTGAACACCCACTTTGTACCAATTGCTTTCTTTCCTTCAGCAAGGGGCACAAGTTTCCAGACTTTGTTCCTTTCAAATTGATCCAGTTCTTCTTGCATTGCCTTGATCCATTCAGAATGCTTTAAAGCTTCTTCTATGGTCTTGGGTTCAATTTCTGAAAGAAAGCAAGAGAACAAAGCTTCTACTTCTATGACGTTTGCTTCTTCAGCAAGTTCTTGATTAGTAAATACTTTGGATCTAGTCACTTGGTGTTTGTCAATATCACCAATCATATCCGTAGAGCGATGATCTCTAATCCATTTATTAACATGTTTTCTGCATTTTGGATTTGGATAAGTTTGCTCTTCAACATGTGACTCTTCAGCATGTACTTGCTCAGTACTACTGGTATGTTGTTGTGTCTCTGATGAGATTGGTTCATCAGCAACTGCTTGTTCAGCATTGCTGGTTTGAGGTAACTCATCATAAGGCACATCCGGAGCAACTGCGTCTTTTGCTGGAAATTCTTTGTCATGAACTATTTTTATCTTGTCATGACTCGGGGGAGGAGAGTCATTGTCAGAAAAATCATCATTTAATTCAATTGATTTGATTTTCCTAGCATCAGATTCAGTTCTTTGCTCGTGTATGAGTAACTTCTTCATACAATCCGATATTTCTTCTTCAGCAGGAACTCCTTGTGACTTTTCATAGAATACAACATGCACTGATTCTTCGATCTTTTGTGCCTTTTTGTTGTAAACTCTATAAGCTTTACTATGCAAGGAGTAACCAAGAAATATCGCTTCGTCTGCCTTTGGTTGGAATGTTTTTAAGTATTCTCTACCATTGTTAAGAACAAAGCATTTGCAACCAGATACTCTTAGATGGGTGATGTTAGGAGGTCTTCCAACAAATAGCTCATAGAGAGTTTTGTTGTATTCCTTAGTTATTAAACATCTATTTTGAGTATAGCAGACGGTATTAATCGCTTCAACCCAATAAGCTTCACTTATTTCAGTGTCAACAAGCATTGTTCTAGCTGCTTCCTTAAGGGTACGATTCTTCCTTTCAGCAACACCATTTTGTTGAGGTGTCCTTACTGAGGATAACTGATGTTGTATGCCTTTAGAAGTGCAATACTCAGTTATGTACTGGTTTACAAACTCAGTACCATGGTCTGTTCTAATGACTTTTACCTTGTCATTTTTCATGACTTCAAGCTTATTCAGCAAGTTAGGTATTTCAGTCCTTGTTTCAGACTTGTGTTTGATAAATACTACCCAAGTGAATCTTGAATAGTCATCTACCACCACCAGACCATACTTCTTACCAGCATAGCTTGTTGAAGAAGATTCAAACAAGTCCATGTGCAAGAGTTGTAAAGGTTTTGTAGTTGACGGTACTACCTTGTTCTTAAAAGAAGATTTGGTTTGCTTTCCTTGCTGACATGCATTGCAAACACCATCCTTCTTACAAGTAACCTTAGGTAATCCAACTACAAGTGCCTTTTTAGACAGCTTATTCAGCGTCTTGAAGTTTCGGTGACTTGTTCGTTTATGCCATAACCATGTCAGCAAGGCAATCATGATCTGAGACAAGGCGTTTTTCAACGATTGCTGAAGACCAATCTACAGTATACAAACCTCCTAATCTTCTAGAAACCATAATAACGTTCTTTGTCTCAAAGTCTATAAGTTTACATTCATCACTTTTGATTTTGATGAAGTATCCTTTATCAGCGAATTGACTCATGTTGAAAAGGTTAAACTTAAGATTTTTGACATAAAGAACTCCCGAAATGGTAATGCATCCTAACTTCACGTCACCATAACCTTTAGTAGAACCAAAGCCTCCACCAGCAAACCTTATTGTTGGACCTTTAGACCACCGTCTATAGTTTATAAGGTTTTTCTTGTTGCCCGTCATGTGCTTTCCACAACCACTCTCAAAGTGCCAAATTGAATTGTTTGTCGCCGTGGCTGAAGTCTGCACAATCAAGAGCAAACAAGTTAATTATCCAATATTGGATGTCCATTAACATGTTCAAGAAAGCGTCCAGTGGAAACCCAAGTCTTGAGTTTTTCAACTTTGACTTGTTTTCTACTTGCTGAGGAACTAGAAGGTTTTGAGCCGAAAGACTTTTGATCACAGCTAATCAAGTCCACTTTCTGATGTGGTGTCTTGTTCGGTTTACCTTTTTGCTGAACATACTTTTCAGTAAGTTCTTTTCTGGCAAGGTTCCTTCTAGTCCTAGCGTTTTGAATTTTGTCAGAACTCTTAGGCTTGGTTTTGTTCATCTCTTTGAAGTATCTTTGCTGACTTTGCTTATACTCATGAAAAAGTTGACTTTGCTTGGTTTTGAAACCATGTCCACTTTCAGAGAATGCTGAGCTTTTGTCTCAGCAACCTTACTTGATTCAGGTTTGTCAACAAAGGTCTTCTGATTACTTTTAGTAATCTTGCCTTTAGACTTAACAAATTACTTTTCAGCAACTTGTTTGGCGGAATGCTTTACATCATCCTTTTTCTTAACAGTTTGCTTTTCAGCAACCTGTTTTCCTTTTAATGTTTTGTTACTTTGAGTAGCAACAACGGGCTTTACGGTCGTAGGTACTTGATTGCATATTTCAGAAACCTTAGATTGACCAATCTGATAGATTTCTGGTTGACCACTATCAGTTGCACGTAAAAAGGTAATTGGTGATTTGTCTTTACTCAAGATTATTGCATCATCACCTTCATACGTTGCACCTAAACCTTCTTTCTGAGACGGATCTCTCAGATAAGAGTTTAGTTCAGTCAGCGTATTACTTGCATCAGCATAAGATTTGAAATTGATTTTCATCTTTTTCATTTCTTGTATTTCAGCAATTAACTTTAGAATTGAGGACTGATACTCTTCAAATTCTATTGCCATTTGAGAATTCTTCTCTGTAGCTTCAGCAATCAACTTCTTGAGATGCAATATTTCAGCATCCTTCTTTTCTGACTCTACTTTCAGCAAAACATATTTTTCAGTAGTTTGATTGGTCAGAGTTTCAGCATTCTGTAGTTTCTCTTGCTGTTTGCTCAGAGTTTTCTCAAATCTTTCGATTTCTCCTTGAATTCTATCAAGGTCAATATCATCTTCACTTTCTGAGTCTGAGTCATAGGTAGAACTGTTTACCTGACCGGCCATGAGGCAGAATTTGTAATTTCACACATCTGGATAAACTTCCATAGCTATTCCACAAACTTCCTTGCCAATCTCTACATCAAGAGTGGCTTCTTCTTCTTCAGTGTCTGAGCTCTCTACCTCACTTTCTTCAGAACTAGTATCAATGCATAGCGCATCGATTTTTGCTTGAAGCTTTTTCTTTTCTTCAGCAATCAAAGCCCTTTTGAACTTCTTCTTCTTTTTAGCAGATTTACCTTTCAGCAAAGGACAATTTGCTTTGAAGTGTCCAGGCTTTTTGCAATAAAAGCAGAGATCATTGCCAACTGCTGGTTTTTCAGAAGAATTTGCTTGCTGAGCTTGCTTGTTCAGCGAGCTAGCTTCATTCTTGTATTTATGGTAGTTGTTACCAAGATGCTTCTTCAGCTTCTCTTTTTCTTTTCGCCTTTCAAGTTCCTTACTGATGAATTTCTTCATGTTTTTAACAACTAAAGCATTTTCATCAGCAGGCTCTTTATCATTCTTCTTTTCAGAAGATGACGGCTTTGCAGCAAGAGCAATATTTTGCGATTTTTCAGCAAACACATTTTCTCTTTACTTTGTCTCGTAGTTGGAAGTAGCAAGATGAGAGAACAACTCTGTAGGTGTGATATTTTGCATTCCTTGATTATAATAGAAATTCTGAGTATGGATCCACTCTTGGTTCAGACTTCTAATAATGGTTTTCACCTTCTCAGAATCTGAATAGAGATTTCCAACTCCTAAGGCAGCCATCTCACTTACTAGAGTTGTGAATCTGAAATCCAAGTCTTCCAGTGACTCATTTGTACCTTGTTTAAAGTTCTGGAACTTTAACTTAAGCACTTCGAGTTTGTTTTCCTTTGTTTTGTCAGATCCAACGCAAAGATCTTGAACCATTTTCCAAGCTTCCTTAGCAGTTTTGGCACCCCACAATTTGCACTGTATAGTATTCGGAGTTGATCGAATAATGATGTTTCTTGATTGGCCATCAAGACGGAATCTTTTGGCTTCGTCGGAAGTCCATTCCTCTCTTGGTTTTGGAACGACAGAATCGACTGGTTCACCTAAGATAGTTTCCTTACCAACTTCTGTGGTTTTGTGAGGAAAACTTTGTAAGAAAATATGGTCAGAGTTACCCCTAGGGTACGCAGCGGAATTTCAAAAATTTTCTTAACATGCAGGTTAATTGATAATGTATATAACATATACATTAAACACGTTAATTAGAAGACTTACAATACTACTAAAGCAAGCACAGGTATAAAGTCTTCGTAATAATCCGGTGAATCTTCTACTTCGTCGAAGTCGAAGATATCTGCAATACTTTGATTATCTGCAAGACAATAAAAGTTAGTTTCCAGCTCCTTGAACCTCAACCTTGGTATCCACGAATGAACAGCTTATCGGGAAGAATGCTAGGATATTCTTTATATGGCCAAGAAGATGGGGCGGCAGTTTTCCTCCGGCAAGGGGTGGCGCGCGCGTGGCTAGTATGAGGTAGGGGAGAACTTTTTATTTTCTCTAAGCAAACTGGTAGACTAACTGTATGTCTGTGTATTGAACTGTGTGTCAAAAGGTCTCTAATAGTCTACTATATATAGTAGTCAATTGAAGCCTAAAGAATAATCAATTAGACTTCATAAAGGAATAAGAATCTAATTCTTATCGCACTAGGAAACCAATTCAAGTCTAGATTCATTCCCAATCAAATTAAAACTCAATCAGGAAAATCTAACTTATCCCTTGACTTCTGATAGAGGAAAGAGTCGAACTCCTTACCCTACTCCAGTTGCGCGCGCGCTCGCGTCCGAGGGTGGCTAGGTGGGTCCCAATTTTGGGACCCACTTATAATTCTAAGGCAATTCAAACTCCAAGTAGATTTTGCCCATGTGCATATATTAATTCTAAATTAACATATCCTTTTAAATCAAACCTCTATTATATTTCTAAAATATAATCTTTAATTGTATTTATATAAAATACAATTAATCAGCCAATTCAATTAATAATTCCAAAGAGTCATAAATTATTATAATTAATTCCAAATGAATTATAATCCATCAATCAAAATTAAGTCTAAATTAATTGCGATTCCATCTTCAAGGATATTCGGATAAGCTGAATCACCACATAGTGTGACCCATAGGGCCTCATTGTATTAAGAAAGTCCTAGACTAGGAAAAATGGAACTCCTAGACGGTTCCATTTGCAATATTAATACATGAAGACGTTTGAGAGCTTTCTCAAAGCAAACCCTTTCGTTGTGAAGTATGTTGCGCTCAACGCGACGATGGTAACATCCCTTCACCTGACTGACTCGAATGCATCTAGGATCGATGAAGTGTCTATCCCAATAATACATCCACGGGCGTCTTCAGTGAGTTGCATGGTGAATCCAATATCTATTATGACTATCATAATAATATTGATAGGCTGGCCAGCGGTTTTACCAATCACAACTATGAACGACTATGAGCAGTGCTCTCCTGTGCTACACATGAGAGATGAATCCTTCACAGAATCACTTATCATCCCCATTTGTATGTAGCCATAATCCTGGATCGTGTCTTGGGTCAACTGCTTATTCAGAGCTGACATCGACGGGTCCACCAAGGATATGGGGCAACAAATGTGATGATAAAGTCCTGTAAGTCCAAAGGACGACTGGCATCACTTCGACAACTATCCGGTTCCCATAGACACTTCGGTGTAGAGTATACATCGATGAGAGTTTCCGGTGGGTACTTCCATTGTTCGGTAATCACCCTTCGAACAACTATGCGGAGTTATGGGAATGTTTCTTGATTGTCCAACAATCTGTTCCGTGGTCGTGGGATCGGCTCACACTTGCTCTAACAAGTATAACCTCCACGCATACTAGTCTCAGCTGGTTCATTCAGACCCCTACATCCGAGATGAACTTCGACTAGGGAGCGTTTGGGATAGATGATAATTCACATAGCTCCCACTATCTGTGTGATCGGTCATCTATCCGAGGGGACATGTTTAATATCAATACAGACAGAAATAGAGATATGACATGCTGTATGCCTGGTGTAATATAAATATGAAAGCGATACTCAATAGTCAAACAACAAACATATATTATATTACATTGACCTGTGTAATAGTACATATATGCCCTTTATAAGGGTTGCATGCCCTTAATAAAGACTGTCTCTAGGACATATACACTATCAAATTTCTCTCAAGTTTAGTGATATTGATAGGTCCATCATTTATGACAGTGACCATTTCATCACTAATGGCCTCAAGATGTAGCATCATATTGTTTCGCCATTTTTCATAGTTTTCCAGCTTCAACAAGGGAGCATCTCCTAAAGACATCCTGTCAGCAAAAGACTACCAAACTGATCAAGTGAGAGTGATTTACGGAAAGCACCTAAGGGGATCTAGGTTCAGTGCTGAAGGTTAAAGAACCTCCAGCTCTGATACCACTTGTTGGTCCCTTTAAACAACAAGAAAAGACTGGAGGGGGGGGGGGGTGAATAGTCTTTTCAAACTTTCGTCGTTTAAAAACTTTCTCAGCAAGTGCTTATTACTTTTCAGTAATGAGTTTGCTGATACTTAACTTTCTCAGCAAGTACTAGTTATGTAACACCCTGTTTCTTTTTAATTATTTAATTATTATTTTATTATTTAATTAATTTATTTAATTATTTAATTATCAGAGTAAATTATATTATTCGGTAATTATTTAATTCACTTCCTGTGTGAGCGAGTTTTTCATTAGTTAATTCGCGTAAAACTAATTCGTCTCGTTACGTTTGGACCGAGCTGGCAAGACTGGCTAATTCAGACTCATTTGTGTGGCCCAGATTTCGTGGCCCAGTTTTCTTGGCCCTTGACTAGCCCTTTGACTGGCCCATCTCCTCAACCCCTCCAAACCCTAAACGGCTCTCCCCATCCCCTCATTCTCCCATCTGCCTCACAAAAGAAAAAAGACAGAGAAGAGAAAAGAGAGAAAGAAACGCAAGCTGCTCTGCTTCTTTTCCGTTCATTGCTCCGATTCGGCCGTCATCGTCGCCACACCACCGGCCACGTTCTGCCGTCATCCCGGAGCACACGCCATGCCTCGCCCGTGCTCTGCTGTCCGTGCTCCGCCCGCGCTCCGCCTTTGCGCTGCTTTCTGATCCGATCCGCTCGCCTCCGTTTCGGTTCTGCTAGAGCGCCGCCGCCTCCGTCCCGATCCCGTTCGTGTCGATCCGTTCTGTCCGTGCCGCCCGATCCCAACCGCGCCGCCGCCGTCACGCGCCGCCTCCGCCCAGCTCCGTACCGGCTCATTCTCTCTGTTCCGCTCCGATTCCATTTTTGATCGGTAAGCTTCCGTCCCGTTGGTTAATTCAATCCCGGCTGAGTTTTTGGTTTTCGATTTCTTAGTTTTGTTTGAATTTTGTTTTTTTCAGGACCGTGCCTCTCTTGATCTGTTCCGCATGCTCAGTCACGTTACTGTTCGGTCCAGTTTCGATCGATTGCTCGCAGTTGTTCGGTTACAGTTCGCGGTTCACATACTCTGTTTTGTTTCAGTTTCGACAAGGGTAGCTACTCTGCCTCTGTTCTTCTTTTCGTTTTTCTTTCTTTTACTTTCGGACCATTTTGCCCCTGCTGCCTTTGACCTCGTATTTGAACTGAGAACCGGGACCTAGGATAGTCGTTGTTGTTGTTGTTGGACTGGATTTGTTGTTTGACCTCGTATGTTGACCTTTTTCGAGCTGAACTGGGACTGTGATTTGAACTGGTTGGTTGTTTGGGATTGAGTTGTATTAATCTGAACCTTGTGGACTGTTTTGGGAAGTATGAAAACCTAAAGGACCTTTTTGCAATTAGGCCTTGACCATAGTTGACTGACAAAGGACTGTTTTGTAAACCTTTTAATTCTATGGGGACTGTATAGGTTCTCCGTCGTTCGTTAGCTCATAAGCTCACTGCTCGTTGAAGACTTTTACTTTCAAGTTGAGGTGAGTGTTCACCCCAACACTTACCTATTTGCGAAAAACTGGAAGGCTATATGATAACTTGTATCTATTAATATATGTCTGTTATATCGTATGCTTCCGCGTAAAAGTAACTAAGTCCTAAGTATGGCTATTTACTTATCTTTGTTTGCTGCTACTCTGTTCTGGATTAACTCTTCTACAGGAACACTTCTCGATGTTTCGAGATCTGATTATTATTATCTGTTTGTTCTGTATCTGTATTTGTTCTGTCTGTTTCTGTGTGACCGGTCGATTAGGTCGTAATTAGGTAGGCTTGGGTAGTGAGGACTATCGGGTTTGCTTGGTTATTGCCTAGTTTAATCCCTTTTAGGCGCGAGGCAGAAGTCGCTGAGGTCTATTAGGGTCGTAGGTTCTGTTTCCCCAAAGTACACGGGGGTTTCTGTTTCTGTCCGGAGTTGTATACCCTCCGGAGGGAGCTATAAGGGCAATCTGGGAGTAGGAGTAACAAGGCGGGCTTCACCAACGGACTTCGACTTATCTGTTCTGTCTTTCTGTTATGTTATCAGTTCTGTTTGCTATTTTATCTGCTGCAAGGGATTTTGTTTTCAAACTGTTTACTTTCTTTTGTTAACTTTGAACCTCAATGAGATCCTTTATCTCACGCTCTCTCTGTTTTCAAAAATTCCTTCTTTCCAGATACTACTGAGGATGCACGCGAGTAGGATGCCAGCGATTGAGAGAAGGGTCTGGGATGTCTTTGGGGATTTGTTTTAAA
The DNA here is from genome assembly GCA_028274465.1 of Plantago ovata. Taxonomy (NCBI): domain Eukaryota; kingdom Viridiplantae; phylum Streptophyta; class Magnoliopsida; order Lamiales; family Plantaginaceae; genus Plantago; species Plantago ovata. The sequence continues at coordinate 85,151,354 of CM051457.1, forward strand.
ATAAGAAGATGAAACTTTTTACTTTATTCACTAGTCGTTATTCTTTTTTACTTCTAAGTTACTGTTGGATTTTTACTTGATTCTGTTGGCGCTGTGGCGCCAAATATTGTTATGGCATTTATTGCCGACCATTGCTTTTTAAATTATTTCGGGTTTTCTATTTTCAAGAAATTTATTTGTTTTTAAAAACCGATACCGTTACAGTTGGTATCGGAGCTTGAGTTCAAACTCGAGCTTGCTAGGATAGGATCTTTTGACCTTTGGGGTGTGTGTGAGGGTCTGAGTCGCTGGTTAGGTCTTGCATTTCCTTTTACTTTTCTGATCCGAGTCTTACGTACTAACTCCGAACTGTTTCTCCATCTTCTCTATTCCGATTCTGACGTCTTTCTGATCCGTTTCTGAAATTATTGAACTTCTGTGGATACTTTTGATTTTGACGTAATTATTAACTAGCTAAATACGCATGTGCTTACAGATAGGTATGAGTACCGAAAAGAAAGTCATCCGTTACCGCCTAGTCGAAGGGGAGTTTAACCCTTATACCACCGTCCCCGTCATTGGCATTTACCCTGGAAGCGTGATGGACAGGGTCGTTCGTGAACGAGACCACTACTGGCTGGAAAACATGAAGCTTCAAGACGAAATGGCAACGAAGGATGCGGAGATCAGATTCCTTAAGATGGCTTTACGCGCCGCAAAGGAGAACTCCGACTTTTTCTCGTTAACCACATCCAACCTAGGCACCAAGATTCGTAAGGGGAAGGCTCGGAGGACGTTTCCCGATGGTTGCGGACCTTCACGTAGAGTGGAGGATGAGGAAGAACCCGAAGAAGAACCAGAGGAGGACCCCTCTGAGGAAGAAGGAGAAGATGCACACGTGCCCGAACGACGTTTCGAAGACGATATCGAGGATGTTTATTAGGATAGATGCCTTTTCGAACTCGTACCGAATTTTCCTCTTTTGCCAAGCAAGTTTTTTTTAGTTCAGCCAGACTGAAACTGTTTATGCTTTTCTGTTTACTTGACACTGTGGTTTTCTGTTTACTCGCTAAGACGAGTAGAGACTGGTTTTCCTTTGAATAATTGCATGCTTGGTTTATTTGAGACTACATTGATATCTTGATTTTTACGTTTTGTTTTTAAAGTTCAAGGCATGTTCTTTATTGCTCAGTTACATACCAGTTGTAGAAGATTAAGTACTTGCCTTAGTTCTTTTTTCTGTTCTTTTCTAAGTTAGAAATTCGAGGTTGTTGAATCAACTGCTAAGTAGTGCCCTTTTGTTAGAATGAGTCGCAGAAACACTCGTGGCACCAGCAACAATGGAAGTGGAGGTGATCAACATGCTGAAAATGGAGACCAAGTGGACCGCATCATCGCCGCTTTAGGAAATTTCAGCGAAACCATTCGCCACGTTAGGGCACCACCTGTTCAGCTAGCTCCTCCGCCACCACCACCGATTCAGACCATCGATCAATGCGGAACGTTTCACTCGATTCCATCCTGATAGGTTTGAGGGAACGCCTGATGCCCGTAAGGCTGAGCTCTGGTTAGAGAGTATGGAGAACTTATTCTCGATTTTGCACTATCCGGACGAGAGGAAAATTGAACTTGCAGCTTTCTAGTTCGTGGGAGCCGCCAGGAACTGGTAGAGGACCGTGAATGCAAGATGGAGGAAAGAGGGAGTTGCTCGCACCTGGGAGAACTTCACCAAGGATTTCATGGACAAGTGCGTGCCTCGCCTGGTCCGCGAGAACAGGAGAGATGAGTTCCAGGCTTTGGTGCAAGGGAACATGGATGTTGCCGACTACGACTCAGAATTTACCCGGCTATTGAAGTATGTGCCGCATTTTCAAGACGATGAATGGGAGAAGGTGCGCCACTTTGTGAAGGGTCTGAACTCTGAGATCCGGTACAGTTTGTTTGGGACCAACATGCCTACCTACCTCAAGGCGGTTGAACTCGCTTCCGAGGTAGAAAGTGGTCTCAAAGAAATCAAGATGGCTGATAAGCTGTACTCCAGCAAGAGGAGCTACTCTAGTTCTTCTGGGAACCATGGAGGTGGAAGCCAATCTGGGTACAAGAGGGAGAGTCTATTAGTAATTCTAAGAAATTACCTCTAAGGTTAATGCAGTGGAATTCAAAAAATATCCTACATGGATCGTTGATTGAATGATTATTTAACATGCTCCATATAAATAACTTACCCGTTGTCCAGCTTCCAGCTTCCATTACATAAATTTTTTCTTCAAAGAACAATTGAGGATGATCTTCTAAAGAATCTGACTGAACTTAGAACAATTTTAAGCTGCCTACGTACCCTCAGGATCAAGCCAAGCGTAGTTCAATTCTCCGTTGATGAATTCTCCACGGATGTTAGGAAATCCATATTCAAAATCTACATTAAGCAAATCAAAGAAATCTCAAAGATCATAATAAAAGAGAATTTATCAAAGATGAAAAGAAAGAAGTTAGAACGAATACAACCGTGTAGAAACCCTAGAGAGAAGGAGAGCTCTTAGCAACAACCTAGTACCACACGTATTCTTTCTGATTTTCTGACTAAAATCACCCAGCCGCCTATGCTGGATATATGCGTGTAAACCGCATAAATTAATTTACATGGGCCTGGCCCAGTCGGTGTGTGTGCAAGCTAATAAGCTAGAGGTCATGGGTTCGAAGCCCATCACTAGCAATCCTTTTCTTTTGGTCTTTTAACACTTGAACCTCATTCTAAATTGGTTCAAATGCACATTCTAACTTTTAATTAATTAAATCCAATTTAATATAATTATTCTTTTCTTCTTTTATTAATTTAATTAATTTACTTTCTAAAGTATAAATTAATCCATTGAATCCAATTCAACTTAACTAATTAGTTGTTACTATCAAATAGAATGATTCTCAATAATATTAAATTAAATATTTACCAATCCAATTGATATTTATTTAATATATGAATTAAGTTATAAATCTAATTTTAACTTAATTAATGATTTCCATAAAACGAAATATTCTTGACAATAGTAAATCAATGCTATCAATTCAATTGACATTTAATTTACCCTAATGATTAATCGGGAGAATCATCACCTAGTTGTATATGACCCATAGGCCCCCACATATCATGCAATGATCAAATCAAGGCTCAGTGAATATTCCTAGACAATCGTCACTAGACAATACTAATATGTAAGGAACGTTTGTTGAGGAGATACAAACGGCCTGTAATGTAGAGTACTTTGATGATACGGTCCTTTCATTCTCGAATACTCGAATGAGTCTAGAATATGGATTAGTGTCTATTCCAATAACTTATCCATTGTCTCTCAATCTTCTTAGTCGATCTAGATGATTATGTCCAAACACCATTTTGACATATATCTTTGCAGTGGCCACTGACTCATGATCACACTAAATATGAGATGTAGAGTATTCTCTCCTTGAATCTATTCGGAGGTATGAATCCTGATCTTGGTCCAATCACTCACACCATATGCTTCCTAATATACCCAACGCATGCCGTATCTACCCTACTTTAAGAGTGCAAGCGTTGCGCATGGTCAAAGTATATTATTCCACATATGATGTAGTATTGACCTCAAGTCTGAGGAGTATTACATCACCCTACAATCCGATACTCCCATAGGCACTTAAATAGAATTTACCAAATGGTTTCTCGGCTGGGTATGCCAACACTCTCCAAAGTGTCCATTTGTCCATCATGAGTAACCAAGCTATTCGGAGCAGTGAGAACTACTACATCCTCGAAGGATCTGATGCAACATATGCTAGTCTCTATCGCATCATTGATATCCCATATCTCAATGACCATCAACTAGTGGCTAATTTTAGGACTTAAGTTCTTACACACAAGCTCCCACTAACTTGGTGATTATCTTTAGTCCTTTGGAACATCTTACAGAATAATTCAAACAACCAAATAATCTATTCAGTAAATGTAATGCCAATTGTATTTATGTATGCTTAAATAAATGTAACATAAATAAATACCAATAAGCTGAATGCGGTAAAGTACATATTGTCCTTAATGTTGGTTGTCTCTAGAACATATATACTTTCAGAGTCGAGGTGGGTATCAAACTAGATATCAAGCACCGCCCGCGAAGTATCCCCGTAATCAGCAGGACAACCGTTCCCGTAATGCCACTGGGGGGTCTGGGCAGTCATCCCAAGCAAGGAAAAACTGCAACTACTGTGGAGGAGTCAACCACGATGAGAATAACTGCTGGAAGAGACAAGGCTTGTGTTTAGCTTGTGGGAGCAAGGATCACAAGATCAGCCAGTGTTCGAACCGTCATGCAATTGTCAAGGGGGGGGGGGAGACCAGGAGGCTATGCTCCGAGAAATGACGGAAAGGGTACTATAGCTAAGCCCCGAGTTTACAGCATCGGTGGTCATGAAGTTCCTGACGCCGCGAATGTGGTTGAAGGTACGTTACTGATCGCTCAAACTTCTTCTAAAGCTTTATTTGAACCTGGTGCTACGCATTCTTTTATTGCTGAAGTATTTGCTGAGTCACTCGTTTTATCGTACAAAGTTTTACCCCACGCTTTAGAAGTATGTACGCCTTTGGGAGCTAGTTTAATCACTAAGAAGTTCATCAAGCGTTGTGAAATTTCTATCCTAGGAAGAACTTTCCCAGCTGACCTTATCTTTCTACCTCTTTCGACCTACGATGTTATTCTGGGTATGGATTGGTTGTCCGAGCACTACGCACAACTGGATTGTCGAACCAAGGCTATATCCTTGGGAAAACCTGGAGAGGAGAAAGTCGTGTGGAAAGGAGATAAGAGAAAGGATGAGAAGTTTCTGTTGTCTGTTGTGGAAGCTAGGAAGTTGTACGTGAAGGGTGCTACCTGCTTTTTGGCATATCTGATCAATAAACCTAAAGATCAACCAAAAATCGAGGAGGTTAGGGTGGTTAAGGAATTCAAGGGTGTTTTCCCTGAGAAGTTGGATTCCGTACCCCCTGAACGAGAAGTGGAATTTAGTATTGATCTGGTACCTGGCATCGCACCCATTTCAAAGTCACTCTATAGAATGGCACCTGCTGAGCTTAAGGAACTTAAGACTCCACTGCAAGATCTGGTTGATAACGGTTTTATGAGACCTAGTTCTTCGCCTTGGGGATCACTGGTTCTGTTTGTAAAGAAGAAGGATGGTAGTATGAGGATGTGCATCGACTATCGAGGTCTGAACCAAGTCACTGTCAAGAACAAGTACCCCCTACCCCGTATTGAGGAACTCTTCGATCAATTGGAAGGTTCGAAGGTTTACTCGAAGCTTGATCTACGACAAGGCTATTATCAAGTTAGAGTAAGGGAAGAAGACATACCTAAGACTGCTCTGAACTCGAGGTATGGTCATTATGAGTTTGTAGTAATGCCGTTTGGCCTTACGAATACTCCAGCTGTGTTCATGGATTTGATGCACCGAGTTTTTCGACCGTATTTGGATCAATTTGTTTTTGTTTTCATCGATGATATTCTCGTTTACTCGAAATCCGAAGAGGATCATGAGAAACATCTTTGAATTGTCTTGGAAACTCTTTGGAACAACAAGTTGTATGCCAAATTAAGCAAGTGTGAGTTTTGGCTAGATAAAGTAGCCTTTTTAGGGCACATTATCTCTGGAGAAGGTTTGGAGGTCGACCCATCGAAGATTGAGTCGATAGTTAACTGGAAGAGACCCGAATCTGTCACTGAGGTGAGGAGTTTTCTCGGTTTGGCGGGTTACTATCGCCGTTTTGTGAAGGATTATTCGAAGATAGCTGGACCCTTGTCCTCTTTAACAGGGAAAAATCCTAAGTTCGTATGGAGTGACAAGTGTGAGGAAAGCTTTGAGGAGCTGAAGAAGAGACTGACCACTGCTCCTATACTAGCTCTCCCCGAGGGGACCAACGACTTTGTGGTTTACACTGATGCTTCAAAGGAAGGTTTGGGTTGTGTACTGATGCAACGGGAAAAGGTGATCGTGTATGCTTCGAGAAAGTTGAAGCCATATGAAAGAAATTACCCAACCCATGACCTTGAGCTAGCTGCCATAGTCTTTGCCTTGGGAAAGTTGAGACACTACCTTTATGGTCCTGAGTTCACCATCCTCACTCATCATAAGAGTTTGAAGTATGTGTTCACACAAAAGGAGTTGAACATGAGACAACGGCGATGGATGGAATTTCTGGGCGATTACAGTTGTACCATTCGATATCACCCTGGTAAGGCCAATGTGGTCGTTGATGCCTTAAGTCGTAGGGTACATGTGTCAAATCTCGAAGTATACAACTTGTCTTGTATGTACGCCAATATCACTTTAAGGTATGAGCTGGCAGGTAGAATTCTTGAAGCCCAAGAGCATGATGAAGAGCTTCAAGACATCAAAGCACATATCACTGAACCTCGCAACGCGAAATTCTTTGTTGATGAGAATGGAGCCCTAAGGTTTCAAGGTAGATTGTGCGTGCCTTCTGATGAAGAGCTTAGGCGTCTAATTTTAGATGAAGCTCATAAATCTAAGTATTCGATGCATCCTGGAGGAAACAAGATGTATGAAGATTTGAAGAAGGTTTACTGGTGGACCAATATGAAGCGAGATATTGCACAGTTTGTGGAAAGTTGTTTGGTCTGCCAGCAAGTAAAAGCTGAGCACCAGAAACCGGGAGGTTTACTACAACCACTCGAGATTCCACAGTGGAAATGGGAGATGATCACTATGGATTTTGTGACTGGTCTGCCGGTAGCTAGGGGTGGTTTTGATAGTGTTTGGGTTATTGTCGATAGGTTGACAAAATCGGCACACTTTCTGCCGGTGAAAACCACCTATACATTCGAGAAGTTAGCCGAGGTTTATCGCGATGAGATAATCAAGCTTCATGGCACTCCGGTGAGTATTGTGTCTGATAGAGATCCGAAATTCGTTTCAAGGTTTTGGAAGCAAGTACACGAGGGTTTAGGTACTAAGTTGAATTTTAGTACCGCAGCGCATCCGCAGACAGATGGCCAATCCGAAAGGACCATTCAAACTCTAGAGGATCTGTTGAGATTGTGTGTGCTCGATCACCAAGGAAGTTGGGCACAACATTTTCCATTGGTTGAGTATGCTTATAATAATAGTTATCAAGCATCGATTGGGATGGCACCGTTTGAAGCACTATATGGTCGGAAGTGTAGATCACCGTTGTACTGGGATTTGGAGGACTGAATTTCTACACCGGTAGCTGGAGAGAGGACTCTCAATGAGATGATACAAGAGACCTTGGAAAAGGTTAGGCTTATCCGAGACCGATTGAGAACTGCTCAAAGTAGACAAAAGAGTTACGCCGACAATCGTAGACGAGATTTGGAGTTCGAAGTTGGTGATTTTGTCTTTCTCAAGCTATCTCCGAGAAAGGGAATTGTTCGTATGGGCCGTAGAGCTAAACTGAACCCTCGGTATGTTGGACCATACGAGATCATTGAGAGAGTTGGCATTGTGGCTTATCGGTTGCAATTACCCACTACTATTACTGAAATTCACAATGTTTTCCATGTATCTCAACTTAAGAAGTACTATCCTGACCCGTCGCACGTGATTCAACCCGATGAGGTGACTATTGAGGAGGATTTGTCGTATGTGGAGCAACCGGTTCGTATTGTAGACCAAAAGGTGCATCAACTCCGTAATAGGCAAATCAAGCAAGTAAAGGTTATGTGGCGAAACCATCAGTACGAGGAGGCAACCTGGGAAAGCGAGGATGACATGCGCCGACAGTATCCCGAACTCTTCAACTTTTTAGGTGCGAATTTGGGGACCAAATTCTTTTAAGGGGGGAAGAGTGTAACACCCCGTTTCTTTTAATTATTTAATTATTATTTTATTATTTAATTAATTTATTTAATTATTTAATTATCGGAGTAAATTATATTATTCGGTAATTATTTAATTCACTTCCCGCGTGAGCGAGTTAGTCATTAGTTAATTCGCGTAAAACTAATTCGTCTCGTTACGTTTGGACCGAGCTGGCAAGACGGGTTAATTCGAACTCATTTGTGTGGCCCAGATTTCGTGGCCCAGTTTTCTTGACCCTTGACTAGCCCTTTGACTGGCCCATCTCCTCAACCCCTCCAAACCCTAACCGGCTCTCCCCAACCCCTCATTCTCCCATCCGCCTCACAAAAGAAAAAAGAGAGAGAAGAGAAAAGAGAGAAAGAAACGCAAGCTGCTCTGCATCTTTTCCGTTCATTGCTCCGATTCGGCCGTCATCGTCGCCACACCACCGGCCACGTTCTGCCGTCATCCCGGAGCACACTTCGTGCCTCGCCCGTGCTCCGCCGTCCGTGCTCCGCCCGCGCTCCGCCTGTGCGTCGCTTTCTGATCCGATCCGCCCGCCTCCATTTCGGTTCCGCTAGAGCGCCGCCGCCTCCGTCCCGATCCCGTTCGTGTCGATCCGTTCTGTCCGTGCCGCCCAATCCCAACCGCGCCGCCGTCGTCACGCGCCGCCTCTGCCCAGCTCCGTACCGGCTCGTTCTCTCTGTTCCGCTCCGATTCCGTTTTTTATCGGTAAGCTTCCGTCCCGTTGGTTAATTCAATCCCGGCTGAGTTTTTGGTTTTCGATTTCTTAGTTTTGTTTGAATTTCGTTCGTTTCAGGGCCATACCTCTCTTGATCTGTTCCGCGGGCTTAGTCACGTTACTGTTCGGTCCAGTTCCGGTCGATTGCTCGCAGTTGTTCGGTTACAGTTCGCGGTTCACATACTCTGTTTTGTTTCAGTTTCGACAAGGGTAGCTACTCTGCCTCTGTTCTTCTTTTCGTTTTTCTTTCTTTTACTTTCGGACCATTTTGCCCCTGCTGCCTTTGACCTCGTATTTGAACTGAGAACCGGGACCTAGGATAGTCGTCGTTGTTGTTGTTGGACTGGATTTGTTGTTTGACCTCGTATGTTGACCTTTTTCGAACTGAACTAGGACTATGATTTGAACTGGTTGGTAGTTTGGGACTGAATTGTATTAATCTGAACCTTGTGGACTGTTTTGGGAAGTATGAAAACCTAAAGGACCTTTTTGCAATTAGGCCTTGACCATAGTTGATTGACAGAGGACTGTTTTGTAAACCTTTTAATTCTGTGGGGACTGTTCTGCATGTTTGGGAACCTGCTGGACTTGTTTGTACTTTCTAAAAACAAAAAGGATCTTTTTGCAATTTCCGCTGAGGGTATTTTAGTAATTTCTAGAGATTGAAAGATTGTTTTCTGAAAACGTTTCAAGTTAACTAGTTTCTGCTTTGGTACTTTTGTAGTGACTGCTTTGCTAGCTTAGTTGGTTAGGTAGTACTTGACTAACTTAGAGGTCCCGAGTTCTCGAACCCTTCCTTTACCACTTCTTTACCGACCTTTTACTTTCCGTTCGTTCGACTTCTAGAGTGTAACTAGTTACTCTCTATTTAGGTTCTCCGTCGTTCGTTAGCTCATAAGCTCACTGCTCGTTGAAGACTTTTACTTTCAAGTTGAGGTGAGTGTTCACCCCAAAACTTACCTATTTGCGAAAAACTGGAAGGCTATGTGATAACTTGTATCTATTAATATATGTCTGTTATATCGTATGCTTCCGCGTAAAAGTAACTAAGTCCTAAGTATGGCTATTTACTTATCTTTGTTTGCTGCTACTCTGTTCTGGATTAACTCTTCTGCAGGAACACTTCTCGATGTTTCGAGATCTGATTATTATTATCTGTTTGTTCTGTATCTGTATTTGTTCTGTCTGTTTCTGTGTGACCGGTCGATTAGGTCGTAATTAGGTAGGCTTGGATAGTGAGGACTATCGGGTTTGCTCGGTTATTGCCTAGTCTAATCCCTTTTAGGCGCGAGGCAGAAGTCCCTGAGGTCTATTAGGGTCGTAGGTTCTGTTTCCCCAAAGTACACGAGGGTTTCTGTTTCTGTCCGGAGTTGTATACCCTCTGGAGGGAGCTATAAGGGCAATCTAGGAGTAGGAGTAACAAGGCGGGCTGCAGTTTCGGATAGTCCCGCTCTGATACCACTTGTAACGATCCGGCCCACTAACGGGCCGACACCCAGCCCAACGGGCCGCGGCAAGGTTACTCATGGACGCTCTCCGGGGTGATATGCTGGCCCCACAGACCAACACGAGTTCTAATCCGCGCACTTTGTTCTCACTTGTGCGCGCACTGGGAACTTCCCAGTGGGTCACCCATCCTAGAATTGCTCAAGAGCAAGCACGCTTAACTCTGAAGTTCTTATATGTGGATTCCCGAAAAGAAAGGTGCACCTTGTTGGTATGAGTAGCGTACTCAACCCTTTTAAGCCTCTGAAATCTGGGGCATTACAAGTTACTTTTCAGTAACGAGTTTTACTGGTACTTTAAAAATAGTGGGCGGAAGTCTTTATACAATAAGTGCTTTTCAGAGAGTGCTAGTTTCAGCAAGTGAGTAGAGTGACAGTGTACAAATAGCTAAGCTTGCTGAAAACTAAATGCGGTAAAGTAAATCACACAAACACTTTTATAGTGGTATCTGAGAGTGGCGTAATCTCTCAACTAATCCAATTTGTCCTTTCTAGGACTGAATCCACTAAGATAAGCTTGAGGTTCCTTACAACACCTATCTATAATGATTCTTCAGAAAGCAAAGCACACTTGCTTCGTTTCCAACCTAACTAGACAACGAAACCTTGTTCTCCATCAAATTTGGGACACTTAATCAGCAAAACTATGCTTGATTAATTCCCCCTGAATTTCACGCCTGAAAAAGTGTGTTTATCAGTTAGAGAGATTTTAGATGAGATGACTTGAGTATAACTGATTCAGCTATAACAAGTTATCTAAAGAAACACAACTTGAAATACTTTTCAGTAAACAAGTTAAGTTGTTTCTGGTGTCAAGACTTGTTCTTGTCCGAAAGAAAGAACACTTAACTAATTTCTTAGCCGTGAATGTTCTACTTTTTCACAAGTAGCGTTTTTTCAAGCTTACGTCTTGGAACGGATGAATAGGCAGTAAAGAGTATGGAAGATTGAGTGTTTAAGCACAAGTGAGAGTTTGATCACGTTGTTGACACACTTCAACTCTTTGCCGGATGACCTCTATTTATAGTGAATCAAGGGAGCCGTTTGAATTTCAAATTCTAAGGATTTGTTCCTTAAGATGTCACTATCTTGCTTTTGTACTTTCAGCATCGTCCTTCATTTGTCTTCTAGTCTTCATGTTCTTCGCGTGCTTACTTTACATTTAATGTTCATTTGAATGGAATTCAAATGTGAACGTTGGAGCCAAAATGCAAGTACTTTCAGCAAGGAGGTCACATATGTATTTCAGCAAGCAGTCAGTCTCAGTTTCAGCAAGCACAACCTACTCTGTCATATAGATTTTCACTTATGCAAGTTGTTGCTGACATTTCCGCTTTTGAACAACATGTGTCTTTGTAGATACCATCTTCAGAAATCTTCTTAAGTCTTCAGTTTTCGAATTTTCAAGTTTCTGAATGGTTCTAGTGCTTCAATAGTTCATTTGTAAAAACAAAGTACATCATCAGCAAAACTAAAGCATCTAACTAGTACCTACACCAAGTCTTCAGCAAACGTTCCTCTTTTACAATGTCCTTAAAATTCTAAATTCCTATGGACCTTAAGAGTACTAGTTACTGGACTTTCCTTAATTTAGCATGGTTAATTGCTCATCAAAATATACAAGTTTCCTAACAGCTTCCTTTTTACGTGCTTAGTCCAAGTCACAGGAGCAATCTCTCCTTTCTTCATCCTTTCATTTCTGACATCACTGTAGAAAGCTTCTATTTCTTCATCAGTGGCAGTGATGTCATCTTCAGTTCCAGTAGTTGGAATCTAAAAGATGTTAGCTAAATCAATCCATTTCAGGATGATTTGCTTCCATTGAACTGTTGTAGAAATGACTTCTTCAGTGATTCCTTGCCCATCAGTAAGGGTTTGGATTTCTGCATTGTTGTAGAATTCCATAGTGTCCAGCATGCTCACTTTGTTAGTGCGATCAGTGATGAAGAAAAGTAGGCCTTGTTGATTTATGTAATTCAACGCCTCAAGATTTTCTTCATCAAGTTCTTGTTCATAGAAGTATCTGATATACTTATCTTTGGCAAAACCTCCCCATTGCATCATCTGCTCACACTTTGCAGTGTCGAGATATGCATGAGGCATGGGTCTCTCTGTTATGCGGTCGTTTTTCAACACAATTTTCACTGTGTTCTTCACCGGAGTAGGAGCAGTGCTTTTTCCAGCACTGTCTGCCTTTGATGACTTAGTGTTCTTAGATGATTGTCTCTTGGGAGCCATCTCTTATATAGTATGAAGGGTTGAGAGTGTACGAAAAAGAGACTTTTCTTTTTGACCGGAGGTACGGTAATTCAGAGCACAGGCTAGGGAATTTTTGCAGAGAAAGGAAATGTGAGTTAAAGAATTTTTTCTTTCTCTAACTCTTCATTTATATAGTATCTCTGTTATGTGAGAAGCTCAATGTTTTTGAGTTCTCAGCAAGGGTAAAACAGAGATTCATTGAGTTAGTGGAGCCTTTCCATTAAATGCGTAGTGGTCCACTAACACGAAACTGTCAGAGCATGCTTTCTCTTTGTAATATTAACCGTTAGATCATCAACTGCTTTAAAATCAATGGCCACGATTGTATTTCATGTCATGATTTACAGCGAGTTTATTTGTGCCACGATTAACGTCACAATTGATTTTACCTTGATTCACGGGATTTGATCTCTTTTACTTCAACGCTAATTGCTTGCTGAAGTATACAAGAATATTTTCAGCAATTTTAACCCTTCTGACTTCAGCAATTACTTTTCAAGTAACAAGACTTGTAGTTGCTGAAAGTTCCCCCTTAATCAAATATCTCATTTTTCTTAGGGTCAAAGATATTTCTGTGTTCCCGTCTCAGTAAATTCTTTTTATGTTGAGATATTTTTAGGTAAGTTCTGAGAAGCACTTTTGCTCTTTGCTGAGTTCCCGTCTCAGATTTTTCGTTTGATACTTGAATACCTGTTTCAGTATCCTTGATTGTCTGAATGCCAGTTTCAGCAATCTTTGAAGTTTTCTTACTGAGTACCCGTCTCAGCAAGTGATCAAGTTTTCTAACAAATACCCGATTTGAAGGAATTACTTGTTGAATGCCTGTTTTAGCAAACATTTAGTGTACAACCATCTCTTTTTAGAGGAGTCAGTGGAAAGGGACTTTTCAAGGAATAATTTTAAGCAACCCATTGGCTTGCTGAATGCCTGTTTCAGCAATCCACCAATTGTATCCCTTTTTATTGAGGTAGTTCAATAAATCCAAGGTTATATACCTTAGCATTGCGAACCTATTGTCTGGTAGGGGCTTGGTAAAAATGTCAGCAAGTTGATCATCAGTACCTACTTTTACAACCTCAAAGTCTCCTTTTTCCACATGACCTCTAATGAAATGATGTCTAATATCAATGTGCTTTGTCCTTGAGTGGAACTTAGAATTTTTGTGATAGCAATAACACTTGTATTATGACAAAAGATTGGTATTTTCTTTGAAGAAATACCATAATCTCTTAATTGTTGCTGAATCCATAGGATTTGAGCTGTTCAACAGCCAGCTGCAATGTATTCAGATTCAGTGGATGAATTGGCAACACAAGTTTGCTTCTTACTGAACCATGATATTAATCTTGTACCTAGAAACTGATAAGTTCCAGAGGTACTTTTTCTATCAAGAGTTGATCCTCCATGATCAGCATCAGAATAACCTACCAATTCTAATCCAGAATCTTTTGGATACCATAATCCAACATTAATTGTGCCTTTGACATATTTCAGTATTTTGAGTGCCTTTTTGTAGTGTGATTCTCTTGGATCAGATTGGAATCTTGCACACACACAAACAGCATACCGAATGTCAGGCCTACTTACTGTTAGATACAGCAAGGAACCAATGAGCTTCCTATACTTGTGTTCATCAACACTTTTGTCTTGTTTAGTATAGCCCAATTCGATACAAACGCTCATGGGGATCTTTTCAAGTTTTTCTTCCTCTGTGATCCTGAACTTTATGAGCATTTCCTTTGCATACTTTTCTTGATTTATGAATATTCCATCTTTTAGTTTCTTGACTTGCAATCCTAGGAAATAATTCAATTTGCACATCATACTCATTTCAAACTTGTTTGTCATGAGTTTGGTAGAATCATCACAAAGTTGCTTGTCCTTAGATACAAATATTATGTCATCCACATAAATCTTGACAAAGAGTATTTTACCATCATGGTTCATGGTAAATAAGGTTTTATCAACTTCATCTTTCTTGAAACCATTATCCAGCAAGAACTTAGCTAAGGTATCATACCAAGCTCTAGGTGCTTGCTTTAGACCATATACAGCTTTCTAAAGCTTGTATACCATCTTGGTTTCTGAGGGAAGTTCAAAGCCAGGGGTTGTTCTAGGTAGACTTTTTCAGCAAGTTCACCATTTAGGAATGCACTTTTAACATCCATTTGATAAACAATGAAGTCATTATGAGCAGCAAAGGCTAAGAAAAGTCTAATAGCATCCAATGTTGTAACTAGTGCATAAGACTCATCATAGTTCATTCCTTCAGTCTGGCAATAACCTTGAGCAACTAATCGTGCTTTGTTCCTTGTTACTTCTCCGGACTCACTCCGCTTGTTTCTGCACAACCACTTTGTACCAATTGCTTTCTTTCCTTCAGCAAGGGATACAAGTTTCCAGACTTTGTTCCTTTCAAATCCAATTCTTCTTGCATTGTCTTGATCCATTCAGAATGCTTTAAAGCTTCTTCTATGGTCTTGGGCTCAATTTCTGAAACAAAGCAGGAGAATAAAGATTCTACTTCAATGACATTTGCTTCTTCAACAAGTTCTTGATTAGTAGACACTTTGGATCTAGTCACTTGGCGTTTGTCAATATCACCAATCATATCCGTAGAGGGGTGATCTCTAATCCACTTATTAACAGGTTTTTTGCTCTTTGGATCTAGATATGTTTGCGTTTCAGCATGTGACTCTTCAGCATATACTTGTTCAGTACTACTGGTATCTTGTTGTGTCTTTGCTGAAATTGGTTCATCAACAACTGCTTGTTCAGCATTGCCAGTTTGAGGTAACTCGTCAGCAGACACAGGAAGTTGCATAGTTTCAGCAACATCTGGAGCAACAACCGGAAATTCTTTATTATGAACTATATTTATCTTGTCATGACTTGGGGGAGGAGTTTCATTGTCAGAATCATCATTTAGTTCAATTGATTTGACATTTCTAGCATCGGTTTCAGTTCTTTGCTCGTGTATGAGTAATTTCTTCATACATTCTGATATTTCTTCTTCAGCAGGGACTCCTTGTGATTTTTCATAGAATACAACATGCACTGATTCTTCGATCTTTTGTGCCTTTTTGTTGTATACTCTATAAGATTTTCTATGCAAGGAGTAGCCAAGAAATATCGCTTCATCTGTCTTTGGTTGAAATGGTCTGGTGGTGGTACCTTTTCATTTTTCATGACTTCGAGCTTGTTCAGCAAGTTAGGTATTTCAATCCTTGTTTCAGAATTGTGTTTGATAAATACTACCCAAGTGAATCTTGAATAGTCATCTACCACCACCAGACCATACTTCTTGCCAGCATAGCTTGTTGAAGAAGATTCAAACAAGTCCATGTGCAAGAGTTGTAAAGGTTTTGTAGTTGACAGTACTGCCTTGTTCTTGAAAGAAGTTTTGGTTTGCTTTCCTTGCTGATATGCAGTGCAAACACCACCCTTCTTGAAAGTAACCTTAGGTAATCCAACTACAAGTGCCTTTTTAGACAGCTTATTCAGCGTCTTGAAGTTTAGGTGACTTGTTCGTTTATGCCATAACCATGCTTTTTCAGCAAGGCAATCATGATCTGAGATAAGGTATTTTTCAACGATTGCTGAAGACCAATCTACGGTATAGAGACCTCCTGATCTTCTAGCAACCATGATAACCTTCTTTGTCTCAAAGTCAATAAGTTTACATTCATCACTTTTGATTTTGATGAAGTAACCTTTGTCAGCGAATTGACTCATGCCGAAAAGGTTAAACTTAAGATTTTTGACATAAATAACTCCCGAAATGGTAACGCATCCTAACTTCACGTCACCATGACCTTTAGTAGAACCAAAGCCTCCACCAGCAAACCTTATTGTTGGACCTTTAGACCACCGTCTATAGTTTATAAGGTTTTTCTTATTGCCCGTCATGTGCTTTCCACAACCACTGTCAAAGTGCCAAATTGCATTGTTTGTCTCTGTGGCTGAAGTCTGCACAATCAAGAGCAAACAAGTTAATTATCCAATATTGGATGTCCATTAAAATGTTTAAGAAAACGTCCAGTGGAAACCCAAGTCTTGAGTTTTTCAATCTTGACTTGTTTTCTACTTGCTGAGGAACTAGAGGGTTTAGAACCGAAAGACTTTTGATCATTGCTAATCAAGTCCACTTTCTGATGTGGTGTCTTGCTTGGTTGACCCTTTTGCTGAACATACTTTTCAGTAAGTTCTTTTCTAGCAAGGTTCCTTCTAGTCTTAGCATTTTGAGTCTTGTCTGTACTCTTAGGCTTGGTTTTGTTCAACTCTTTGAAGTATCTTTGTTGACTTTGCTTATAATCATGAAAAAGTTGATTTTACTTGGTTTTGAATCCAAGTCCACTTTTCAGAGTATGTTGAGCTTTTGTCTCAGCAACTTTACTTGATTCAGGTTTGTCAGCAAAGGTCTTCTGATTACTTTTAGTAATCTTGCCTTTAGTCTTAACAAATTAATTTTCAGCAACTTGTTTGGCAGAATGCTTTACAACATCCTTTTTTCTGAACAGTTTGGTTTTCAGCAACCTATCTTGCTTTTAAAGTCTTGTTACTTTGAGTAGCAACAACGGGCTTTTCAGTCGTAGGTACTTGATTTCTTGTTTCAGCACCCTTAGATTGACCAAATTGATAGAGTTCTGGTTGACCACTATCAGTTGCACGAACAAAGGTGATTGGTGATTTGTCTTTACCCAAGAGTATTACATCATCACCTTCATACGTGGCACCTAAACCTTCATTCTGAGATGGATCTCTCAGATAAGAGTTTAGTTCAGTCAGCGTGTTACTAGCATCCGCATAAGATTTGAAATTGACTTTCATCTTTTTCATTTCTTGTATTTCAGCAAGTAACTTTAGAATTGAGGACTGATACTCTTCCAATTCTATTGCCATTTGAGAATTTTTCTCTGTAGCTTGAGCAATTAACTTCTTCAGATGCAATATTTCAGCATCCTTCTTTTCTGACTCAACGCTCAGCAAGATGTACTTTTCAGTAGTTTGCTTAGTCAGAAGTTCAACATTATGTAGTTTCTCTTGCTGTTTGCTCAGAGTTTTCTCAAATCTATCGATTTCTCCTTGAATTATATCAAGGTCAATGTCATCTTCACTTTCTGAATATGAGTTAGAGGTAGGACAATTTACCTGACCGTCCATGAGGCAGAACTCATAGTTTGACACATCTGGATAAGCTTCCATAGCTATTCCACAAACTTCCTTGCCAATCTCTACGTCAAGAGTGGTTTCTTCTTCTTCTTCAGTGTCTGAACTCTCTACCTCACTGTCTTCAGAGCTTGTTTCAATGCAAAGAGCATCGATTTTTGCTTGAAGCTTTTTCTTTTCTTCAGCAATCAAAGCCCTTTTGAACTTCTTCTTCTTTTCAGCAGATTTCCCTTTCAGTAAGGGGCAATTTGCTTTGAAGTGTCCAGGTTTCTTGCAATAAAATCAAAGATCATTGCCAACTACTGGTTCTTCGGAGGAGTTCGCTTGCTGAGCTTGCTTGTTCAGCGAGCTAGCTTCATTCTTGTATTTATTGTAGTTGTTACCAAGATGCTTTTTCAGCTTCTCTTTTGCTTTTCACCTTTCAAGTTCCTTAGTGATGAATTTCTTCATGTTTCTAACAACAAGAGAATTTTCATCAGCAGGCTCTTTATCATTCTTCTTTTCAGAAGATGACGGCTTGGCAGCAAGAGCAATGTTTTGCGATTTTTCATCAAACACATTTTCTCTTTGCTTTGTCTCATAGTTGACAGTAGCAAGATGAGAGAACGACTCGGTTGGAGTGATATTTGGCATTCCTTGAATATAGTAGAAGTTCTGAGTGTGGATCCATTCTTGGTTCAGACTTCTAATAATGGTTTTCACCTTCTCAGAATCTGGATAGAAGTTTCCAACTCCTAAGGCAGCCATCTCACTTACTAGAGTTGTGAATATGAAATCCAAGTCTTCCAGTGACTCATTTGCACCTTGTTTGAAGTTTTGAAACTTCAACTTTAGCACTTCGAGTTTGTTTTCCTTGGTTTTGTCAGATCCAGCACAAAGATCTTGAACCATTTTCCAAGCTTCCTTAGTATTTTTGGCACCCCACAATTTGCACTGTATAGTATCTGGAGTAGAACGTATAATGATGTTTCTTGCTTGGCCATCAAGAGGGAAGCTTTTGGCTTCATCTGAATTCCATATTTCTCTTAGTTTTGGAACGGCGGTATCAACCGGTTCTCCTAAGATAGTTTCCTTTCCAGCAGTATCTGTGATTCTGTGAGGAAAACGTCTCTCAAGTTTAGTGATCTTGATTGGTTCATCATTTATGACAGTGACCATCTCATCACTAATGGCCTCAAGATGTAGCATCATATTGTTTCGCCATTTCTCATAGTTTTCCAGCTTCAGCAAGGGGGCGTCTCCTAACGACATTCTGTCAGCAAAAGACTACCAAACTGATCAAGTGAAAGTGAATTACGGAAAGCACCTAAGGGGATTAGGTTCAGTGATGAAGGTTAAAGAACCTCCAGCTCTGGTACCACTTGTTGGTCCCTTTAAACAACAAGAAAAGACTGGGGGGGTGAATAGTCTTTTCAAACTTTTCGTCGTTAAAAACTTTCTTAGCAAGTGCTTATTACTTTTCAGTAATGAGTTCGCTGGTACATAACTTTCTCAGCGAGTACTTATTACTTTTCAGTAATGAGTTCGATGATACCTAAAAACAGAGTGCGGAAGTCTTTTACAATAAGTGCTTTTCAGAGAGTGCTAGTTTCATCAAGTGAGCATCTGAGAGTGGCGTAATCAATCAACTAATCCACTTTTATAGTGCGGTAAAGTAACTCACACAAACACTTTTATAGTGGTATCTGAGAGTGGCGTAATCAATCAACTAATCCACTTTGTCCTTTCTAGGACTGAATCCACTATGATAAGATGAGAGGTTCCTTACAAATCCTATCACTAATGATTCTTGAGAAACCAAAGCACACTTGCTTCATTTCCAACCTAACTAGAGAACTGTAACCTTGTTCTACACCAAACTTGGGACTTATAATCAGCAACACTATGCTTGATTAATTCCCCCTGAATTTCACGCCTGAAAAGGGTGTTTATCAGTTTGAGAGGTTTGGGATGTGATCACTTGAGTATAACTTTTCAACTATAACAAGTTATCTAAAGAAACACAACTTGTAATACTTTGCAGTAAGAAATTTTGATTGTTTCTGGTGTCAAGACTTGTTCTTGTTCGAAAGAACACTTAACTAATTTCTTAGCCGTGAATGTTCTACTTTCTTCACAAGTATCTTTTGTTTCAAGCCTCTTGGAACGGATCAATAGGCAGTAAAGAGTATAGAAGGATTTGAGTGTTTAAAGCACAAGTGAGAGTGTGATCACGTTATTGTCACACTTCTACTCTTTGCCTGATGACCTCTATTTATAGTGTCTCAAGGGAGCCGTTTGAATTTCAAATTCTAAGGCTTTGTACCTTAAGATGTCACTATCTTGCTTTTGTAGTTTCAGCAGCGTCCTTCATTTGTCTTCTTGTCTTCATGTTCTTCGCGTGCCTACTTTGCATTTAATGTTCATTTGAATCAAATTCAAATGTGAACTTTGGAGCCATAATGCAAGTACTCTTCAGCAAGGAGGTCACATATGTTGTCAGCAAGTGGTCAGTCTCAGTTTCAGCAAACACAACCTACTCTGTCATATAGATTTTCACTTATGCAAGTTGTTGCTGAAAATCTCACTTTCTGAGCAACATGTGCCTTTGTAGATGCCTTTCTCATAATTCTTCTAAGTCTTCCGTCTTCGAATCTTCAAGTTTCTGAGCGGTTCTAGGTCTTCAATAGTTTATTTGTTAAAAACAAAGTACATCATCAGCAAACAAAAGAACCTAACTAGTACCTACACTAAGTCTTTCAGCAAACGTTCCTCTTTTACAATGTCCTTAAAATTCTAGATTCCTATGGACCTTAAGAGTACTAGTTATTGGACTTTCCTTAATTTAGCATGGTTAATTGCTCATCAAAATTACAAGTTTCCTAACAGGCTTCATTATCTCCATAAGCCTCTTCGCTACCCTCCTCGCTCTCGCTCTCGGACTCTCCATCATCGTCCTCACGACCCTCTTCGGACGGGTTCATAGGTTCCTCGTCCCCATAAGTGGGTTCTATGGTGTTGTCGAGAAACCCAATCGATAGTGACGTTTCCGCTGACGCATTGTGGTCGGACCCGTAGTCCTCGGCTTCGCGGCGATTTTGGCTATCTTCGCTTCTCTCAGGCATCCTAAGGGTAAGGCCAAAAAAAAGGTGAGAAGGGTGGTTATACTCCGAGAGGTCAGTTTATGTATATTCATTATGTTTGACCTCCCGAACGGAGAAAAATCTCAAAAGGAATATCATAGAAGAAGTTACACTAGGCAAAAGAGCGACCTAGAGTAACTACGGAGAGCGACCAATCGCTCAAAGAGGATCGACTATGCATGCTTCTAGTCAAAGAGCTACTCTAAGGGAGGCAATAGGGGGTTACAGGAAATAAAAGGGGGAAAACAGGCACATCTTAAAGTATCCAAGTTTACTAGTAAGAAACCAAGCATATACGAGGATAATTCACAAAGGCAAAATAAAGGAGACAGGCGGCTCCAATGTAGCATTCAAAGTCTAAACCTCCGGCTACCGGAGACTATTCCGACAAACTACGGGAAGAAACAGGCGTAGAAAAGAAAAGGAAAAGTAAGCGATTTTTGCGCAAATGTAAAGGAGTACTTACTTGGTTACGGTGTTAGAACAGATGGAACAAGCGGGATACACAGGAAAATTCTTCAAATCGCCAAAAAAGGTCAGGAAATACTGCTCGGAATGCTTCTCGATCGTTAGTAGGGAGTGAGTAGCAGCTGGTCGATCTTCCTATTCGCTCTGAGTAAAAGTTTGGCGAAAAGTGAAAATGAATCGGTTCACACCTATTTATAGAAGGGTATCCCGTAAATTCGAACCGTCACCTACCCCCGAGCAATCTGAGACGACCACGTGTCTTGATCTAACGGCTCAGATTGTCGCTGCCCTGCGAAAAGACAATGCTACCCCTCGCACACGCGAATTATTCCATAGCGTCGGTGGGGCGCGAATTGCCTGCCCACTGAAATAATTCGTGGAGCGCAGGAAAGGTATCAGGATGAGAAAGATGGGTTGCTCGCTCACCCTTGGGAAACGAGCTACTTGGAACAACTTTCCAGATAGAAAGGAAACGTACAGATTGGTCGCTCCTCCTGTGACGAACCTCCTCTGGACAATCCAAAGAGAAGAATAATAGGGCAAGGAATCTAGGATCCTACTTCTACCCTGGGACTCTTACCCGGATCCAATCTCTACCCAGCAAACATACCCCTTTTATAAGGTCCGAGTAACGTCTCCTCGGACCCTATAAAAAGGGGGGGGAGGGGCAGATAGAAGGAGGGAAAACTACTAAGGCATGAATACGGTGATCTTTTTTCGCCGTTGTTAGTCGAGACAACCCTTTACCTCAAAGAGTGCTCGACCAGGACTTTAAAATAGTTCCACAAGTATCTTCTACAAAGATACTTGGAAACTAGGGGGACATATGTTGGTGTTAAAATATGTCAAGTCCGCATTTACAAACTGGAGCGGTCTAAGAGCGCGACGAAGCTCTAAGGACTGTCCCTCAAAGGGCTCGACCACCCTTCCAGGTACGTCACCTGAGGGTGGCTCGACCATCATATGGTCCGATCAACATAGAGAGGTCGCCCTTCAAGAAAGTTAACTAAGGACAAGCTGACTAAAGTGGATCGAGAAGCATCCCTAGGGCTCGACCACCCTAGGTGGTCGATCGAGGACCTTACGTCAAGAGAATGCCCTCAAGAGGTAACTAGGCAAAGCACTACTCGAGCAGTGGGTCTGTGATAGTGTATATGTCCTAGAGACATTCCTTATTAAGGGCATGAAGCCCTTATAGAGGGCATATATGTACTATTACACAGGTCAACATAATATAATATATGTTTGTTGTTTTACTATTGAGTGTCACTTTCATATTTATATTACACCAGGCATGCAGCATGTCATATCTCTATTCCTGTCTGTATTGATATTAAACATGTCCCCTCGGATAGATGACCGATCACACAGATAGTGGGAGCTATGTGAGTTATCATCTATCCCAAACTCCCCCTAGTCGAGGTTCATCTCGGATGTAGGGGTCTGAATGAACCAGATGAGACTAGTATGCGTGGAGGTTATACTTGTTGGAGCAAGTGTGAGCCGATCCCACGGTCACGGAACGGATTGTTGGACAATCAAGAAACGTTCCCATAACTACGCATAGTTGTTCGAAGAAGGTTTATCGAACAATGGAAGTACTCACCGGACACTCCCATCGATGTATACTCTACACCGAAGTGTCTATGGGAACTGGTAAGTTGTCGAAGTGATGTCAGTCGTCCTTTGGACTTACAGGACTTTATCATCACATTTGTTGCCCCATATCCTTGGTGGACCCGTCGATGTCAGCTCTGAATAAGCAGTTGACCTAAGACACGATCCAGGATTATGGCTACATACAAATGGGGATCATAAGTGTTTCTGTGAAGGATTCATCTCTCAAGTGTAGCACAGGAGAGTACTGCTCATAGTCGTTCATAGTTGTGATTGGTAAAACCGCTGGCCAGCGTATCAATATTATTATGATGGTCATAATGGATATTGGATTCACCATGCAACTCACTGAAGACGCCCGTGGATGTATTATTGGGATAAACACTTCATCGATCCTAGATACATTCGAGCAGGTCAGATGAAGGGACGTTACCATCGCCGCGTTGAGCGCAACAGACTTCACAACGAAAGGGTTTTCTTTGAGAAACCTCTCAAACGTCCTCATGTATTAATATTGCAAATGGAACCGTCTAGGAATTCCATTTTGCCTAGTCTAGGACTTGATTAATACAATGAGGCCCTATGGGTCACACTATGTGGTGATTCAGCTTATCTGAATATCCTTGAAGATGGAATCGCAATTAATTTGGAATTAATTGTGATTGATGGATTATAATTAATTTGGAATTAATTATAATATTTAGTGGCTCAATTAATGATTTGGAATTATTAATTGAAATGGCTAATTAATTGTATTTTATGTAAATACAATTAAAGATTATATTTTAGAAATATAATAGAGGTTTGATTTGAAAGGATATGTTAATTTAGAATTAAGATATGCACATGGACAAAATCTACTTGGAGTTTGAATTGCCTTAGAACTATAAGTGGGTCCCAAAATTGGGACCCACCTATCTCCCGTAGGATAGGCGCGCGCCCGCGCAGGAGCTGGATAGGGGAAGGAGTTCGAATCCTTCCTCTATTAGAAGTCCAAGGGATAAGTTAGATTTTCCTAATTGAGTTTTAATTTGATTGGGAATGAATCTAGAATTGATATTGGTTTCCTAGTGCGATAAGAATTAGATTCTTATTCTTTTACGAAGTCTAATTGCTTATGCTTTAGGCTTCTATTGACTACTATATATAGTAGACTATTAGAGAGCTTTCACATGGTTGATTCTGAACAATCAATTCTTAGAGAATTATTCTACCCAGTTTTCTTAGAGAAAATAAAAAGCTCTCCCCTCCTCTACAAGCCACACGCGCGCGCCACCTAGCGGAGGAATCGCCGCCCCATCTTCTTGGACACACAAAGAATATCCTAGCATTCTTTCTGATAGGTTGTTCATCCGTGGATACCAAGGTTGAGGTTCTAGGAGCTGGAAACTAACTTTTATTGTCTTGCAGATAATCAAAATATTGCAGATATCTTCGATTTTGACGAAGGAGAAGATACACCGGATTATTACAAAGACTTGGAAGTTGTGCTTGCTTTGGAAGTAAGGTTAGTCTTCTAATTGACGTGTTTAAATATATACGACATATACATAATCAATTAACCTGTATGTTAAGAAAATATTTGAAATTCCGCTGCGTATCCTAGGACTCTAACCGTATTTTCTTACAGTGGTATCAGTGTCGGGCGCCCGGGGCCGCAGGCACCGTGGGGACGGGACTAGGTCTCGTCCCATGTTTTAATATATATATATATTTTCCGGGTTGGACCCAAAATCGAACTTTGAAAATTTTGAGGATTGAATTTTATATTTGAAATATAAATATGATTTAATTGTAATTGTTTTTAATTAGAGGGGTTAAATTTAATTAGTATAAAGTTAAAGGGCTTATTTGTAATTTATCAATTTATTATTTATTGCAAATTAGTCTTTCTACTTTTGAATTTTAGATTTAACACCTCCAAGGTTTCAAAAAATTACAATTAAGTCCTTCGGGTTTTCGAAAATTGCTACTTGGTCAATAGAGTTTTCGATTTTTAAATCTAGTCCAAATTTTCAATTATTTCATAGAGATTATAAGTATGGGATTATAATTTTCTTAATGAAATTATGAAGTCATTTGGCATCAACATAGGCTACTACTTGTTTTCTTTGCTCGATATGCTATTGTTTGACAATGCATGTTTAAATACCAAGTATTTTACTTTCCGTTCGACCGCTATGCATGCGAGGGTAGGCGGCGCCCTCTTATATGTCAGACCGCATATTTATTTATGGGTAGGCGGCACCCACTATGTGCTTGACCGCGTTTAGAACTAGAATGGATAGGCGGCATCCATTACGTGTAGACCGCTCATGCATGATGGGTAGGCGGCGCCCTTATTTGTTTGTAAATGACTGATAACAACCCTCAAGCGACAAGCCCCAACCAATATATATATATATATATATATATATATATATGTATATATATATATATATATATATATATATATATATATATATATACATACATATATATATATATATATATATATATACATATATATATGTATATACATGTATATATATATATATATGTATATATACATGTATATATATGTATATATATATATATACATGTATATATATATATATGTATATATACATGTATATATATGTATATATATATATACATGTATATATACATATATATATATATATATATACATGTATATAAATATGTATATATATACATGTATGTATATATACATACATGTATATATATATACATATTTATATACATGTATATATATATATATATATATGTATATATACATGTATATATATATACATATATATACATGTATATATACATGTATATATACATGTATATATACATATATTACATGTATATATACATTATATATACATATTTCTGAGATGCTTTCCATAGGGTGCTTTAATTCTAACTTTCTTTCATTGCGTTTTCTTGTATTGGCGATCTCGTCTTACAGACTCGCAGTGATCGTTAGATTAGAGTAAGCCTATGGTTATGACTTACTGCATATTGTATCTAACGACCTCGATAGGTACAATATGTAGGGCATCGGGTTAAATTAGATTTAACAACCAAGAGTTGCGTGACACAATTGGATAGTCCTACCGGTCATATTATGCTGTGCGACCAGCCCCCGTTGGAGTATAGCATAGTATGGATTTGGATCTTGGCCACTACGGTAACTTGTTGGACATTACCCGTATGTTTATTGTGGGGGCAAGCATATGTGAAAATAGTGGGAGCTAAACAGCTAAAGGACCTTGTTGTTTAGTTATGTTGACTGTGTATTTAGAAGTAATATTTCAATAGTTGATTTATTATTTTCGTTCTATTTTATTTCTCCTGGAAAACCGAAATGGCGAGTATCTCGCTCCGTGCTGTCTTAGAGAAGCAAATGTTGATCGGACCAAACTTCCTAGATTGGATCAGGAATATATGTTTGGTGTTGAGGTACGAAAGGATTGAGTACGTCTTGGACGAGGCTAATCCCGTGTGTCCCGAGAATCAGACTGCCGATCAAGTTGCTGATTTGGAATCAAGCCAACAAGGCAAGGTCTGATAAGCATCATGAGGATGCTAGATCCGCGCAGTGTATTATGCTGGCGGCAATGAGCTGCAGAGACAACATGATAGCATGTTGCCGTATGAGATGCTAAAGCATCTTGAGTCGCTCTTTGAGACGACAGCTAGAAGTGTTGAATTTGATTTGATCAAAGAGATATACAGATGCAAGCTCAATGAAGGAGGGAACATGTCTGAACATGTTCTCAAGATGAGAATAAGATCATGGTGATCTTTGTCCTTCAAACATTGTCGAGTTCGTATTCGCAGTTCATCGTTAACCACCATGAATGCGAAGGACGTAACACTGCCCGAACTCCATAATCTGCTGAAGACATATGATCAAACTCTTACTAATAAGGAAAAGTCGATCATGTTTGTTGAGAAAAAGTCTGACCTAAACCCGAGAAACAAATGTGCTAAGGGTAAGAGAAATTCGGGAGCCAAGGCTAACACTTCGAGTGATAGGCCTAAGCGTCTGAATCAGAAAAGGAAGTTCAAGAGGAGCGGGACGGTACACACAGATGAATGTATTTTCTGTAAGCAAAAAAGGGCATTGGAAGGAAGATTGCCCTAAGCTAAGGGCAGATCAAGCTAAGAAGCCGCCGGCTTCTAGCTCAGGTATGTTTGTTATTGAAATGAACATGACTACTTTTGACTCCAATGGTTGGGTATTAGATACAGCCTGTGGCTCGCACATTTGCAATAATGTGCAGGGGCTAATTGAACACAGGCTAGTCAAGCAAGGTGAAGTAAACTTGCATGTTGGGAACAACAATCCAGTTGAAGCCAAACGCGTTGGACGCTGCAAGATAGATTTACCATCAGGACAATGTTTGGAACTTGATAACGTTTATTTTGTTCCATCCACTGTCAGAAATATTATTTCCATTCCATTGTTGGATAATTTGGGTTTTTCCTAATACTTGTTATTTTTCATTAAATGACCAGTATTATGGAAAAGCTTGCTTAGTGAATGGTTTATATATTTTGCAGAGTAGTCTACCTTTATTTCATATACATAACAAACAACCGTCTTCAAGTAGGAATAATAATCCATCTTATCTATGGCATTGTTGGCTAGGCCATATCAATGAAACACGGATTCAAAGACTGAGGAAGTTGGACTACTTAGAACCATTTGATTTTGAATCATATGGTACATGTGAATCATGTGTTAAGGGTAAGATGACGAACAAACCTTTTGTTGGACAAGGTGTTCGTTCCACTCGCTGCTTAGAGCTCATACATACTGATGTATGTGGACCTTTTAAAGTCCATGCGCGTGGGGTTATCCTTACATCGTTACCTTTACTGACAATTTCTCAAGGTATGGATATATTTATCTTATGACGAATAATCCGAGACCTTTGGGGAATTCAAGGAGTTTAGGAATGAGGTCGAGAATGAATTGAACCTAAGGATAGTCACTCTTCGTTCAAATCGAGGAGGTGAATACCTTAGTGAAGAATTTATCGACTACTTAAAGGAAAATGGAATTCAATCGCAATGGAACACCACAGTTAAATGGTGTGTCTGAGAGAAGGAATCGAACCCTGTTAGACATGGTGAGATCAATTATTGGATTCTCGACTCTTCCAAAATATCTATGGGGATATGCACTACAAACTGCAATCTACATTCTGAACCGTGTACCATCTAAATCAGTGGAGAAAACTCCTTATGAGTTATGGAAGGAAAAGAAGCCCTCACTGGGCTATCTTAGACCTTGGGGCTGTCTTGCAATAGTCAAACTGATGCTCACTGATAAGCTAGATGCCAAGGGTGTCAAACTATATTTCATAGGTTATCGTCGTTAGACGAGAGGCTATGAATTCTATCATGCTGAAGATCACAAGGTGATAGTATCTAGAAACGTCATGTTTTTAGAAGCATAATGATGAACGAGGATTTGTCGGGTCCCGATTCAGCAAATAAATTTGTTATTTAGCCAAAGGCAATCCACAACTACAACGAAAACCGTAGTGTAGCAGTAGAATGACCTCGAGTGTCGTTCTCTCAGGACTATAACTAGCTTTATCTATTTATCCAGAGAATATAAAAACAGCAGACGTAAAGCAAAGGTTTTTCTAACAGATAATGGAGATTGGTGATAGTATGATCCTTCAAAGCATAACGGGTCAATAATCATGCGTAATTCCTCGGTCATGCATGGAGATCTTTGATCAATCTAATGCCATGTTGCAATTATTAAGCACTACGAAGATAAAGATACTGACAAGTCAATCACTATTGTCCTATTGTGTTCCGTAATTATTCAACACTACGAAGATATAGATGCGCATAGGTCGACGAGGGTCCAATTGTGCATAATAATTAATACAACATACGAGAATTTAGGCTGAGCCTGATCAACGAAATAAAGCAATAACACGGAGTATAATGCGCGATATAGCCATTAGCATGATTATCTTCCCTTCGTGAAGAATTCACATACTACCACCAACGATAAGTTTAGCTACTCATAATAGGCATGCAATCAACAGAAATCATAGAAGAAAACATGTTGAAAGATATATAAAAATAAGTAGAATAAACTGTAAGATACAATGTTACCGAATGTTGTCAATCTCCGAAGAATTGCGATCCTACAAGCTCCAATCTGCTATGAAAAAGTGTCTCCTAAGCTACGAACCCCCAGAACAGGCTCTGGGAAGTCCCTACCTAAAACTACAGAGAAAGGTGAGAGAATAGGTCTGGAAAAGTATGAATTTCGGAGAAAAACTAAGCAACTATATATAGGCTACGAAAAAGTGTGGGGCGGTTCGCCCCACACACCGGGCGGTTCGCCCGGTGTGGGGCGATTCGCCCCACGTCCCGGGCGGTTCGCCCGGGAGTAATTTTCGCGGAATTCCGCGTTTTCGACGCATTTTTGGATTTCTTCCCCTTTCCGGACTCGGTTTCTGACTTCTAGTGGCCCTCTAACCTCCAGATTCGACCCCAAGACTCCAAATCCTATCCGGAAACCTTCAGATACTCCAAATAGGCTTCTGGAACACCAATTCCTTGTCAACTTCAATATAATTGCCCAGAAATCCTCGTTTTTCAACCAAAACCTATAAAATAAAATCTAAAGGGAAACGTGACACTATTCTAATAAAATGCACTAAAATATAGCTAAATTAACATAGAGGATAGCTAAAATATGTGAAAAAGACTCAAATGAAAGTGTAAAATACACATTCATCAAACTCCCCAAACCGAACCTTTGCTTGTCCTCAAGCAACTAAGCTAGACTCTAATGCAAAAAACAATGCAAGACACAAAATGGAGTCTCATGCCAAATAAAATGAACTAATCTACTGAATCTATCAAAAAACATATGAACAAAAACCATATAAATCAAAGCATAAATATAGGTTGAAGAATACCTCGATTGACTTATACACATCCACATAAGCACTTATGTCAAGACAAGATAGTCTCTCGTAACATTCTCTACCTGGACCTAGTCAGTGACGACGTAATGAAGCATGCTAAGATACGAACGGCTGTCCCGTGCCTATGAAACTGAGGACTTAGTGTTGTTCCACCATGTTAAGACTTTTCCTCAAAGAGGTCGAACCAGTACTGGCTCTCATCAAACGAAGGAGGGTTCCCTATAAAAGATAACACTCCCCTATTCTACCCATCTCTCAAGTAAAGTCTTCAAGCTATTCACCACTTCCTGAATGGCAGGACGAAGGTGGCCTAGAACAGATGACACTCAAGACAAAAAAGATAAAAAATAGAAAATTACAACACGATTACGAACATTACAAGAATTAGAAAATGAGACACAACACTTTGCTAAACTGCTATTCGGCTCTTCTTTTTTTGGACCCTTTTTTGCTTTTTTGGGGTCTTTTCTTTTTTTCTTTTTTTCTTTCCAGATTTTTATTTTTCCTTTTTTTCTTTTTTCCTAGAATTTTTCTTTCTTTCTTCTTTTTTTTTTTTTGATTTTTTCTTAGCCAGCAGTAGCATAACAAAAAGAGAGAAAATGACTCACATGACTTCCCCAAACCTAAGAATAGGTTGGAGTACAAAATTTACGGAAAAGGAAAAACAAACTCACGATACAGAAATGAAAAACGAAAACAAGTCTAATGATGGTGTAACCCCCTCCCCAAACCTATTCGGAAGAATAGGTTATAAACAAAGGATCACACAACCTCACACTACCTCCTTCCTAGGCATTTAACAATCTCAAAGCATGGTGAAGACTTGTTGCCTCTTAGGTACATAATTACTCGGGAAAACAACCATAAGACTCTAACATGCATCATCCTATTATAAAGGCCTTCGTGAACCGCAGTAGAGAAAACACCACTAAGTGATGTCGAGACTACCAAGCTTAACTAAGTGCAATACATAAATGTGACAAGCCAAGCGAGAAAAACCTCAAACAAATTCATAGAGATGAAGCATACGATTAATGGCATAGTTAGTTGATCTACCCAATAAAAAAGTTCAAAAAATTCGGCAATAAACTCCATATAAAACATGCAAGACTATCCTAGGATGAATGTAATGAATGCAACCTATAAAATCTAAGAAAGCAGTAAACGTGCAAATGCAAATGCAGACGGATAAAACATGCGAGGTACTATGCTCAGCCTACCAATGTCAAGCTCCAAACTAACAATACTAGATCACTTAAATCCCATCCCCCCTCATGAAATTAACGCTAGTCCCTAGCAGTAAGAAAATGAGAAAATAATATGTGATACTAGATTTTACCGCATGGTTTGGCCTCGGTCGGCTGAGTATGCTGCTCGTGAGTTATTGGGACTGCTCGGGGAGACTTATATGTGATTATCGGGGCTTGTGGTAGTGGCGGTAGTTCCATTACTAGATCGGATAGGACCAACTCAACCATCTGTATCATCATTGTCCCTATTGTCTTCATTGTCACTACTGTCACCAACATCATCACCAGTAGAGTTGCAGTGTCGAAAAGAATCTTCAAGATTGGCCGCCTCTATTATGGAATCCTCCATCCTGTAGCCCTCCAATAGGTTGTGAACTGTTGAAGGGGAAGGGCAGTGGTATCAGAGCCTCCCTCTCCAGCGTTTTATACCCCGTGGAGGTTACAGCAAGCTGATCGGATATTCAGAGGTTGTCTGCCATTTTTTCCTATGTCGACCACATTCTCTACAGTTGATGCTCCCGATGTCTATATGATGCTCCCTTTAGAGGCAGTCAAGGGGTGCCCCAACGAGGGACTGGGCACCCATGTCATTATGTTCTGGAACCCAGCTAGCGCTTCGGAACCTTCTAGCAACTGCAGACTCAAGATTGAATCCGTCGCGGCAAGACCGTCCCGGTGCCTTCCAGTTCACACGAACTTTGCAGTCCTTGCGATGGATTGCTGACGTAATAATGGTTTTTGTCCCTTCGGTGGTGCATGAATAGGCATAGGAGTCCTTACTCCAGGTGTACTCTAGCTCCTCCTCTGGGATAATCCACGACGTTGTTGCAAAACCCCTTGGCTCGAACGCACATCTAACGAGGTCACTCTTCTTGACATGGTTGTAACCGATCCCCCTCCAATACTTCATAGTAATCATACGGGAATGCTCCTTTCCCTTGGCATGGTTCCTACAAACAACAATTAGTACCTCGTATGACACAAAACTGACTCATGCATATGCTAGTGTAAGAACGAAACACACAAGTGATAAAATCAACAATCGAGCTCCCCCAACCTTTAATGTCTAGTCTAGCTTCTTCATCATGCAACGTACCAATGTAACTACTACATGTAATACATTATGCTCTTACTAGACAACCAATATCCTAGATAACAAGGCTCAATTCATACCGTAGTAGCGAAAAATTCTAGCATCATAAATCCTCATACTCAACAATTAAGCATTCTACCATCAAATCCATCATCATTACATCAATAAACACAATCATATGCAAGTAATCAAAGATAAAGACATATTGCATAACAAGATATATCATCTAGTAGCAAAATTCCCAAATCAACAATTCAAGTATAATTGAGCATGTAATTGATAGTAAATAACACTTCTAATCACACAAACAACCTACCCAAGCATCAAATAAACATAATTGAAGCTCAAATGAGAAAACCCCCAAATTCGAAAATTTGGGTTCATAAGAAGATACCTCAGATCTGAAAATTTAATGCATTAGGATGAAATCTGTTCGGATAAAAAGATAGATCATGTAATAGGCTTCGATTGAAGCTAAAGAACACTAAATTTGGTCAAGAAATGAAGAAGTTATGATGTTTTGAAGTAATTTTCGCAAGGTTCGAATTTTGGGGAGGAAGGATGATGAAAATATGAAGAAATGAGGAGAGAAGGGGGAGACCCGCGTTTTTGGTCTTCTGAGACCGTGGGGCGAGTCGCCCCCGGTGTGGGGCGATTCGCCCCCCGCTCCCCGATATGGGGAGACGGTCCTTTCGTCCGAAAACGCGGTTTTTAATCCCCAGAACCAATTTTCTCATTAAACCACTCGAAAAATCTCACTCAAACATAAGCATATACGACACAGACATGAACAAATTCACATATGAGAAGCAAATAGTTCAAGGATGAATGCATGCAATAAAGCGGTAAAGAAAGCGATAAAAACTCCGGGTTGCCTTCCGGATAGCGCCATTGTTTAAAGTCTTTGACTCGACTCCTGTCTGTGCCTATCTCTTCTTTCTGCAGATACTAGACTTCCCCTTCATTGATCTCCGCTCTATGCCACGAACCTGTGAATAAGAAAGAACATAGGCTGCAAGACCACAGTAGTGAGTAGTGTAAGAAATATCAGGCGGATCAGGTGGATCAGATATGGCTTGCAACACGTGTTGCTTGCCATCCACTTCAATAGTGCAAGTTCTTTGGTAGATGTCCATCACGGAGCGTAGTTTAGTCAAGAATGTTCGCCCTAAGAGTATGACATCCCCCGTTCCAGGTGCAGACGCCGGCATAACTACAAAATTGGTGTATACAGAAGCTTCACCAATCTTGACCAACACATTTTTCACAACGCCTTCGGGTCTCATAAAGGATCCATCCGCCAGTTGCACAATAGCCCTATGCTCAGATAGTTTTCCAAGGCTACTCTTTTCAAAAACATTCAAAGGGAGTATGTTTGAGTAGGATCCCGTGTCTAGTGTGGCACGAACATCTTCAAGCTCACCAATCCCTACCTTAACATCGAAACTTTTAGGGAGTGGCTCGGGATCCTCTTGCTCCTCATCACTTCCGTCAGAACCAAGGTCCTTCTCTTCTTCCTTAGCCTGTAGAAGTTCTTCCTTCTTGCAACACTCGCACTTAGCAACCTTCTTGATGGTGATTTCGTCAGGTAGATCACCAGCTAATGTAATGGAATTCGACTTCTCAGTGTTGCTAGGCAGCTTGCCTTGCTCCCTACTTGTTCCTCGGTCGATCAACTCTTGCATCTTTTGATGGGCAAGCCTAGTGCTCTCTTCCAACCTATCAAGCCTTGCCCTAGTCTTCTCAGAATCTTCTTCATAACGTTTGAGAAAACTTTGGGTGTGATCAACCATCTTTTGCAAGTTCTCCATCAGTTGAGCCAACTTCGACTTCGGTGGCTCTTTCGGAGCGGGGTTTTCGCAGTGATCATTACCATAGTTTAGCCTACTACGGTCTTAGTTAGGGCCATAAGTTTGGTTAGCCGATGCATATCCTTGATTGTTACGGTATCCTCTTCTCCAAAATCCACCTCGAGGATTCCTACCGTCTTGTCCGTAGCTAACTTCTTGAGTACCAAACTCCGTAGCAAAGGCTTCCTCTTCGCCTCCTCGAGCCCAGTTGCCGTCGTCATACGCAAGCTCCGATCTACACATATGAGCCCCATGCCCATAGTTCTTGCATATTCGGCATACTTCGTTCGAAACAGTTGTTCCGGTGGCGCTCTTGAGGACTTGCTTCAATTCGTTGGTAAAGCACTCGAATTGATCCCCATTCCCCCTATACATAGGGGCTTCTTGAGTCGGTGGAGCTTCAGGTCCACGTCTCCTAACCATTGCTCTTGGGTCCTTGAACTGCGAACCCTTAGCAAGTCTTTCGAAAACTGCCCAGACGGCTTCTGCGGTTTCCTCCCAAATATTGCCTCGGCATTGGAAATCCACCACTTGTTCGTTCTCGAAGGTTAGTCCATTGTAGAAGTGTTGGACTAGGTCAGAAAGTTCAAAACCATGGTGAGGGCACTTGTTCGTGAGATCTTGGAACCTCTCAAACGCGGTTTAGATGGTCTCATCATAGTCCTGCTTGAATCCAGTGATTTGCACCTTTAGCGCGGTAGTCAAGGTGTGAGGGAAGTATTTTTCCATGAAAGCTGAAAAAACCTTCTCCCAAGTGTCCAGCGAGCCTGCTGGTAGAGAACTCAACCATGACTTGGCTCTGTCGCCAAGCCCCACAACAAAAACCTTCATCCGTAACTCATCCGTTGTTATTTCAGCTCCGGGTCGTGGGAGTTGGTTGACGAAATCATCGATATCGTGCAAGTACCCCATCACATCTTCCCTTGCTAAGTCATAGAACCTCGGAAGTTGTTGGAATGCGTGATTCTTGATTTCCAGATCTCGAGTTGCAGACGAAAGAACAATCGTCGGTCCCCTCATACGATCCTTAGTGGGTTGAACCCATACTTTCAGTGGTCTAGCTTCTGCCATTCTGTCGATTTCCTTGAAAAGACTGTGTAGAGATTCAGAGAAATCGGTATCCTCTATTTCCTCTAGTGCACGCCTTTGAAGTAGTCGCCTTCTTTGGTGGTAGACTCTGTCGATCTCAGCAATTGAATCAGCAAGCGGTGTTCCTTCAGATCGTGTATGCGGCATACACTAGCTGTAACAGACTAGGAAAGCAGTATCAGAGAGAGATTAAAAAGGAAAACTAAAACTAATAGAATTAGGAACCGAAAGCTGAAAATATAAACAAATTAAACAGAAAAAAGGAGTATAGTCCCCGGCAGCGGCGCCAATTTGATGAACGAGGATTTGTTAGGTCCCGATTCAGCAAATAAATTTGTTATTTAGCCAAAGGCAATCCACAACTACAACGAAAACCGTAGTGTAGCAGTAGAATGACCTCGAGTGTCGTTATCTCAGGACTATACTAGCTTTATCTATTTCACTAGAGAATATAAAAACAGCAGACGTAAAGCAAAGGTTTTTCTAACAGATAATGGAGATTGGTGATAGTATGATCCTTCAAAGCATAACAGGTCAATAATCATGCGTAAATTCCTCGGTCTTGCATGGAGATCTTTGATCAATCGAATGTCCTGTTGCAATTATTAAGCACTACGAAGATAAAGATACTGACAAGTCAATCACTATTGTCCTATTGTGTTCCGTAATTATTCAACACTACGAAGATATAGATGCGCATAGGTCGACGAGGGTCCAATTGTGCATAATAATTAATACAACATACGAGAATTTAGGCTGAGCCTGATCAACGAAATAAAGCAATAACACGGAGTATAATGCGCGATATAGCCATTAGCATGATTATCTTCCCTTCGCTAAGAATTCACACGATAAGTTTAGCTACTCATAATAGGCATGCAATCAACAGAAATCATAGAAGAAAACATGTTGAAAGATATATAAAAATAAGTAGAATAAACTGTAAGATACAATGTTACCGAAGGTTGTCAATCTCCAAAGAATTGCGATCCTACAAGCTCCAATCTACTATGAAAAAGTGTCTCCTAAGCTACGAACCCCCAGAACAGGCTCTGGGAAGTCCCTACCTAAAACTACAGAGAAAGGTGAGAGAATAGGTCTGGAAAAGTATGAATTTCGGACAAAAACTGAGCAACTATATATAGGCTACGAAAAAGTGTGGGGCGATTCGCCCCACGTCCCGGGCGGTTCGCCCGGGAGTAATTTTCGCAGAATTCCGCGTTTTCGACGCGTTTTTGGATTTCCTCCCCTTTTAGGACTCGGTTTCTGACTTCTAGTGGCCTTCTAACCTCCATATTCGACCCCTAGACTCCAAATCCTATCCGGAAACCTTCAGATACTCCAAATAGGCTTTTGGAACACCAATTCCTTGTCAACTTCAATATAATTGCCCGGAAATCCTCGTTTTTCAACCAAAACCTGTAAAATAAAATCTAAAGGGAAACGTGACACTATTCTAATAAAATGCACTAAAATATAGTTAAATTAACATAGATGATAGCTAAAATAGGTGAAAAAGACTCAAATGAAAGTGTAAAATACACATTGATCACATAATACCTCGAAGAAGAGAGGTTAGATGACATGATAGAACGTGAAGAAATTCAAGACTTTGACACGCACGAACATGAGTTCTCTAAATCTTCTGATTTGGACTCAAGTTCAGTGGGAGCTTTCGAAGCAGACAAGAGTAATGATATGACACTTGCTAGGCATGTCATAGTCAGTGGGAGTCCTGTGATTAGATCAACAGTTGAAACCACACCAATAGAACCCGTTGTCAACCAACCTGTGCAACAAGTTGCACAAGAGCAGCCTCCCGCTAGGGAACAGGGTCGCGTGGCACGACTAGCTGCATCAGTGCCCACTGATAATGTTCGTGTTACACGAAGCCAGAAAAGAAAAGCACCAGAACCAGTCGAGCTCCGTAGGTCAAAGAGGATCCTAGAAGGACCTCAGAAGCAAAGCCTTATGATAGAGGACATCAGTGAACTTGATGTCGGTTTATCAGATCGGGAAGATCCCGAGACCTACAAAGAGGCAATAATTGATATTGACTCAGACAAATGGCAAGAGGCCATGGAATTGGAGATGGACTCCATGTACCAGAACCAAGTTTGGAACTTGGTAGACTTGCTCCAAGGGGTTAGACCTATTGGGTGCAAATGGGTCTTTAAACGAAAGACAGATGCCGATGGCAAGGTACAAACGCACAAAGCTAGGCTTGTGGCGAAAGGCTACACGCAAAGGTATGACATTGATTACGATGAAACCTTTTCACCGGTAGCAAAATTGAAGTCCATTCGAATTCTACTTGCGATAGCTGCCTACTATGATTATGATATCTGGCAGATGGATGTAAAGACTGCCTTCCTCAATGGCAACCTTGAGGAAAAGGTCTATATGGTACAGCCAGAAGGTCTTATTAGTAAAACCAGGCCAACTGCTGTATGCAAATTACAGAGATCCATCTATGGGCTAAAGCAAGCGTCAAGGAGCTGGAATATCCGGTTTGATGAAGCTGTCAAATCGTTTGACTTCATCAGAAGCAAGGAAGATCCCTGTGTCTACGCTAGGCACAACGACAAGGGAGTCGTTTTCATGATCATCTATGTTGATGACATTTTGATCATGGGAAACAAAGTCTCTATGCTAGAAGAGACTTAAGTTTGGTTATCAAGTACCTTCTCGATGAAGGACTTGGGTGAAGCGAACTACATCCTAGGGATCAAGATCTATAGAGATAGATCCAAGAGGATGTTAGGATTGACACAGTCCACCTACATCGACAAAATACTGAAGTGTTATAAGATGGACGACTCAAAGAGAGGCTTTCTCCCAGCTAGGCATGGGATTGTCTTATCAGTTAAGGATGGTCCTAAAACTGATGAAGAAAGAAATGCAATGAGTCGTGTGCCCTATGCTTCGACAGTAGGGTCTATATTGTGTGCAATGAATTGCACAAGGCCCGATGTGGCGTATGCGCTTAGTGTCACTTGTCGACACCAACAGAATCCAGGAGTACCTCACTGGACTGCTGTAAAGAACATTCTTAAGTACCTTCGACGGACTAAAGAGATGTTCTTGGTGTTTGGTGGAGAACCAAAATTAAAGATGTCTGGTTATGTCGACGCTGGATTTGAATCAGATCCTGATGACTTTGAGTCACAGACAGGATACGTATTCAAATTGAACGGAGGAGCTATCTGTTGGAAGAGTTCTAAGCAAGCCAAGATTACTGACTCATCCACAGAAGTCGAGTGCATTGCTGGATCAGAAGCTTCGTAAGAAGCTGTCTGGATTTCAGAGTTCTTGAAGGAATTGAGGGTTGTTCCTGCTCCTAGTCCAATAACGATTTATTGGGACAATACGGGCGCCGTCGCTCAAGCTAAGAAGCCTACATCTACAAACAAGAACGAACATGTACTTATAACGTATCACGTTATACGTGAGATTATTGATAGAGGAGAAGTTAGTATAGAACGTATCTCTACCACGGACAACGTGGCAGATCCTTTCACCAAGGTCGTCTTATCAGTGGAAGTCCACTTAAGATATTATGCTAATCTGGGTATTAGGCATAAAGGTGACTGACTTTAGTCCAAGTGGGAGATTGATAGTGTATATGTCCTAGAGACAGTTCTTATTAAGGGCATGGAGCCCTTATAGAGGGCATATATGTACTATTACACAGGTCAACGCAATATAATATATGTTTGTTGTTTTACTATTGAGTATCACTTTCATATTTATATTACACCAGGCATGCAGCATGTCATATCTCTATTCCAGTCTGTATTGATATTAAACATGTCCCCTCGGATAGATGACCGATCACACAGATAGTGGGAGCTATGTGAGTTATCATCTATCTCAAACTCTCCCTAGTCGAGGTTCATCTCAGATGTAGGGGTCTGAATGAACCAGATGAGACTAGTATGCGTGGAGGTTATACTTGTTGGAGCAAGTGTGAGCCGATCCCACGGCCACGGAACGGATTGTTGGACAATCGAGAAACGTTCCCATAACTGCGCATAGTTGTTCGAAGAAGGTTTATCGAACAATAGAAGTACCAACCGGACACTCCCATCGATGTATACTCTACACTGAAGTGTCTATGAGAACCGGTAAGTTGTCGAAGTGATGCCAGTCGTCCTTTGGACTTACATGACTTTATCATCACATTTGTTGCCCCATATCCTTGGTGGACCCGTCGATGTCAACTCTGAATAAGCAGTTGACCTAAGACACGATCCAGGATTATGGCTACATACAAATGGGGATGATAAGTGTTTCTGTGAAGAATTCATCTCTCAAGTGTAGCACAGGAGAGTACTGCTCATAGCCGTTCATAGTTGTGATTGGTAAAACCGCTGGCCAGCGTATCAATATTATTATGATGATCATAATAGATATTGGATTCACCATGCAACTCACTAAAGACGCCCGTGGATGTATTATTGGGATAGACACTTCATCGATCCTAGATACATTCGAGCAAGTCAGATGAAGGGACGTTACCATCGCCGCGTTGAGCGCAACAGACTTCGCAACGAAAGGGTTTGCTTTGAGAAACCTCTCAAACGTCGTCATGTATTAATATTGCAAATGGAACCGTCTAGGAATTCCATTTTGCCTAGTCTAGGACTTGCTTAATACAATGAGGCCTATGGGTCACACTATGTGGTGATTCAGCTTATCCGAATATCCTTGAAAATGGAATCGCAATTAATTTGAAATTAATTGTGATTGATGGATTATAATTAATTTGGAATTAATTATAATATTTAGTGGCTCAATTAATGATTTGGAATTATTAATTGAAATGGCTAATTAATTATATTTTATGTAAATACAATTAAAGATTATATTTTAGAAATATAATAGAGGTTTGATTTGAAAGGATATGTTAATTTAGAATTAACATATGCACATGGACAAAATCTACTTGGAGTTTGAATTGCCTTAGAACTATAAGTGTGTCCCAAAATTGGGACCCACCTATCTCCCGTAGGACAGGCGCGCGCGCGCAGGAGTTGGATAGGGGAAGGAGTTCGACTCCTTCCTCTATTAGAAGTCCAAGGGATAAGTTAGATTTTCCTGATTGAGTTTTAATTTGATTGGGAATGAATCTAGACTTGATATTGGTTTCCTAGTGCAATAATAATTAGATTCTTATTCCTTTACGAAGTCTAATTGCTTATGCTTTAGGCTTCTATTGACTACTATAACTATTAGAGAGCTTTCATCATGGTTGATTCTGAACAATCAATTCTTAGAGAATTATTCTACCCAGTTTTCTTAGAGAAAATAAAAAGCTCTCCCCTTCTCTATAAGCCACAAGCGCGCGCCACCTACCGGAGGAATCGCCGCCCCATCTTCTTGGCCACACAAAGAATATCCTAGCATTCTTTCTGATAGGCTGTTCATCCGTGGATACCAATGTTGAGGTTCTAGGAGCTGGAAACTAACTTTTATTGTCTTGCAGATAATCAAAGTATTGCAGATATCTTCGACTTCGACGAAGGAGAAGATACACCGGATTATTACGAAGACTTGGAAGATGTGCTTGCTTTGGAAGTAAGGTTAGTCTTCTAATTGACGTGTTTAAATATATACGGCATATACATAATCAATTAACTTGTATGTTAATAAAATTTTTGAAATTCCGCTGCGTACCCTAGGGGTAACTCTGACCGTATTTTCTTACAGCCTGGAGGCAGGGCTCGAGCACCTAGGTCGACCACATCTGGTCGGTCCCTGGGTGACCCACCTTCCAGAAGGATCCATTCGTCTTGAAATGTTTTGATTGCCCCCTAAACCCTAGGTCAGATGTTTGTGTCAAAGCCATGGACCTCCTTAATGGGCTTGGGCCAAAGAAGGCTTCAATCTCAGACGGACACTTGTCACGATTCTATATAAGGTGACAATAAAATACTATAAGTATATAAAGGGACCTCATTCATAATCCCAAGGTAAGCAATTACTATTCACCTACCATATTTACTACTCTTACTAGGGTAGCACTCCAACTTCCTACACGTAAAGTCGTCCATCCGGTCCGATATCCTACAGACCGGGCAAGAGATACTAACCCCCATCCAGTTAATTTCAGGTACAAGGAAACCTCATGGAGTATACTTGAAATCAAAGGAACATCTTTCAAGAGAAGACGAAGACTTAAGACGATTTAAGAAGAAAGCACGAACTACCCTTCAACATATACACTTACGTAAGTTTTAATAATATTATTGATACAAAAATTTTATTTCTCCCCTTATATTAAATAATCATTTTTTATTAATTTATGTAAATTTAAAATTATATCATACTCTGTCATCGTGTCACGGGTATTCACTACTATACTATAGAACTAGTACATATCCGTGG
>CM051457.1:85192793-85232751 GCA_028274465.1 Plantago ovata
TATTCAACAACAGGTTCATTTATCATAAGTAAAATACCTGACTCCGTTTGTTAGCATACAATTTGAGATTTCTATCAAACTCGCCTCAAAACTGAGGGTACTGATTCATATGTGAATAAACTTTGAGTGAAGAAGCAAGTAAATGCATAGACTGTGCATGAAGTAGGAAAAAAGTGAAGCCTATAATTTATAGAACCATTGATGAATTGTCCAAGCCACTTGTCAATGCATGTATTTAGAATTTTTGTAACACCATCCACACTTGTCAATTTCAGCATCTACACAAACATTTATTTTTTAATTCACCATTGAAAATAATGTTTTTTTGATTATTATGTAGCATGGATTACAATTGTCATCTCAAAAAAATTAAATTGGGTTCGCAATAACGGATTAGTAGCAGATGCAAAATTACGAAAACATAAATGCACAACACATAAGTGTAAAATGCTACACCAACACTCGAGCATCATATGACCATCGTATCAGACATTTCTTGTGTTCGAAAACCCACCGTGATTCTTGACTGTGTGAAAATTGTAAACCTACACTGCACCATAGTTGCATGCTCTTATCACCTAGGCGAATGTAATATAATCCTTTTCCCAGTCCAGAATCGTTTCTTTCAAACATCTAGCGATCCTCAGAAGGGTTCTGGCACGATATAACATGAAGTTGTGCAACAACATCTGCAGTTTGTTAGATCGGTCCTCTTTGATGTTCACGTAGTTCTGCCTTTGCTCTAACAGCTTAAGTTGCTCAAGTAGAGAAGGATTTCAATCCTTTACCATGAACATCATGCATTACTACACGTTAAAATATGTGAGAACAAGTATGAAAAATAGTTAAATAATAAACAACTACAAAATGTTACTTACGCCCCATTTGAGCATGTGCTGAGTTGTTCATCAAAAATAGCTTCAAACTGAGCGTTGATTATACATAGCAGCTCTCAAAAAAGTTATGGAATAAGTGTATTGTAGTTAAAATCGAACAGATGAGTAGTATAATTCTTGGTGAATTGGCTCACAATTTATAGAATGTGCATGCACATGCATTATTATACTGCATGCCATTCACCACACTTGTCAATGCAGCACTTTTCCAACCCACTTGTCAATGCATGGCAATTTCAGTCTATAATGATATATACCGTTTGATTGTCGTGTATGCGTAAATCAGGATTTTAATTACTCTGTGTGTGCAGGAACCGGATGTTATTCCCTATCGACTATGGAGTGAATCCAACCTCATTGTCAATCTATTTAACACACATCAATGCACCTATTATTTTTTTACATGTTATCTTGAGTTTAAATACATTATGGAAGACTATCGTAGTATTGTAAATCAAAACATGTTACTAAATAATATGGACGCCTAATAGAACATAAAAATCAAATTGATGTTGCATGTTAAGATATATATACTTATAGCCACAGGTTACAGTAACGGGGCCAATTTGTGGTGTCGAATAGGATCATCAATTCTCTGTTTGCTAGGCAATAGTGACACCCACTGCTGGCTCCCTTAAATCGGTGTATGATACGACATTGAAACACGTATGAACCACATATTTCTAACCTCCATGGCCCCTAGAATTTCATTCAGTTTTTTGCGACATTCAGTTATATATTTCTGTCCACTACATGTGCCTTCATATCGCAAGCATTATCGATATTACCGTCTTCCCTAACTCGTGGTCATGCATGTGCCACACTTGAAACACACAACTCAAATACGGTGTTCCACATGACCAGCTAACATTGCCCGTTGAAGGAACTGTTGGGCCGTTTCATATTTTTATAGAAGAAGTAATCTATCTGCATCAATACTTATTGAATTTGTGTTAGTGATGATGTAAGAAAAAAATGTTTATGCTGAAAATTAGTAGTTCGACTTACCAAGGCGTATCTGTATAGTAAGTCTGGGTTACATGTTGAAGACACTTGGCATGGAGAAGTAATTCGGATGATGAAACCTCTTTGAATGAAACAACTCGAACTTCATATAGCGGTAAACGAAGGGCTCTGTTGATAGTTTATTCAGACGTTTGCAACTGTAGATAAATCAA
The DNA here is from genome assembly GCA_028274465.1 of Plantago ovata. Lineage (NCBI taxonomy): Eukaryota > Viridiplantae > Streptophyta > Magnoliopsida > Lamiales > Plantaginaceae > Plantago > Plantago ovata. The sequence goes on from CM051457.1 coordinate 85,194,868, forward strand.
TGCGATAAAACAGAAATTATATGAGGATCAAACAATTCGAAATAGCTTGTTGAATGTAATAAATTCTCACGTTAACTGAAGTACAGCAATCGATTCTGATGAGTCCACAGCAAACACGTTGAATGATTTTTCTGACCAAATCCGTTGGAATAGATAATAGCCGACTATGATGTTACGGGTGATTTGTTTGCGCTTACGAACATGAAGGATGGCCCTGCAGATCCTGTTCTTGAACTTTAAGACGTCAACATCCATATGGACGTCGGTTTCAATATATATTGCTCCTAAATTCGGTTTCAATATTATTGCTCGTAAACTATGATGTAGCAAAGACTATTTATAATGTAATGTATAGAGTATATTAGGTAATGATCATGCAATACAATATTAGGTATGTATCTAACTCCTATTTAAAAAATAATGTGTTGACTTCACGATTTGGTGAATTACCAAAACTTAGGTATTATTAAATACATACCAAAGATATACCACTATGAGATCAAGTGGAATAAAACTATTATGGAAAAATTATATCATAGAATCTGTTTTCTAAAAGGTAAAAAAATAAAAACACAAAACACGAAAGAAAAAGAAAAAAGAAACAGAAACTGTAATAATCGTAGATAATCGATACCAGAAAAAATGAGTTATACATCGATACGATGAACTAAATCTCATCTATAGCCGTATGAATTCATATGCACGACTATAGCATAATACTTCCTGGTCTGCCAAACAACTACAACACAAGCGTCATCTATATCATCCATCCCCGATATGATCATCGTTACAAAATTCGGAATATTGAAATCCAAAGCACACATACCACGATTTAAATCGCGAAGCTGGCCTAATAAATATTTTCTACGCATCTTCAAACGGAACAACCCTCTTGGCATTGTTGCATCTCTTTGAAGAGACGTAAACCATGTTGTCGAATTTGTTCATCACCGTTCAACATTTTAACTATGCACGACAAAATATTTGGCCATTGGATGTGATGCTTCGGTTAGTATTCGCAACAACTCTTCGACCCTATGGAAGATCTCATACTGGAAAAAATCAATCTACAATATAAAATCATAATATAGCAAACAGGTTTAGAAAATAAATATTAAAACAGTGGTATGAAAGAAAAAATGGCACTTACGATAACATCATGTAGTAGAAATCTGGAGTTGCTAGTTCTTCATTACGGACGGATGCAAGATCAAACCTCACATAGTAGAAAACCCTTATTGAACATACGCCCAAAACAACACATGCTACGTAAAATAAGAAATGATTAATTAGTATTACCACATACCGTTAAAATCAGAAGTAACGAATAAAACAATTCATTGTACTATGAATCTCACCACATCTTGATTGAAATACTGTCGATCAGCCACCCAACACAATTAACAACAAATACTTCAAATGAATCTTCCTCTCTTCTTCAACAGATTTCATCGCCACGAAACCAACCGGACCCTCCATAATTCTTGAACGAATAAAAATAAATATAGGGTCGGTTGTAAAATGTCGAATTAAATATAGCACTGATTTTAAAACGAACGAGCACCCCGATTGCTAGCTATATATAAGATTTTTTAGGGCTTAAAAAAGGCTAAAAATCATGGAATGATTTTGTCCGTTTGAATTTTAAAATTACTTACCACATTATTTAAGCAAAAAATCTAAACACTCCATATATGTTGATTCAGCATTGATGAGGCGTGCAGGGACAGAAAGATTTGTTACGAAAAAAATATTAAATCGAACACCAATACTTGATGTTGTCAACAATGAACGATTGAAAAGCTGTTCATGGTCTATGCCACCGGGTTCAAATCCCTTGGCCACAGCTTTTTTTTTTTTTCCAGTTAAATAATTTATTCGGTTAATCACTGATTAATAATTAATAATCTAGAGTAATGATTACGGAAAAAAACTTAATCGTTAATAAATAAAATAAAGCCTAAAATATGAAATCAGAAACCAATACTTGATGTTGTAAACAATGAACGATTGAAAAGCTGGGGCCGAGTGGAATGTGTTGATGTTTATGGTATATGCCACCCGGGTTCAATTCTCTCTGGCCACAGCTTTTTGCTATACTATTTTAAATTCTTTTCTTACTTCAAAAAAAACAAATATTAGTCTCACTAAACACAAATAAATTAATCATCAAGTACTTGCATTCTGGATATAAGTTTTGTATAACCGAGAAGATCAAATACTTTGAAACAACTTTATTAATACTGTTATTACATCATCTATATAACCTACAAATCAAAGAAAAACATTGAGAATCATTGGGGTCGAGGCTTATGATCATGATTCAGTATGTATGATCATAATTGAATCGAAAGCCCGACACCTGAACAGATTTCCTTTGCCATTTAGTGCACCACGGATGTAGCGACGCAAAAGCCACCAGGTTCATTCCCAATGTTGTTATGAAAATGGACTGTACCACCAATTGCCTCAATGTGTTTTTTCATCAATCCAGGATCATATCCAGAACCAGTTGAGGATAGGATGAACACGTTGGGATTATTCTCCATGATCTTCTCTTTCATGTAGGATTTGAACTAATGGATGGCTCATCAATTGGTTGTGCAGCATTTATCCACAACATTTTTGTCTCTTCCTCTTGATCGAGATGGATGTTCTTCTGTTTCATCGTACATGTTATTGTACCGTCTTCCTTGCACACAAACTTGATCTTCATCTTCATTTGACTCTTGATGTTATAGTTTTGCAGCACGCCAGACCTCTGTGGTGACTAATTCATTGTTTCCAAGGATGACAATGGTTTCTGCCTGAACTTGCGACATCTTTCGATCTTTTGGTTAGTAGTTCGTACACCTCTGATTTTACTTTCGAATTTAGTGTTCTCCTATGATAAAAAACGTCTTTGTGAAGCACCATATTTATAGATGGAGTTCAAGATACCAAATTTGAAGAGGCACCTTCTTCAATAGTTGTGACTTTTTATTTGCAAACATTAACTTAAAGAGATGCACTCATTCACAGATTTAATCCAAGTGTTGTGTCTCTTGAGAATCAAAAGACCTGACTTTTCATCTTTAATCAAACAGTTCTAAATAATAATATTTCGATTCATTATATAATTTCTAATAATTAGATTATTACGAAACTCAAAGCAAAATAATAATAATAATAATAATAATAATAATAATAATAATAATAATAATAATAATAATAATAATAATAACAATAATAATAATAATAATAAAAGATTCAGGTTACATAGATCATTACTTCATAACTAAAGGCCTTCAATAGAAGACTGAAAATAGAAATAACGATTGAATGTTCGAATCTCAATGTCAGCAAGGCATTCGTAGCATGTAGTATCGTTATAGTGACCACACTTTGTCCACTCTTTACTACAAACGAAGGAATATCAAAATTGTTCTCGAAAACTCCATCATGTATCTTGTAAATTTGAGTGCATAGCGACTGTCGCCACATCTTGATACTCGTCATTCCTCCACTGCTCGCTAATTCTTTGAAGGCAGTGAAGCCTTGTTGCCTCACTGCACTATTCGGATCGACCATTCTACAAATACACGAAGCATAGGCAGCCATCTTGTGAGAGTGCTTCTCCAGCATCTCAAGCAAATAAGGCACCCTACGAAAAATCTTGTACTCGAACACATCAACCTGTAGAATATAGTTAAGAAGTTGAATATACAATTTGTTCAAATATTTCCGTAGAAATAAATAATCAACCAAATACATACTATGAGCATGCTATAGCAAGTGTCCAACGATGCCATTGGATGAATTGGGATTGAAGAGACGTCAAGGTCCTCATAAAATCGATCAATACCAAACATGATCTTGAACGCTTTCATGCTGCAGTAACATAAATACAAATATCCATCAAGATCCAATAATAAGAAATTAGTATAATTTAAAAATAAAAAATCAAAGAAATCAAAATATTATTCATACCAAATGAGCACTTCACCACCATAAACGTAACTGTTGAGGGTGACTACCAACATCAAAATGATGTGATCAAACGTTCCCTCGTCAATTATTTTCGGAACATTCGAACTCGATTCTCAATCTTCGACTGAGCCGCCTCCAAACCAAATGGAGTCCTCATTTTCGCAATATGTAGTGATGATTTCAATTAAAACAGACTTCGATTTTATAGTACATTGTTAGTAGTCTAAATATGGTACTCTCATTAGAATTTATACGAAATGTTTATATATAATGTCTGGCTAAATCATATTTTGTAATCTAAATATGGTTAAGATTGTAAAAGTGTTAGACGATATGAAATGTAATAAATCACATATCCCGTATAAAAATATGGTGCTCGAGAGTTTTGGCAAGCACAAAATATGGTGCTTGAGATTTTCATATCGCTTCCGTATATAAGTTGGCACGTTAATTGAATTGATTATGCAAAATCTCAAGAAATCCAACGTATTTCTACAAAGATACTGACCTCTCATTCAGTCAAACTAAATCCTTTAAATTTAGAGAGTTTCAAAATTAGAAAGAATCGAGAATCAATACCATAATCATGATAAATCGTGTAGTGAAATAAACACAAAGGCATAGTAAATCAATTATCAGTATCAAATGTTATCAGCAATAAACGATTACAAAGTTGTGGCCGAATGGAATGTAGGATCTTCATCATCCTCACCACCCGGTTTCAATTCCCACCGGCCACAGCTTTTACTTATGTATTTTTTTTTTAATATTCGTCGGATTCTAAAAAGAGATTATTGTTAAATACAAACATAAACAAAATAACCACTGATTTAAACATATAGCAACGTGACAACGAATATGCTTCCAAATCCAACTTTTCTTAATGCTCAAATGTATAGCAATGTATTTAAACGGCACAGATTGTAGATTTTGGTATTCTTTCTCTTAACTCATACAATTAAAGTATGACGAAATCGTAGCCAATTTCAATTGTCAATTTTCAGAACATGTAAACTTCATGAACATCCGACTGTAAATTGTAAAAGATATGTAAAACTCAAGAGATCCCACAAACAAAGAAGAATATGTATATGGAATAAAATAAAAAACGACACTAATCGAAATAATAATCAATTGTTCATGAGGCGAAAATAAGTCATGATCATAGAACTCATCATGTTTATAACAACACATTACATGATGAAATAAACAGTTACGGTTCAAAGCATGAATTCAAAACACGAATGAAGCAAAATTCAAAACACGAATGAAAGCTTATGGAAAAATTCCACCATAACAATATTCAATATATTAAATTTCAGATATAGCTATGTAATATTCATGAGCTCGAACACTCATTCGCTAATATGTATATGGAATAAACCCAAAAAACGACATTCAAACGAAATAATAATCAATTGATCATGAGGCGAAATAAATCATGTCCATAAAACGAATCAATTGTATCTGGAAATGGGAAAATTACATGAATCTCAAGATTAGATTTCATCTATAGCCGCGTGAAACTCATTAGAACGACTATAGAATAGAACTTCACGATCTGCCAAACAATCAAGGCACAAACCGTCATCTAATCCCCCCCAACAATATGATCCTTACGACAAAATTTCGGAATGTTAAAATTCAAAGCAAACACACCATGATTTAATTGACAAAGCTGCTTTAAGAGATGTTGTCTAAATTTCTTCAAACAAAACAGTCCTCCAGGCACCGTTGCAATGTCTTTAAAGAGACATAATCCTCGTTGTCGCACTTCATCTTCATCACTCAACATTCTAACTATGCATGATGCATATCTGTTCATTCGATGTCTAGCAGCGGTTAAATGTCCTAGAAGGCGTTCGACCCTACGAAAGTTACGGTACGCAAACACATCGATCTACGAAAAAAATGAAGAAAACATTAGACAACAGGTTTAAACAATTACTGTACAAAATTAAAAATCAAAACAAAAGATGAAACTTACAATTAGCATCATGTAGTAGAAATTAGGAGTTGCTAATGGCTCGTTAGAGATAGATGAAAGATCAAAGCTCTCATAAAACCCTTCGTAATCAAACACGGTCCTGAATGAATCCATACTTAAATCGAAACAAAAAGTGTTATTAGCGAATGAAATAATAAAATTGACAAAGAAATTCAGTATTGAGAACTTACCACACAATGATCGAAAATGAGTCGATCCAGCCACTGAATGCAAGAAGCAACAAACATTTCAAATGACTTTTCTTATTGTGTTCATACGACGTTGTTGAACCTACGGAACCCTGCGGACCACTCATTGCCTCTTAGTTCGAATTCGACAGATTTAAAAAGACAAAAACCGAAATTTATAGAGAGGATACAGAATGAGGTTAACTATATATAATAGTTTTTTAGGGTTTAGAAGATCCTTAATTCATGCAATCAAAATTTGAATTTTAAAATTACTTACCCCATTATGTAAGCACAAAATCTGAACATTCCATATATTTTTATTTTCAGCATTGATGAGGCGTGCATGGGAAGAAAGGAAAGACAATAAAAATTAATACTTACCAAAATAACTTAAAGATATTGTTACGAAAAAAAATATGAGATCGAACACCAATACTTGATGTTGTAAACAATGAACGATTGAAAAGCTGTGGCCGAGTGGAATGTGGTGATGTTCATGGTATATGCCACCCGGGTTTGAATCCCTCTGGCCACAGCTTTTGTTTTTTTTTTTTTTTTCAATTAAATGATTTATTCGATTATATGTCACATTTAATAACTCATAATCTAGAGTAATTATTACGGAAAAAAAACTTAATTGTTACTAAATAAAATTAAAAGCATAAAACATTAAACCGAACACCAATACTTGATGTTGTCAATATTGAATGATTGAAAAGCTGTGGCCGAGTGGAATGTGGTGATGTTCATGGTATATGCCACTCGGGTTCGAATCCCTCTGGCCACAGCTTTTGGTTTTTTTTTTTTTTTTTTTTTTTCAATTAAATGATTTATTCGATTATATGTCACATTTAATAACTCATAATCTAGAGTAATTATTACGGAAAAAAAACTTAATTGTTACTAAATAAAATTAAAAGCATAAAATATTAAACCGAACACCAATACTTGATGTTGTCAATAATGAACGATTGAAAAGCTGTGGCCGAGTGGAATGTGGTGATGTTCATGGTATATGCAACCCGGGTTCGAATCCCTCTGGCCACAGCTTTTGCGATTTTTTTTTAATTTATTATTTCCATGAATTTGCAAAAAAGATTATTCTTAAAATACAAAACACAAATAATTAAATCACTGATTTATTAAATATTATTTTTTAATAATTAAAATGAATTGTGAATGAATAAACTAAAAACAATTAAATTGATTTTCGTAAAATAGTGTCTACGAATTTAATTTTAATTCCAGAATATATTTTACCTAGATTTTAATTAACATTTTAATTCACGTTTAAATTAAAAAATATTTATTATTAATTTTAAAATTCATTTTGCCAAGATTTTAATTTACACCATAATTCAGCATTTAATTAATAAACGATATATTTTTAAAATCCGAAATCTGTTTTGTTGTAAAATAATTCAATTAACATATTATTTTTTAATTCCAGAATTTGTTTTGTTGTGACATTTCGGATTTTTTAATTAATATATAGCTGAATTTCGGATTTGTGTTTGGAAGGAGAATTAAAATTACCAAAATTAGATGAATGAAAACTTACCAAAACAAATGAAATTGAATCTTTTCCATCCTCTCAAAATTATTGCCACATAGTGTGAACACTCTTGAGAATGAAATTGGGAGAGCCTAGACACCTAGCTTTCATGTATATATAGATGACTAATGAGTGATCACTTGCTTATTTTATCCCCTTCTCTTTCCCTCGGCCTCGATTTTATTTGTTCCTCCAAATTTCACTCACTCACTCTCAGTCTCAATAATTCTTTCTAAAATCATCATCCATCTGGTTTTTGTCAAGATAAGGTACCACCATACCAATCATCACTCTTCCAAAACAAAACACAAAAAAATGGAGTTTTAGAATATTTCATTTCAAATCCTCCCCCTTTTTTCCCGTCTCTAAACCCCACAATATTCTTGATTAATTTCCCCATGGCGGCGAAACTCTCTGCCACCGTAATACCACCCTACCATCACCCCTCAGACACCACCCACCACCTCCCTCTCTCTCTCCAGTTTTCCACCCACAAAAGAAGATTCACCGTTTCCGCCAAGAAAACCACTACCACGTCTCCTCCACCATCACCCAGTAGTACCCAAGAACAAACCAAAACCCCATCTTTAGCCGAACAGCTTAAACCCTTATCCACAACCATTCTTGCTGACCAACCAAACAAAACCCCTCTCTTATCCAAGCCGAAATCCACCTGGGTCAATCCCACTAAGCGCAAACCCTCTGTTCTCTCTCTTCAACGCCACCAGCGCTCTTCTTACGTCTACAACCCTCAAATCAGAGACCTTAAGCTATTTGCCACTAAGCTCAGTAACTGTGAGAATGAGTCTGAGTTCTTGGCTGTTCTTGCTGGGCTGCCACATGAGCCCACTAGAGACAACGTGCTATTGGTCCTCAATTGCTTGAGGCCATGGCAAAAGGCGCTTCTTTTCTTCAATTGGGTTAAGTCCCAGGATTTGTTTCCTATGGAAACTATTTTTTACAATGTGGTTATGAAGTCTTTGAGGTTTGGTAGGCAGTTCCACCACATTGAAAAGCTGGCGATTGAGATGGTTGAGAATGGGGTTCATCTTGATAACATTACTTACTCCACTATCATTTCGTGTGCGAAAAGGTGTAGTCTTTTCGATAAGGCGGTTGAATGGTTTGAGAGGATGTATAAGACTGGTCTGATGCCGGATGAGGTCACTTATTCTGCTGTTTTGGATGTGTATGCTAAGATAGGTAAAGTTGAGGAGGTTATGAGTTTGTATGATAGAGCTAGAGCAAGCGGGTGGAAACCAGACCCCATTGCTTTTTCTGTGTTAGCCAAGATGTTTGGGGAGGCAGGGGATTATGATGGGATTAGGTTTGTTTTGCAAGAAATGGATTCTCTCGGTGTGCAGCCTAATTTAGTTGTGTATAACACTTTGTTGGAAGCATTGGGAAAGGCAGGGAAACCAGGATTGGCTAGGTCTTTGTTTGAGGATATGGTGAGTGCTGGGATTGAACCTAGTGAGAAGACATTAACTGCCCTGATTAAGATTTACGGGAAGGCTAGATGGGCTAAAGATGCTATTGATCTTTGGGAACGAATGAGGGCGAATGGATGGCCTGTTGATTTTATACTATACAACACATTGTTGAGCATGTGTGCTGATCTTGGATTAGTTGAAGAGGCAGAGAAATTGTTTGAGGATATGAAGGGATCAGAACGTAAGCCAGATAGTTGGAGCTATACAGCTATGTTTAATATATATGGGAGTGGAGGAAATGCTGAGAAGGCCATGGATTTGTTTAATGAAATATTTGAGGTGGGTGTTAGTCTTAATGTCATGGGATGCACTTGCCTTATTCAATGCCTAGGTCGAGCAAGGAAAATCGATGATTTGGTCATGGTGTTTGAGAAGTCATTAGAATCAGGGATAAAGCCGGATGATCGATTAAGTGGGTGTTTACTCTCAGTTGTTTCGTATTGTGAGGGTGAGGAGGCTGACAAGGTCCTTGCTTGTTTGGAACAGGCAAACCCGAAATTAGTCGCATTTGTGAAATTGTTAACCAGTGATGACAGTGTTACCTTTGACTTCATCAAGGAAGAGTTTAAGATCATATTAGGAAACACAGATGTTGAGGCAAGGCGCCCTTTCTGTAATTGTTTGATTGATATATGCCGGAACAGAAACTGCCATGAGAAAGCTCATGAACTCTTGTACTTGGGGACTATTTATGGCCTGTATCCAGGTTTGCATACAAAGACCGAAGAAGAGTGGAGGTTAAACGTCCGATCTTTATCTGTTGGTGCTGCTTTTACCGCATTTGAAGAGTGGATGGGTACTCTAGCGAAAATCGTACTGAGAGAAGAAGCTCTGCCAGCTTTGTTTACAGCTAATACTGGAACTGGTACTCATAAGTTCTCTCAAGGTTTGGGGAATGCATTGGCAACTCATGTGGAGAAACTTGCGGTCCCCTTCAGGGAAAGTGATGAGAAGGCTGGTGTTTTGGTTGCGAGTCGGGAAGAGTTGGTTGCATGGGTGCAATCTAATGCTTCTTCTTCAGTTATGGCTACTGCATGAGGAAGAGAGATAACTCAGATCATGTGTGCTGTATCTGTTTTTGTTACTTAAGATTATTAGGTAGCTTTTAGCAATACTGTAGAAGTGTTCCTGTCAAAGGACACATGCAACAGCAGGTTATGAGGCTCCATTTGATACTGTTGATGTATGTTTTATTTGCTATTTCTTCGTCTGTAAGATCATCACTATGTTTATGATACTTAATTTTTTTTAAAAATCCGTTCATAAAAAGCTTCAAAGTTAAATAGTCTTACATAGAGCTGTTATACAAGAGGATCTGAGTATTGAGTATTGTCGAGGCTCAGTTGGTATAACATTAGGCCTGAGTTTAGGTCTGTTTGTTAAGAAAACGAGCACAAATTTAGGTTCAAGTTGAGCTAAAAAACCTTATAGGACGTGTTTAAACTGACCCGTGATAAAACAAAATTATGTGAAAATATAAAATAAGTTGTTAACATTGACTTAAACATTAAATATTACAAATTAACATCATAAAATTAATGCAAAGTCTTAAGAAGAGATTGTGTCTTTTCATCTTATATAGAGACCGAAATAATTTGCAGTTAAGTGCGTTTCCTAATAGACGGTCTCTAATATAGACCAACTTATATAAATTATAAAACAACCCCAACCAAGAAGTTACAAAAACAATACAAAATATTCAAAATTTCAGTGGTCATTCTATAATAAATATAAAGAATGGTCCTCTTTTGTAAAAAACAGCTCTTTCTTCTTCCTTGCTTCTTTTCTTTCTTTCTGATTACATAGATCGATCTCTTTCTGATTTCTTTCTTCTTTTCTCTCTTTTCATCATCATCATCATCATCATCCATCATCATCATCATCATCGATCATCATCATCATCGTCAATCAACAAGCTACTCATCATCATCATGGATCGATCTCCTCAACATCACCTAGAGATTTTCCACTGTTGTTTCTCAATACACTACAAGAAAAACCGAATATAGCCGACGGATTTGATCCGTCGCTATATATAAGCGATCCGTCGCTAAATGCCATTAGCGACGGATAGTCCGTTGCTAAATAGGACGTCGCGAAAAATAAAGTCGCTAATTCAAAAAGCGACGGATGAAGTCATCCGTCCCTATATTTTAGTGACAGATAAATGCATACGTCGCTATTTTCATCGTTGACCAAACTTGAGACGGATAATTGTTCCGTCTCTACAATATGACGACGGATGATTTTATCCGTCGCTATATTTGTATAACACGTGTCAGGTTATGGGTCACTGAGATTTGGCGACGGATGATTTTATCCGTCGCTAACTGGTCTGGATTTTTTTTATTTGTTTATTTATTTATTGTATTTTAATTTTTTTTGGTAGTTGTGCACCGCAAATACGTAAACATTTTCGTAACTAAACATTATATACAAAAATAAAATTTGTTCTAAGCATTAATAAAATGAAAGTACTAATTATCCTAAGCAAATTAAAGGAACATGAAAAAAAAATTGTTCGAAATAGAAAAAAATTGTTCGTGAGCTTCCCATCCTTATCCAGCTCCCCGTGAGCCTCACAGAAGTGCTCTCACATGGTCTTCTCCCTCCCATCCGATATCTTCATCAAATATATATAAAAATTATTAAAGTAATGATTGAATTGAAATAAGACTTAAGAAAGAAAAAGAAACTATAACAAAGTACGTGACTTATCGAGTCCAGGTGGCGCGCCAACTGGGATTTCGAACCCAGTCGATGCTTCATCGAGCCTATCCCATCCGGTGGATTATGGGCCCGGTTCTCCTTGTTCTGCTCCGACAGCTTCTGGGCTTGAAGGTTCTCCTCCCAATACTTCTTCCACAGGGGCCACTCCTCCTCCCCAATCCACCCCGGCTTCTTCCCCGATGCCTTGATCTTGGCGACCTTCTTCCGGAAGGTTTCAGAGCCTTCATGTTCGAAGGCATACCACAACGCCTCCTTGAACTTGTTGGGGAGGAAGAACTTCTCCTACATGTCAGAAAGTATACAAAATTCATACTAACATATAATAAACGGTGACTAACATATCACCTAAACAATTGCACATTTTCCTATTTCAACTAACACACGGTGACTAACATATCACCCAAACAATTGCACATTGTCCTATTTCAACTAACACACGGTGACTAACATATCACCCAAGTAATTGAGAACGTACCACTTAAACAATAAGAGAAGAAGAAAGATTACTAACCTCCAGAGCATTCCAAATCTCCACCTTCCGTTCCGTAGAGAAAGTATGCCACTGAGCTCCACGTGGTGGGAGATCCACTTTCTTCGTGGATTCCTTGCTGATGAACTTTGCAGCATCCCTCGGCACCAGCCTGTTGCAATAACATACACAAATTAATCCAACTAAATAAAACATACAATACCAAGTAAAGACATATTCATGTACTTACACATGCCCAGGCATGGGCCACACGACGAGCTTCCCATTCACCCGCTCACCCGCCTTGTACTCCTCCCCCATGTACCCATCATCCGACAGGTTTGCAAACACGTCTGGGCCAGTAGACCCTGCACTGCTGCTCGAACGGGGGCCAGGTGAGAGGGTCTCGCTGACATGAGTCGCCGAGGTCCCCCCCCCCCCGACTCCGGCTGACTACCAGGGGGGTGCAGAATGGCGAGTCTGGCTCGGCGTAGATACGACTACTGGCCGCCAACAACTTCCCCGATTTCTTTGGCCTCCCCATGATCTGCACGTTAAAGAACAAGCGTAAGAAACAATAAATGGAAAGAAAAGAGTATAAAGGTTCCAACCGATAAGAAAGAACAATGGACTTTTGGGATTTCACGCCAGCTTCCCCGGTTCCATTTTTGTATGTGGCATCTATTTATTATCAACATAATATAGAACATGTAAAATTAGATATATAGTACGAATTCAGATATATATATATATATATATATATATATATATATATATATATATATATATATATATATATATATATATATATATATATATATATATATATATATATAGTACCATTTTGCACAATGTTCATATATAATACTAGTTCCATAAACTCCTACTACATTACACTACTACTAGTTGTTCCATAACCCTAAATTTACACTACTACTAATGGAGCATTTTACAGCCTAAAACATCCCCAAATCAAGCTATTAATTTAAATATGCAATATTAATATAATTAATTAAAAATTAACTAAAAATTATGCAACCAAGTATGTCCATAATACTAGTCCCATCCACAGACAATGAAAAAAAAATATCAACATAAACCTTAAACACAAAACAGTGACATGATAATTACAAAGTATATATATACGTTCCTAAAGGATTAAGGTATAAACTATTGGAAAAAAAAATTCCCAAATTAAAAATTTAGGGTTGCTATAAATTACCTGTGGAATTGATTGAAGTAGAAAGAGGAAGGAGGAGCAAACGAACAGATGGAAATGGAAGCAATAGCCGAAGTAATTCGTCGGTGGGATGGCGGTGCGGTGGTGGTTTCGCCGCAAAGCAGGGAGAAGACAGAGGGATTGCAGTGCGGTGGTGGTGGTGATTGGATGGCGGTGCGGTGGTGATGGTGATTGGATGGCGGCGGTGGTGGATAGAGGTGGCAATTCCGGCGGTGGTGGGGTGGTGGATAGAGGTGGTTAGGTTTGTGAGATTTAGAGAAAGGGGGAAATGAGGGAGAAGAGGAACACGCCCGATCTGTATTTAAAACCTAGCGACGCTCCATTTTTTTTAAATTTTTTTTTCCAATTTTCTTTTTAAATAAACCAGTTTGGTCAACTTGTATAGCGACGTATGAGTCAATCCGTCGCCACATTAGCGACGGATTAACCTTATCCGTCGCTAAACGAAAACCGGATTGGATCTTTCCAAGGACGAACTGAGCTTAGAGCGCAGTTCGTTCTTATCCGTCGCTAACAGTAGCGATCCGTCGCTAAATAGCGACGGATCGCATCCGTATCTACGGATTCGTCGCTAAATGGCTGATTTCTTGTAGTGATATATAGGTAATTATCATATATGCTCATGTTCTAAATCTAATTTCATGTTCAATAGCTTCTAGATTGAACAATATGATGAGAATATGGTGAATATGTGTTTGAATCTTTTGTGATATATGTTTGTTGGTGATAGATTTATATAAATCAACATTGTTGTAGTTGTTTGCATCTAGATTTATGTAGGTATGTGTTTGGGTTGAAGTTTTTCTAGTGATAGATGTTAGATTCGGCATCTAAAAGTAGATTTATATAGATTTCACGATAAAAATTCCGTTCAACGATATCCCATGATATCAACAATATTTCCCATGTTCCCAGCAATATATCCCATGACACCACAAGAAGCGACGGATTTACCGACGGATACCATTCGTCGGTAATAGGCGACCGATCCGTCGGTAAGCCCTTACCGACGGATAAATAGCGCGTAGCTATTTTATCCGTCGGTAATCCCTTTACTGACGGTTATTATCCGTCGCTAAATTTAGCGACGGATAATACCGACGGACTGACGAATAAGGGCGTTGACCAGCCCTTATTCGTTTGACCGACGGATAAAGTTATCCGTCGGTATTGTTTTTTTATTTTTTTATTATTTTTCTTAATAATTGCACAACAACCTGTTTAATAATATAAATTTACGTACTAAAAATTAAAAATTATTAAAATTGAATTGAAAATAAAATTCAATAAAATTCGATTTTTCAAAATAGAAAAACGTTTACTACAAATGTAAATGTGAAAGTTTTACAATAGTACTACAAATGCCCAACTAAAATGTCAAAATCTAAGGACGACGACCACTAGAACCACGACCACTGGAACCCGAAGGAGCATGAGAACTGCCTTGCAAACCCGCACTCCCCGCCATACCAGGGCTCCCCTCCCCGGTCTGAAACACAGCTCCCTCTGCGAACGGGTCTATGCCAATGGGATGCTTCTCCAGCACGAAATTCTGCGTCTCCACCTGACACAAGTAATGATCGATGTAGTTAAGAATATGAATGATAGATGAAAGCAATGTAAATGAGCATACAAGTGGTTATACATCTACATGACATATCAACATAATCTTAGCATACAAGTGAATATACCTGAGACACAAGTGTGTTCTGAATGGTCATCATCCTAGCATTCTCGGCCCTAAGTGCTGCCATCTCCTCAGCCAATCGAGAATCTGAGCTGGAGGTAGAACCGGATGAGCGCTGAAATGATTCAGCTGCAAGAGAACGTCCCAAGTTCCCTAAGCCATAGACCGACCACTTAGGGCCAGGAGGGTTCACCTCGAGGAAGGTAGCGTTCTCTTCCTCCATCGTAAGTCCGTCACCCTTCTCTTGCATCTTAAGCATGTACAAAGCCTCAACCTCCTCCTACAAGCAGTTAAGCAATACATGAGTTGATATATTACAATACATATACAAACTTTTTAAAAAGAAATACAGTACAAGTAACTCAAACTACTCATTTATGTACTTACATTCAGTTTTTGGGCTTGCTTGCATGTCCACTTGCCGTTCTTGAACTTCGCATTTTTCACCATGGTCAAGTACGACTCACATCCTTGTCCAGTGAGCCTCTGTTCATTTTGCAAAGTAATAAGTGTCAGTGTTTACAATAAAATTTTAAGAATATTGAAAGTGACTGGAGTAAAGCACAAGTTAACTTACTGCATTGAGGTCACGAGTGGCCTGAGACTGTGTGCCGAGATGGTGCTTCGAATAGTCCTCGTCATCACCGGAGCTGCTTCTGTCCGCCCATGCTTGATTCTTCTTGTTCTGTTCTGCTATGTCCTCGACATCCTGTGTCTTCCAGTAAGCCAACCACAGAGGTCACTCGCTGTCGTGGATGAATCTAGGCTTCACTCGAGGAGACTCCTTAAGGTCGTGGACCTTGTCTCGGTAACAACGAGCACTAACAGTGTTCAAAACAAACCAAAGCTCCTTCAATAGCACGTTTGGCAAGTAGTAGTGTTTCTAACCACCAAAACAACCAAAGGTCACAATTTAGAACGACACAACAATCAATACAACAAGAACAAGATTAACGTAAGCACAATGGTGACTAACATATCACCCAAATATAGTGGCTAACATACCACTCACATTGCCCTAAAAAAACAACTAACACATGGTGACTAACATATCACCCAAATATAGTGGCTAACATACCACTCACGTAAATTTAGAATAAAAATAAAACAATGTTTACTAAACATTTAAGATTGTTACAATACCCGCAGCTCATCGAAGTAGAAGCCAATGACATGGTCAGGCAGCCTTGACCACTTCTCCCCACCACGGTCCTCAGTCGGTGCTGGAGCGATGAACTTCTGGGTGATGATGTCACCGAATTTCGAATGGGCAGATGCAGGGTAAAACCTATTATGATTGTTAAATACAAATAAGAATGAATAAGCCTAATAAAGTATACGTAATATGTCACAAGTTAAACAATAAACTAAACAGCAGAAAGTGTACTTACGCAGCTTTCCCGTTAGGGAACAGAACAGGCTTCCCCTTAGACATGGCACCCAGGGTCGGCGTCACGTATGGGCAACCATCATCAGGTAGGTTCGCAAATGGGTCAAACTTAGCCTTCTTCTTCTTGGTTGACGATGAGGAGCTACTCCCCTGCGAGAATCCAATGATGGGTGGAACTACACCCTGCTCGTACCCTGGGGCTCCAGGAACTCGTAACTCGGGTGGAATGTAGTTGCACCTAGGTTTCAGCATCTGCAAATAAAACAATATCAAGGTTAGTATAATGATATGAAATATGCACGTACAATATAAAGCATTATCAATTAACGTAAATGCACATACAAGTGAATATACATATAAATGACATAGCAACATAATTTATTACCAATTAAAGGTTCCTCCAAATGTTTTAAGGACAAATTATAATCATCAACCAACCATATCACCAATCAACCATATAACAAAAACATCTCTAGCCTAACATCATCAACCATATCACCAATTTACCAACCATCAACAACATCATCTCTAGACTAGCATCATCAACAACAACCATATGAACATCATCTCTAGCCTAACATTATCAACCATATCACCAATCAACCATATAACAACATCATCTCTAGCCTAACATCATCAACCTTATCACCAATCAACCAACCATCAACAACATCATCTCTAGCCTAGCATTGTCAACAACAACCATATGAACATCATCTCTAACCTAACATCATCATCATATCATCATCTCGAACCCATTTTCACTTTATTTCAAAACCTCCAAATTGAGCTACAAGTCTCGATTTTCATAAATTACTCAATTTTATCGTATTCAACTACAAAATTAACCTTATATAAGTACATAACCTAGTTATGGAACATGAAATTCGATCAAATACAAAACTAAAAAAAAGCCCTAAATTGATCTAAGTCTCGATTTTAATTAACAAACCAAATTAACATAATCCAAAACTAACATTCAACTATAACAACTAATATCTACTTAATACTAACATACATTTCCATAATTTAAGAAATCCCCAAATTAATAAAATTCCAAAATCGATTCATTACTCAATTTTAACAACAATCAACTACACATTTAAGCAAAATAGACTTGTATCAACTACTATGTAACATACATTTGACAATTTAACCAACAATTGGATAATTCCCAAATTAAAAATCAAATAAGGGTTAGAGTTCATACCTTTGATTTTGCACAAATTGACCAAAAAAACTTCGAATTGAAGGTTGTTCCTTGTTGCTTGTGCAATAAACTTCAATTTGCTACCAAAATGGATGAAAATGGTGGAGTTTTGAAGGAGAAATGGAGATGAGAAGAGAGAAAAACGAGAAGAAGAAGAATGGAGATTGAAGAGAATGAAGGTTCTGCCCGTCGATCAGTCGACGATATATTAAGCTTACCGATGGATAACGTTATCCGTCGGTAAGCTTTGTTTTATTTTTTTATAATTCAGCGACGGATAACGGTATCCGTCGCTAAATTACCGACGGATCGGTCCTCTTTAGCGACGGATGATGAACAAAGTGGTCAACTTTGTTCGTTATCCGTCATCCGTCGGTAACTGGGACCGATCCGTCGGCATTTACCGACGGATAAAAGGCCTCATTTTATCCGTCGGTAAAATACGGATTTTTTGTAGTGTGATCTCACATTTCGCGGTGCTCTGTTTTTTTTTTAACAGTTGTTTGCATCTAGGCTTATATAGATTTGTGTTTGAATCGACGTTGTTAAAGTTGTTTGCATAGATTTGTGTTTGGGTTGAAGTTTGTTGGTGATAGATGTTAGATTTGACCTCCAAAATAAAATTTATATAGA
Organism: Plantago ovata; assembly: GCA_028274465.1. NCBI lineage: Eukaryota > Viridiplantae > Streptophyta > Magnoliopsida > Lamiales > Plantaginaceae > Plantago > Plantago ovata. Next base: position 85,213,422 of record CM051457.1, read on the forward strand.
TTTCACGATAAAATTTACGTTCAGCGATATCCCATGATATCAACAATATTTCCCATGTTCTCAGCAATATATCCCATGATCTCACATTTCGCGATGCTCTGTTTTTTTTTTTTTATGGTCGTTTGCATCTAGGTTTATATAGATTTGTGTTTGAATCGACGTTGTTAAAGTTGTTTGCATAGATTTGTGTTAGGTTGAAGTTTGTTGGTGATAGACGTTAGATTTGGCATCCAAAAGTAGATTTATATAGATTTCACGATAAAATTTACGTTCAGCGATATCCTATGATATCAGTAATATTGCGCATGTTCTCAACAATATATCCCATGATCTCACTTGTTGCGGTGCTCTGTTTTTTTTTTCTTCATTGAACATGAAAAGATTGGCATACCGTAGTTTCTATGATCTCACCAATGTTTCATATGATTTCAAAAATATGTTTTATGTTCTCACTTGTATGTTATGTGTAAGTCACTGAAAAACATGAAATATGCCATGATCTCACCAATAATTTACATGTTCTCAACATTATATCCCATGATCTCACAAAAACGATCCATGTTCACTGATCATCACATTTTATATGTAGGTACAAGTACCGTTGATGAAGATTTTTACATTCGTGGGATGCTTGAAAAGGACTGACAAGAACTTTTGATGATTAATACCAATGCTACTACATCAACTTCTATCCTAGACACAAGATCTGCATCAACTTCTATACTAGACACAAGATCAAATTTTAGAGGAAAAACGAAGAAACCACCTTGTTTGTGGCAACTCTAGGCAAATACTTCTTCTAATTAGTTTGTAATGTTTTGAACAATTTTCAGAAGAGTAAGTATAGTAAAAGGAAGATCTTTCCTACATGGTAGGAAAGAGCTGGTTTTTAACCAAAAAACCACCTTCCAAAATCAGAAACCGGTTTTGACAAGAAACTCAAAAAACTCACTGGTGTAAATAGCACCTCATTAATGCACAAACTGAAAACAGACAGAAACACACACTAACGGTGTGACTGCATGTTTCACGCGAAAAATCCCAAATCAATTTTGCTCACCGGATTCTCGCCGGAATCTCACCGGAAACTCGACTGCCACACGCAAATCCATCAGATCTCAAGGAATCCAGCTTCAATGGACACAAATCAGGTAAAAAACAACACCAAAAAGCTTCGTTTCTACCTCCTAAATCTGAGAATTCAATTTGTTTGTGCGTTTTCATTGAATCAACATCGATCTTCTCTTCTCTATGCGTAATTTCAGTATTTATCGTGTTTTTGTGCTTTTTTTTATGGATTCAGATCTGTTTTTTTTTTTTTATTTTTGAAAGTTTTGTGTTCATATTTGTTGATGAAACTTGGAGATTCAGTTGATTCAATACACAAAACAACAAATCGACAATTGTGAAGAATAATGCTCATCTGATATGGAGGAAATTGGGAAAATTCAGCTTCAGCAACAATTCAGTATATTCGTAAGTACTTTTAAGCCTTTTCGGTGTGGTTTTAAGTTTCTAAAATACGTTTCTGCATTTTCTCATTGAATGACGTCGTGTTATGGTTTTAAGAACATAAGTTGTGGTTTTAAGCACATATGTTGTGGTTTTAAGAAGTGGTGTTGAGGTTCCTTGACATCAATTTTTGCTTTAGTTACATGTCGTAGGTTTAAGGCATGTTGGTATGGTTTTAAATACTATTGTTGTGGTTTTAAAAAGTCGTGTTAAGGTTGTAAGCATCCTTTAGATGATTTTAGCTTCAGTTGCATGTTGTAGTTTTAATATGTTTTGGTATGGTTTAAATTACAATTGTTGTGGTTTAAAGAAATATATAATGCTACTGTGTTGGGTTTGTCCATTATATAACTTTAATGGGACGTGGTGTGGTTTTAAGAACATATGATGTGGTTATAATATCATGTGTTGTGGTCTTGAAATATGAATTTTAGGTTCTGTTGCATGCTGTAATTTTAAGACATCTTGGTGTTGTTTTAAGAGAACATGGTGTGGTTATAAGTGTCTTTAGTGTGGTTTTAAATACTGTTGTTGTGGAATTGTCCATTGTATGACTTTAAAGGGACATGGTATGGTTTTAAGAACGTATGTTGTGCTTTTAAGAACATATGTTGTGGTTTCTAATAAAAGTTGTTAAGCTGATGAATACTTTTAAGCCTTTTTGTTGTGAATTTAAGCTTCTGAAGTAATTTGTAATATATTGATTGAATAACGTCGTCTTATTATTTTTAGTATGTATGGTGTACTTTAATGGAACCTTGTCATGGCTTTAAAATACCTAGTAATGATTCAAAACATCACTGATATGATCTTTTAGCTTGCATTGACCAGTTCTACTATTATGATATAGTTTAAGACATATTGGTGTTGTTTAAATTACTGTTGTTGTGGTTTTAACACCTTATGTTATGGTTCTAAGCATGCTTGATATGGTTTTTAGCTTCAATAACATGTTACTGTTGTCTCACAGTTTTAAGAGATATTGGTGTGGTTTTAAATCATGTTGTTGTGGTTTTATAACATACATAATTCTACAATGTTGGTTTTGAATAACGTCGTGTTATGGCTTGTTGTATGTATACTGTACTTTTATGAAACCTTGTTATGGCTTAAAGATATCCCGTCTGATTCTAAGAATCATTCATAAGATTTTTTTAGCTTGTATTCAATGCTACGTCTACGATATAGTATTAATGCATGTTGGTGTGGTTTTAATTACTTTTGTTGTGGTTTTAATACAGTGTGTTATGGTTCTAAACCCTTTTGTTGTGGTTTTAAGCCATATATGATGCTACAGTGTTAGTTTTCTTTTTCTCTTTCTTTCTTTCCATTGTATGGTTTTAAGACGTTTTGGTGTGGTTATAATTGTAGTTGGTCTGGTTTTAAGGAAGGTTATTATAATTATAAGATAGCTGGTGGTGACGCTGATGCTGAGGATGATGATGAAGATGATGGTGATTCCAAATCTGGGAAAGGTTACACTGCAGAAAACCGAAGATCACAAACAAGTTTAATCGAAAGAAGCCAATTTCAAAGACTCGGATTTCATTTGCATCACAAAAACCTTGCCCTGCTCGTCAACTCATTCTAGAAAAGGAAGGTTTAGGAATCTAATCTCTAAAGTCGCTATGCCTAAGCCCACCACCTGAACAATTGTTGTAATTTTGTTGCTTTGCTGATACTTGAGTTGAAACAATGAAGTGATCGAATGATTCAAATTATCGCATAAATGAATATGTATTCAATTTTACAATGTTTGATTGCATGGTCTAATATAACCATTATAGTAGTTGGTGTGGTTTTAAGTAGCCATCGTGTTGTTTTAAGTACCAATGTTGTGGTTTTAATAGTATACGATGCAATGTTAATACCATGTCATCAGTAAGTATTATAACCAGTTGATGTGGTTATAAGTGCCCTTGTTGTGGTTTTAAGTATCTACAGTTGTCGTTTTAAAAAACTCTAGTAAAGATTTAATACATGGTTTGCACTACTTTAGAAATTAGATAGAAAATTAAAGTTTATTAAAACATAAAAAGATAGATTCATACATCAAAATACGAAACACAAGAATATCATAAATAAATCATATAAGTATAATGTAGATGGTTAATAGCATATTATAACTACTATACCATCCACTCTTATACGCACAACATCTACTCTTAAAATCACAAGGTGATATATTAAAACCATACCATCCAGTATTAAAAAGAATAACAGGTACTCTTACAACCAAAACATGAAATCATATAAGCGCAACATCTGCTCTTAAAACCACAACGTGAAATCTACAAACCACACATATTTTTGGTCTCTTATGACACTTAATTAATTAATTGTCTCTTAAAAACCATAATACGCCGTCTTAAAACCAGACCATATATAATGAAAACCACAACATTATAGATTAAACAAACGACAACTAACAAAAGAAGCATACCACCAATATCAAAAGCAATTACAAAAAAACAAATACATAGTAATCCAAAAATGACATTCATGGTTGCATATTAAAAACACATTACATAGCCCCCTACTTCTTGAAATTGTCCTTTATCTAAATTCGCAAATTATTTGTGCCTTTCTTCAGCTTCTCATTTTCAAAAAATGACATCCAATGTTTTAACACAAGTTTCATGTACTCCTCCGGTGCATCCTCCTTGGTCTCCAGATACTTCAGCTTTTTGAGAAGAGTGGTTGCAGGGCCAATCATCTTGCGATGTTGATTGCTTATAACCTTGAGTTGGGCAGCAATCCTGACACCATAATCCACCTAAGTACATGTGCTACCAACGAACTGTGTGTTTGTTGAAACAAACATTTCAGTTGAAGCGCTGCCAATAGCATCGGTAGGTGATGGAACAGGTTGGGCACTCCGCACATCAACTACAAAAAAAAAAATAAAAAAATCACCAAAGTCCATTAATACCACACCAAAAATACTTATAAACACACCAAGTGCCCTTAAACAACACCAACAACCCTTAGAACCCCACCTTATAAAAGCATACCGGTGATAGTTATAAGCATACCAACATCCCTTTAAACCAAACAAAACATCTTTTATAGCCACACCAAGAACCCTTAGAACAACACCAAAAAAACTTAGATCCACAACAAAATCATTCATAAAGCATACCAGAGACACTAACAAGCATATAAAAAAAACAGGACTTCTTACATATAGTACCCTTGCTAGTCCTTTTTATTACAGATGGATCATCGTTAGTCAAACAATTACATCCACCTCCCTCACTAGTCGATTTAATTACATGCAGACCCACGATCTTGACTTTTGGCGAACTAAATCAATGAAAATACATTTTTACCCTTGGTCAAATATTCAACTTTGACCATGACCAAACATCTCCAATTTTTATTTATTACACATTTGCCTCAAATTTTTTAATTTCACCAATTTGGCACTTATTAATTCAACATAAGGCATATAACTTTTTTAAATTTCAAAATTGCCTCAAATATTATTGCAAACTGAACCCTAATAATTTTAAATCTTAAAATTAATCCAAAAGGATTTTCAAAAAAATAACAAAAATAATAAAAAAATAAATAAATAAGAGCTTTACAGCTCGCCGGCCGCAGCTGTACAGCTGTACAACTCCGATCAAGTCGGAGTTGTAAAGCACCGACTACATCGGAGCTGTCAGCTCCGACTAGATCGGAGCTTTACAGCTCCGATCTGAACTGAGCTACACAGCTTCGTTCAGATCGGAGCTGTAAAGCTCCGATCAGATCGGAGAAAGCTCTAATCTGAACGGAGCTACACAACTCCGTTCTGATCGGAGCTGTTAGCTCCACTCAGAAGAGCTCCGATTGAACGGAGCTGCAACTCCGGTCTCCGGTCACCGGAGTTGCAACTGCGGTCACTGGAGCTAATAGAAGAAGAAGAAGGAAGAAAGAAAAAAAGAAAGAAAAAAGAAAAAGCAAAAAGGAAAGAAGAAAAACTAAAATGTAGACAAAATAGTGTAAGGCCGCGTTTGGATGAAATTAAATGAACAGTAAGCTAGAAGCTGGTCAATGGAAGAAATAGATTTTGGACCCATATGTAATAGATTGACTAAGGGGGGGTTAGACGTAATTAGAGTGTCTAGTAGGGGTAGTGGATGTAAAATTCTCAAAAAAACACATTAACATCTTTTATAACCACACAAAGAACCCTTAGAATCACACCAAAATCATTCATAAGCATAGCAGAGACACTTATAAGCATACCAACATCCCTTAAAAACTACATCAATATCTTTTATAACCACACCAAGAGCCATTAGAACAACACCAAAAACACTAAGAACCACACCAAAAATCACTCATAAACATACCAGAGAAATTTATGTACCAGAAAAAAAATTCAAATACAGAAACTAAAAGTAAAATAACATAATACCTATAAGCATACCACATACAATTAAAACAAAACCAAAATCCATCGAAAAAACACCAAAAATCCCTTATAAGCATACCACATGAACTTAAAACCATAACAATAAACACTTGAACCACAACAACACACAAACAGAGCATAAAACAGCCACAAACACATAAAACCACAACAAACAACAGATTTAGTATATAAAAATCACCACTAAATAAAATACACTTACTGGAAGAAGTATCTCTCCGTCGATAAAAACTCTTCAACGGAACAGCAACGTCAATAACACCGGAAGAACCCTTCCTCTTCGTCATCCTTCCAATCAGAAACCCTAGATCTGGGAAATTTGATCTGAGCAAAAACCAAATTCCAAACCCTAGATCTCACAAAACAGACAGAAAACCACAAAATCGAACACAAAATTGCAGGATCGAAGAAAATAGAAGAACAACAACATTCTTTCGTCGAGCAATCGTCTGGTTTTGTGAAGAAATTAAGATTTTGAAGCAGCAAGAGAAGAAAAGGGGATTTAGCAGAGAGAAAATGCCGACATCACACATAAACACGTACAATTATGTTTTTTCTGTGTGTTGGCTTTAATTTATACCCAAACAATGAACCGGATTTTTTATAAAAACCGACCGGTTTAAGAGGGAGCGAGTTTTTTTACCAAAACCACCCATTTTCTCACAAAACCAGCCCTTTCCGGCATTTTAGGAAATTCCGTCCTCTCCATAGACTTTAGCTTTTCAGAATTAAAGTGGTTTCATAAGCTTAGTTTGACAATTTTGAAAATGTAATATACTATATTTTTTATATATATAAGTCCCATGATCTCAACAATATTGCCAATGATATCAACAATAAGTCGCATGATCTTAATAAGACCCATGATATCAAAAATAAGTCCCATGATCTCTGGAATAAGTCCCATGATCTCAACAATAAGTCCCATTAACACACAAAAATTTCATGATCTCAGAAAATAAGTCCTATGATCTCTAGCATATGTCCCATGATCTCAGGAATAAGTCCCATGATCTGAATAATATTATCCATGATCTCTGGCATATGTCTCATGATCTCAGGAATAAGTCCCATGATCTCAACAATATTGCTCAAGATCTCTGGCATATGTACCATGATCTCAACAATATTGCCCAGGATCATGGGCATATGTCCCATGATCTCAGGAATATGTCCTATGATCTCAATAATATTATCCAGAATCTCTGTCATATGACCCATGATCTCTGGCATATATTCCATGATCTCAATAATATTACCCATGATCTTTAGCATATGTCCCATGATCTGAGTAATAAGTCCCATGATAGGAGTAATTACAACTTTCAAAATCAACGGGTAACAAATTCGAATAGTAGAAATAATTATTAGCTTATACTAATTACTACTACTAATCATACTAACTAGTACTATTAACTTGTACGTACTACTACTACTAACAAATTTATCCAGAAACAGCTTCTTCTTGCACGATTTTTGATTTCCCATCCAACAATGATGCTTGAATCGCAACCTCATTATCCAGATACTGCACTTTCCTCATCTCCATGTTGACAACATATCAATTGTAGTGCTCACCACATATCAACGGGAATAAGAACTACAAAAAAACAGTTAAAAACTATAGTGAGAAAAGAGTAATCTAGAAAAAACGGTACCTATAATTTCAAACTAAACATCCCATGATTTAAACCAAATATCCCATGATCTCAACCAAAAAACCCATGATCTCAAAAAATAGATAGAACAAACAAAAAAAAAAAAAAAAGAAAAAAAAAAGAAACAGTTAAAAACTACCTACAGTGAAAAAACATTATACGATCTCAAAAACACAGTACCTATAATCTCAAACTAAACATCCCATGATCTAAACCAAATATCCCATGATCTAAACCAAAAAAAAAAAAAACCACGATCTCAAAAAATGGATAAAGCTACAAAAACAAAAAAAACAAAAAAAAACCCAAGATCTCAAAAAATAGATAGAACACTCAATAATATTACTCATGAACTCTGTCATATGTCCCATGATCTGAGGAATATGTCACATGATCTCATGAATATGTCCCATGATCTCAACAATATTGCCCATGATCTCAACAATATGTCACATGATCTGAGGAATATGTCCAATGATCTCAACCATATTGTCCATGATCTCACGAATTTTTTTTGAAGCACCAAAATTATTATTATTATTATTATTATTATTATTATTAACAAAAGAGTATAATGAATATTTGGAGTAATTACAAATTACAAACCAGTGTGTAACAATTCACTTATCCAAATAATTAGTAGTACTAACTATTACTACTATTACTACTATACTACGCTAGTACTGCTAATCCAAATAATTACAGTACTACTAATTAAGTACTAACTACTATTACTACTGTTGATAATGAAAATATGTCCACGCTCTTACACGAACCCAGGAACATAGAGCGTCGGAGCAGCGATCCAAGCACTTGGAAAGGTACGAATCAAGGTCTGCACTTCAGCTACGTATATTCCGCATCACATATAGTTCCGTACCATCAGGCTAGTGGAAGTTGGTCAAGTTCGGAAGATCATACGGAAGATTTAATGGTACGGAACAAACTATGGAAAAGTGTGGAACGCGTAGGGCGAGTTCAATCAGGTTAGATCGTCTTTACGTAGCAATATTCCGCACCACTGTCTCTACTTTACTAGTCTGGTTGAAAGATATAGCAGGGAACATGACCAAGGGAATAGATCGAGGAGCGAGAGTAGGGGGCGACAAAATACTAGAAATTTTAAGAAGGTACATTCAAGTGGGCCTGGGCCAAGCCCATGAAGATCACTAGCTGGGCCAACCCAACCACATGGCTGAATGAGAAGACGACAGATGTCGAAGGAGGATAAGACCGACTTAGAATTGGCCAATACCTATAAAAGGGCACCAATCTCAAGATCTTGGTAAGCAATCTGATTTATTTACATTAATTACATTCTGACAAGGAGAGTCTTCAGCTCCCTTCAAGTAAAGTCTCATTCCGGTTTGACCTAGTCAAACTGGCATTACACCACTTCCACACGTGCATTTGGACAATCTTAGGTACGGAAGAAATTATATTCGGAGGTACAGAGGATCCGAAGTGCACCTAAAGAAGCTATTGAGTTAGTGTTGTTTTGGGACTATGGTGACGTAAGAACTCTTTGTATTTGAGTGCTTTGTAATGAACTTAGAGTTTGTATTGTGATTCGTACGATTTACTGTATTTTACCTCTACATTTTGGCGCCGTCTGTGGGAACCGCTACTAAAGGGTTTCCAGGACTCCACTGAACGAAAGATGGTAGGTCATAACTATGCTACTAGAAATAGAAGGACAAATAGCTTGTCTGCCAGAGGAAGGGGTAGACCCCCAGCAAGGGGAAGAGGAATTAGAGGAAGAGGAAGAGGTAATGGTGGAGTCAATAGAAATGTAAATGTAGGGGAGGTAAATTCACCATGAAGGAGGAACAACAAGTTACCCAGCGACAAATTCAGTGGTCAACGAACAGGAGAGAGACATAAGATTGGCACTACAAAGGGCGGAGTTGACTAACCTCGAACATCGTACAAGAGTAGCTCAAGAGGAATTGAGGAACTTAGAGGAAGCAATGATGAAGGTGTCTTTTACACTTTCATTTGAGTCTTTTTCACCTATTTAGCTATCCTCTATGTTAATTTAGCTATATTTTAGTGCATTTTATTAGAATAGTGTCACGTTTCCCTTTAGTTTATATATAACGAGGTTTTGGGTGAAAAAACGAGGTTTTCCGGGCAATTATATTGAAGTGGACAAGGAATTGGTGTTACGAAGGCCTATTTGGAGTATCTAAAAGATTTCGGATAGGATTTGAAGTCTAGGGGTCGAGTCTGAGGGCTAAAAGGTCACTAGAAGGCAAAAACCGAGTCCGAAAAGGAGAAGAAATCCAAAAACGCGTCGAAAACGCGTAAAGGACCGAAAAAACCTCCCGGGACGTGGGGCGAATCGCCCCACACCAGGCGAATCGCCCGGTGTGTGGGGTCCTTCGCCCCACACCTACCGAAACACTATATATAGTTGCTTAGTTTTCTCCGTTTTTCATAGTTTGCCAGACCTTTTCTCTCACCTTTCTCATTAGTTTTAGGTAGGAATTCTCCAGAGCCTGTTCTGGGGATTCTTAGCTTAGGAGATACTTTTTCTTAGCGTTTTGGAGCTTGTAAGATCGCGATTCTTCGGAGATTGACAACCTTCGATAACATTGTATCTTACAGTTTTTCTATTTATATTTATTTATCTTTCAACATGTTTTCTTTATGATTTCTGTTGATTGCATGACATCTATGAGTAGCTAAACTTCTCGTTGGTGATAGTATGTGAATTCTTAGCGAAGGGTTAATAATTATGCTAATGGCTATATCGCGCATTATATTTTGAGTTATTTCTTTATTTCTTTGATCTATCTAAAACCTCTATCTTCGTAGTGTTGAATAATTACGGAACACAATTGGACAATTCATTGATCAAGGATCTCTATGGAAAACCGGGGACTTTATGCATGATTATTAACCTGCTATGCTTTGAAGGACCATACTATCACCAATCTCCATTATCTCTTAAGAAAAACCTTTGCTAAGTCGTCTGCTGATTTTATATTCTCAAGTTAGATTAGATAAAGCTAGTTATAGTCCTTAGAGATCGACACTCGAGGTTATTTTACTGTTACACTACGGTTTTCGTTGTAGTTGTGAATTGCCTTTGGCTCAATACAAATTTATTTGATTAACTAGAATCTGACAAGTTCTAAACCAGTTCATCAAGCAAGAAGAAACAACGTGCAAGATAATTTGACAAGAAATGATGGGCCTACGATGGACATACAGAATGAACCCGCTACTAGGATGGAAGAAACGGCACCTGATAGAGCAATGGTGGTACAAGGAACACAGACGTTGAATCCTCAAGCACCGCCGTTTTTCACAAGCTCGGCTAGAGGAGTTGCGACAATCTCAGCACCTGGTCCAATCCCTCTGATACAAGAGAGGAATTTTGTATTACCAAATGGTCATGTGTTGGATAACAATGCACTATTTGGAATAACAAATGAGCAACTTAGCCGCCTACATGATTTATTCCAGTTTGAGTTGGGAGGCACAAAGGGAGTGCCATCATGCTTGATGGGACCAACTACAACGCATGATAACATCCGTCATGTTAGCCCTACCATACCAATCACCACTTCACAAGTTAACATCCGTCATGTTAACCCTCCAGTTCCAACACGTCCATTGAACTTGGATATGGTAGTCACCGCGAGTAGGCCGGTTCAAGATAGACTAACATTTCCATGGGAGACAGCAACAATGAATGACCGAATCGGGGAAACCTCAAGGCTAGATGACTTGAGACAAGTGTTACAAAGGAGGACCGGGACTTTGGAAAGGGAAACAAGAATGCCACATTCAACGGGAGTAAATGTGATAAGGCCTACTGATGCGCAAGACACAATAGTAACTTCAGCTCAAAGGTCAAGAGATCAGGCTCGAAACGGGCAAGCAGGAGTAGAGCAGTCAACTCAAGGAGAGGATAGACCGTTAACACAAAGAGGAGCTATCAAGGGAACACAGGGAGCTCATGAAGAAGATGACAACCTTGAGCAAACAAATTGCGACTAAATAAAAGGACAAAGTGCAAATCAATAACCCGCTAAGCTTGGATATTCGAAAAGAGCAAAAGAAGCCTGATACGACCATACCTTCATTGGAACAGTATTATGGTAAAATCATGCCCATATGGATTCATTGCAGATTTGAGAGTAGGATGGAGGCATATGGACACAATGAGAACGTGTGCGTTTTGACCTTTCCAACAACACTCTTTGATGATGCTATGGATTGGTGGGGACGTTTAGCACATGGGTCCATCAAGAGTTATGAACAACTTAAGAGTGAGTTTGTCCATAAGTTCGATAGAATGAGGAAAGTGAAAAACCCATATACTTGATAGTGTATATGTCCTAGAGACAGTCCTTATTAAGGGCATGCAGCCCTTATAGAGGGCATATATGTACTATTACACAGGTCAACGTAATATAATATATGTTTGTTGTTTGACTATTGAGTATCGCTTTCATATTTATATTACACCAGGCATGAAGCATGTCATATCTCTATTTCTGTCTGTATTGATATTAAACATGTCCCCTCGGATAGATGACCGATCACACAGATAGTGGGAGCTATGTGAGTTATCATCTATCCCAAACTCTCCCTAGTCGAGGTTCATCTCGGATGTAGGGGTCTGAATGAACCAGCTGAGACTAGTATGCGTGGAGGTTATACTTGTTGGAGCAAGTGTGAGCCGATCCCACGGCCCCGGAACGGATTGTTGGACAATCAAGAAACATTCCCATAACTGCGCATAGTTGTTCGATGGATGATTACCGAACAATGGAAGTACCCACCGGATACTCCCATCGATGTATACTCTACACCGAAGTATCTATGGGAACCGATAAGTTGTCGAAGTGATGCCAGTCGTCCTTTGGACTTATAGGACTTTATCATCACATTTGTTGCCCCATATCCTTGGTGGACCCGTCGATGTCAGCTCTGAATAAGCAGTTGACCTAAGACACGATCCAGGATTATGGCTACATACAAATGGGGATGATAAGTGTTTCTGTGAAGGATTCATCTCTCATGTGTAGCACAGGAGAGTACTGCTCATAGTCGTCATAGTTGTGTTGGTAAAGTCACTGGCCAGTGCATCGATATATTATGATAGTCATAAGTATATCTTCGTAACCAAGCAACTCCCTGAGACGCCCGTGGATGTATTATTGGGATAGACACATCATCGATCCTAGATGCATTCGAGTCAGTCAGATGAAGGGACGTTACCATCGCCGCGTTGAGCGCAACAGACTTCACAACGAAAGGGCTTGCTTTGATAAACCTCTCAAACGTCCTCATGTATTAATATTGCAAATGGAACCGTCTAGGAATTCCATTTTGCCTAGTCTAGGACTTGCTTAATACAATGAGGCCCTATGGGTCACATTATGTGGTGATTCAGCTTATCCGAATATCCTTGAAGATGGAATCGCAATTGATTTGGAATTAATTGTGATTGATGGATTATAATTGATTTGGAATTAATTATAATATTTAGTGGCTCAATTAATGATTTGGAATTATTAATTGAATTGGCTAATTAATTGTATTTTACGTAAATACAATTAAAGATTAGAAATATAATAGAGGTTTGATTTGAAAGGATATGTTAATTTAGAATTAACATATGCACATGGGCAAAATCTACTTGGAGTTTGAATTGCCTTAGAACTATAATTGGGTCCCAAAATCGGGACCCACCTATCTGCCTCGGGATAAGTTAGATTTTCCTGATTGAGTTTTAATTTGATTGGGAATGAATCTATACTTGAAATTGGTTTCCTAGTGCGATAAGAATTAGATTCTTATTCCTTTACGAAGTCTAATTGCTTATGCTTTAGGCTTCTATTGACTACTCTATATAGTCGACTATTAGAGAGCTTTTGGTATATAAAGTTGAATAGACTTTCATAGAGTTATTCTACCAGTTTCTTAGAGAAAATGAAAGCTATCCCCTTCCTCTATAAGCCACGCGCGCCGCCACTTACCGGAGGAAAATCGCCGCCCCATCTTCTTGGTCACACAAAGAATATCCTAGCATTCTTCCGATAGGTTGTTCATCCGTGGATACCAAGGTTGAGGTTCTAGGAGATGGAAACTAACTTTTACTATCTTGGAGATAATCAAAGTATTGCAGATATCTTCGACTTCGACGAAGGAGAAGATTCACCGGATTATTACGAAGACTTGGAAGCTGTGCTTGCTTTTGGAGTACGTTTAGTCTTCTAATTGACGTGTTTAAATATATACGGCATATACATAATTAATTAACCTGTATGTTAAGAAATTTTTTGAAATTCCGCTGCGTACCCTAGGGGTAACTCTGACCGTATTTTCTTACAGTGGTATTAGAGCCAGGTTAATTGATTACGTATATACGTATATATGTTGTATGATTTTGTAGTTATGTGGATGCAATTGATTCTATGATTGATTCGATTTTCAAAAGTTTGTTTTTATATAAATTTAGAATTTATGTTTTAAAAAAAAATAAAAAAATTTATATATATATATACCGACCGGAGGCCTGCGGGACGCAGGCGCCGGGCGCCTGCGGCCGCGGGCACAGTAAGGGACGGGGCTTGGTACCGTCCCGTATTTATATATATATTATATATATATATATATATATATATATATATATATATATATATATATATATATATATATATATATATATATATATATATATATATATATATATATATATATATATATATATATATATATATATATATATATATATATATATATATATATATATATTTTCAGGGATTGGACCCAAAATCGAATTTTTTGAAAATTTTGAGGATTGAATTTTATATTCTGAATATAAATATGATTTAATTGTAATTATTTTTAACTAGAGGGGTTAAATTTAATTTGTATAAAGTTAAAGGGCTTATTTGTAATTTATCAATTTATTGTTTATTGCAAATTAGTCCTTCTACTTTTGAATTTTAGGTTTAACACCTCAAAGGTTTCGAAAATTACAATTAAGTCCTTTGGGTTTTCGAAAATTGCTATCTGATCAATAGAATTTTCAATTTTTCAATCTAGTCCAAATTTTCAATTATTTCATAGAAATTATAAGTATGGGATTATAATTTCCATAATGAAATTATGAAGTTATTTGGCATCCACATAGGCTACTACTTGTTTGTTTGCTCGATATGCTATTGTTTGACAATGCATGTTTAAATACCACGTATTTTACTTTCCGTTCGTCCGCTATGCATGCGAGGGTAGGCGGCGCCCTCTTATTTGTCGGACCGCATATATTTATGTATGGGTAGGCGGCGCCCATTATGTGCTTGACCGCGTTTAGAACTAGAATGGATAGGTGACATCCATTACGTGTAGACCGCTCATGCATGATGGGTAGGTGATGAATGTGTATTTTACACTTTCATTCGAGTCTTTTTCACCTATTTTAGCTATCCTCTATGTTTATTTATCTATATTTTAATGCATTTTATTAGAATAGTGTCACGTTTCCCTTTAGATTTTATTTTACAGGTTTTGGTTGAAATTTGAGGATTTCCGGGGAAATATATTGAAGTTGACAAGGAATTGGTGTTCCAAAAGCCTATTTTGAGTATCTGAAGGTTTCCGGATAGGATTTGGAGTCTAGGGGCCGAATCTGGAGGTTAGAAGGCTACTAGAAGACAGAAACCGAGTCCGAAAAGGGGAAGAAATTCAAAAACGCGTCGAAAACGCGGAATTCTGCGAATTTCTCTCCGGGCGAACCGCCGCAGAGGTGGGGCGAACCGCCCCACACCGGGCGAACCGCCGGGCGTGTGGGGCGAACCGCCCCACAATAATTTGAGGCCTATATATAGTTGCTCAGTTTTCTCCGAAAATCATATCTTTCCAGACCTACTTTCTCACCTCTCTCTGTAGTTTTAGGTAGGGACTTCCCAGAGCCTGTTCTGGGGGTCCGTAGCTTAGGGGACTCTTTTTCATAGCAGTTTGGAGCTCGTAGGATCGCAATCATCCGGAGATTGACAACCTTGGGTAACTTTGTATCTTACAGTTTTATTCTACTTATTTTATTATATTCTTTCAACATGTTTTCTTCTATGATTTCTGTTATTGCATGCCTATTATGAGTAGCTAAACTTATCATTGGTGGTAGTATGTGAACTCTTAGCGAAGGGAAGGTAATCATGCTAATGGCTATATCGCGCATTATACTCCGTGTCATTGCTTTATTTCGTTGATCAGGCACAGCCTAAATTCTCGTATGTTGTATTAATTATTATGCACAATTGGACCCTCGTCGACCTGTGCGCGAGTTTATCTTCGTAGTGTTGAATAATTACGGAACACAATAGGACAATAGTGATTGACTTGTTAGACCCAATTATCTTCGTAGTGCTTAATAATTGCAACAAGACACTAGATTGATTCAAAGATCTCTATGCAAGACCGAGAATTTATGCATGATCATCGACCCGTTATGCTAAGAAGGATCATACTATCACCAATCTCCATTATCTGCTAGAAACCCCTTTTGCTATCTGTTTGTTGTTTTATATTCTCTTGTTAAATAGATAAAGCTAGTTATAGTCCTGAGAGAACGACACTCGAGTCATTCTACTGCTACACTACGGTTTTCGTTGTAGTTGTGGATTGCCTTTGGCTAAATACAAATTTATTTGACTGAATCCGGAGCACGACATCCGAGTTCATCAAATTGGCGCCGTTGCCGGGGACTATACTCCTTTTTTCTATTTAATTTGTTTATATTTCCAGCTTTATATTCCTAATTCTATTAGTTTTAGTTTTCCTTTTTAATTTTTCTCTGATACTGCTTTCCTAGTCAGTTACAGATAGTGTATTCCGCATACACGTTCAGCAGGAACACCGCTTGCTGATTCAATTGTTGAGATCGATAGAGTCTACCACCAAAGAAGGCGACTACTTGAAAGGCGCGCACTAGAGGAAATAGAGGATACCGATTTCTCTGAATCTCTACTCAGTCTTTTCAAGGACATCGACGGAATGGCAGAAGCTAGACCACTGAAGGCATGGGTTCAACCCACCAAGGATCGTATGAGGGGAACGGCGATAGTTCTTTCGTCTGCAACCCGAGATCTGGAAATCAAGAACCACACATTCCAACAACTTCCGAGGTTCTATGGCTTATCAAGGGAAGATGTGATGGGGTACTTGCACGATATCGATGATTTCGTCAACCAACTCCCACGACCCGGAGCTGACATAACAACGAATGAGTTGAGAATGAAGGTTTTTGCTATGGGACATGGCGACAGAGCCAAGTCATGGTTAAGTTCTCTACCAGCAGGCTCGCTGGACACTTGGGAGAAGGTTTTTTCAGCTTTCATGGAGAAATACTTCCCGCACACCTTGACTACCGCGCTAAAGGCGCAGATCACTGGATTCAAGCAGGACTATGATGAGACCATCTACACCGCGTTTGAGAGATTTCAAGATCTCACGAACAAGTGCCCTCACCATGGTTTTGAACTTTCTGACCTAGTCCAACACTTCTACAATGGACTAACCTTCGAGAACCAACAAGTGGTGGATTTCCAATGCCGATGCAATATTTGGGAGGAAACCGCAGAAGCCGTCTGGGCAGTTTTTGAAAGGCTTGCTAAGGGATCGCAGTTCAAGGACCCAAGAGCAATGGTTAGGAGACGTGGACCTGAAGCTCCACCAACTCAAGAAGCCCCTATGTATAGGGGGAATGGGGATCAATTCGAGTGCTTTACCAACGAATTGAAGCAAGTCCTCAAGAGCGCCACTGGAACAACTGTTTTGAACGAAGTATGCCGAATATGCAAGAACTATGGGCATGGGGCTCATATGTGTAGATCGGAGCTGGCATACGATGATGGCAACTAGGCTCGAGGAGGCGAAGAAGAAGCCTTTGCTACGGAGTTTGGCACTCAAGAAGTTAGCTACGGACAAGACGGTAGGAATCCTCGAGGTGGATTTTGGAGAAGAGGATACCGTAACAATCAGGATATGCACCGACTAACCAAACTTATGGACCTAACCAAGACCGTAGTAGGCTGAACTATGGTAATGATCACTGCGAAAACCCCGCCCCGAAAGAGCCACCGAAGTCGAAGTCGGCTCAACTGATGGAGAACTTGCAAAAGATGGTTGATCACACCCAAAGTTTTCTCAAACGTTATGAAGAAGATTCCGAGAAGACTAGGGCAAGGCTCGATAGGTTGGAAGAGAGCACTAGGCTTGCCCATCAAAAGATGCAAGAATTGATCGACCGAGGAGCAAGTAGGGAACAAGGCAAATTGCCTAGCAACACTGTGAAGTCAAATGCCATTACATTGGCTGGTCATCTACCTGACGAAATCACCATCAAGAAGGCTGTTAAGTGCGAGTGTTACAAAAGGAAGAACTTCTACAGGCTAAGAAAGAAGAGGAGGACCTTGGTTCTGACGTAAGTGATGAGGAGCAAGAGGATCCCGAACCACTCCCTAAAAGTTTCGATGTTAAGGTAGGGATTGAAGAGCTTGAAGATGTCCGTGCCACACTAGACACGGGATCCTACTCAAACATAATTCCTTTGAATGTGTTTGAAAAGAGTAACCTTGGAAAACTATCTGAGGAAAGGGCTATTGTGCAACTGGCGGATGGATCATTTATGAGACCCGAAGGAGTTGTGAAAAATGTGTTGGTCAAGATTGGTGAAGCTTCTGTATACACCAATTTTGTAGTTATGCCGGCGTCTCACTTGGACGGGGGTGAGGGATGTCATTACTCTTAGGGCGAACGTTTTGACTAAACTACGCTCCGTGATGGACATCTACCAAGAACTTGCACTATTGAAGTGGATGGCAAGCAACATGTGTTGCAAGCCATATCTGATCCGTCCTGATAATTCTTTCACTACTCACTATGTGGTCTTGCAGGCCTATATTCTTTCTTATTTCACCGGTTCGTGGCATGGGAGGAAGATCGATATGAAGGGAAGTCTAGTATCCCGCAGAAAGAAGAGATAGGCTCGACAGGAGTCGAGTCAAAGACTTAAACAATGGCGCTATCCGGGAGGCACCCGGAGATTTATCGCATTTTCTTTATCGCTTTCTTTTACCGCTTTAGATTTTATCTCACGAGTTTGATTGAGTATTATAGGTCACTTCTACCAGCATTAGCTCTCACCTTGGATCCACTTCGACGTTCGGGACGAGCGACGAGTTCAAGTTTGGGGAGGGGGCTATCGCTGGTTATCTCTATACTTATCTTGCTTATGATCAACTCGTGAATTTTTTGCATTTTGCACGTTTACTGCTTCCTAGGAAGTCTGCATGTTTTTGTAGGAGTTTATTGCCAACTTTTTTGAATTTTTTTATTGAGTAGATCAACCAACTATGTCATTAATGCATGCT
The DNA here is from genome assembly GCA_028274465.1 of Plantago ovata. Classification (NCBI taxonomy): domain Eukaryota; kingdom Viridiplantae; phylum Streptophyta; class Magnoliopsida; order Lamiales; family Plantaginaceae; genus Plantago; species Plantago ovata. The sequence continues at coordinate 85,232,411 of CM051457.1, forward strand.
CATCTCTATGATTGGTTTGAGTTTTTTCTCGCTTGGATTTGTCACATTTATGTATTGCACGTAGTTAAGCTTGTAGTCTCGACATCCATTAGTGGTATTTTCTCTACTGCGTTTCACGAAGGCCTTTATATAGGCTGATGCATGTTAGGGTCTTATGGTTGTTTTCCCGAGTAATTATGTACCTATGAGGCAACAAGTCTTCACCATGCTTTGAGATTTCTAAATGCTAGGAAGGAGGTAGTGTGAGTTGTGTGATCCTTTGTTATAACCTATTCTTCCGAATGGTTTGGGGGAGGGGGTTACAAACCGTCATAGACTTGTTTCGTTTTTTCATTTCCGTA
>CM051457.1:85232851-85306604 GCA_028274465.1 Plantago ovata
AAACATATGAACAAGAACCATATAAATCAAAGCATGAATATAGGTTGAAGAATACCTCGATTGACTTATACACATCCACATAAGCACTTATGTCAAGACAAGATAGTCTCTCGTAACATTCTCTACCTGGACCTAGTCAGTGACGACGTAATGAAGCATGCTAAGATACGAATGGTTGTCCCGTGCCTATGAAACTGAGGACTTACTGCTGTTCACCATGTTAAGACTTTTCCTCAAAGAGGTCGAACCAGTACTGGCTCTCATCAAACGAAGGAGGGTTCCCTATAAAAGATAAAACTCCCCTATTCTACCCGTCTCTCAAGAAAAGTCTTAAGTTATTCACCACTTCCTGAATGGCAGGACGAGGGTGGTCTAGAACAGATGACACTCAAGACAAAAAAGATAAAAAATAGAAAATTACAACACGATTACGAACAAGAATTGAAAAATAATACACAACACTTTGCTAAACTGCTATTTGGCTCTTCTTTTTTGGACCCTTCTTTGCTTTTTTTGGGGTCTTTTCCTTTTTTTTTCTTTCTTTTTTTCTTTCCAGTTTCTTTTTCTTCTTTTTTTCTTTTTCCTGGAATTTTTCTTTCTTTCTTTTTTTTCGATTTTTTCGTAGCCAGCAGTAGAATAACAGGAAGAGAAATAAAATGACTCACACGACTTCCCCAAACTTATTCGAAAGAATAGGTTGGAGTACAAAATTTACGGAAAAGGAAAAATAACTCACGATACGGAAATGAAAAAAACGAAAACAAGTCTAATGATGGTGTAACCCCCTCCCCAAACCTATTCGGAAGAATAGGTTATAAACAAAGGATCACACAACCACACACTACCTCCTTCTTAGGCATTTAGCAATCTCAAAGCATGATGAAGACTTGTTGCCTCTTAGGTACATAATTACTCGGGAAAACAACCATAAGACCCTAACATGCATCATCCTATTATAAAGGCCTTCGTGAACCGCAGTAGAGAAAACACCACTAAGTGATATCGAGACTACCAAGCTTAACTAAGTACAATACATAAATGTGACAAGCCAAGCGAGAAAAACCTCAAACAAATTCATAGAGATGAAGCATACGATTAATGGCATAGTTAGTTGATCTACCTAATAAAAAAGTTCAAACAATTCGGCAAGAAACTTCATATAAAACATGCAAGACTATCCTAGGAAAGCAGTAAACGTGCAAATGCAAATTTCACGAGTTATCATAAGCAAGATAAGTATAGAGATAACCAGCGATAACCTCCTCCCCAAACCTGAACGTCGTCGCTCATCCCGAACGTCGAAAGTGGATCCAAGGTGAGAGCTAATGCTTGTATAAGTGACCTATAATACTCAATCAAACTCGTGAGAAAACAAAACAAAACACACTACCCCTCAGTGGAGGCGGTAAGGGTAAGCTCAAGGTGATCAACTTCCCTTTGATCACTGGATATCTCGAAGTACGGCTTCACTCGCTGGCCATTCACCTTGAAGGTATTGCCCGTCTTTGGATCAAAGAGTTTTACAGCTCCATGGGGAGCAACTTCGATAATTTCGTACTGTCCATCCCAACGAGTACGGAGCTTTCCAAGAAATAGTCGAAGGCGAGAATTAAATACCAAAGCTTTTTGTCCAGGAATCAATTCCTTACGTACTATACCACGATCATGATACTTCTTAGTACGTTCCTTGTAGATCTTGGCATTTTCATAGGCACCTAGTTGTAATTCATCAAGCTCATCTAGTTGCAATAATCGTTCCTCGCCAGCTTTTCCCATATCAAGATTGAGTGCTTTTATGGCCCAATATGCCTTGTATTCCAGTTCTACGGGAAGATGACATGCTTTCCTATACACGAGTCTGTACGGAGTGGTCCCGATCACCGTCTTGTAGCTAGTCCTGTATGCCCAAAGTGCATCATTCAATTTTCCTGCCCAATGCTTCCTACTAGGCTTCACTACTCGCTCCAGGATTTTCTTGATTTGACGGTTGCTGACTTCGACTTGTCCCGACGTTTGTGGGTGATAAGGTGTAGCGATACTATGGTGGACACTGTATCTCTTAAGAAGGGAGGCAAACGTTCTATTGACGAAGTGTGACCCTCCATCGCTGATGATTGTCCTAGGGCACCCAAATCTCGAGAATATTACTTCCTTCAAGAACTTCATAACTACTGCGCCGTCATTTGTTTTTGTAGGAATTGCCTCCACCCATTTAGTCACATAGTCCACTGCAACAAGAATGTATTCATAGCCTCCACTGTTTGGAAATGGTCCCATAAAGTCAATGCCCCATACATCGAAAGGTTCTACCACTAGATTCCCTTGAAGGGGCATTTCATCTTTCTTGCCGATACCACCTCCTCGTTGACATGGGTCACAACTCTTCACAAAGCTTCGAGCATCTTTGTATATTGTTGGCCAGAAAAATCCTGCTTGCAGTACCTTTCGTGCAGTTTTCAATCCACTGTAGTGCCCTCCACAATTAAGCTCATGGCAATGGCTCAGTACACTTTGTTTCTCTTCTTGTGGCACGCATCTTCTTAGAATCCCATCAGCTCATTCCTTGAATAGGTGCGGATCATCCCATATGTACGTCCTGCATTGCTTTGCAAGAGCTCTCTTGTCCGAGGCTGAAAAGTTAGTGGGGCAAATATTCATAGCCAAATAGTTTACAATATCTGCATACCATGGCTCTTCATTAGCCTTCATTAAGTGCTCATCGGGGAGGTCTTCATTGATGGGTATCGGATCAACATGGATATTAGGTATTCTAGATAAATGATCTGCTACTAAATTCTCCCTACCAGCTCTATCAACAATGGTCAAATCAAAGTCTTGCAGCAAAAGGACCCAACGGATTAATCTAGGCTTAGAATCTTGCTTAGCTATCAAATGTCTCAAGGCAGCATGATCAGTATGGACATTCACAGGATGGCCAATTAAATAAGACCTAAACTTTTGTAAAGCAAAGACAACAGCTAAAAATTCCTTTTCAGTAGTTGTATAATTCACCTGTGCGGAGTCTAGGGTCTTACTAACATAATAAATCACACGATACTGCTTGTCAACCTTTTGGCATAAAACAGCACCCATAGCAAAATTCGAAGCATCACACATAATTTCGAAAGGAAGATTCCAGTCAGGCGGCACAACAATGGGGGCAGAAACAAGCTTTTCCTTAAGGGTATTAAAAGCAACTAAGCATTCACTAGAGAAATGGAAAACCACATCTTTAGCAAGCAAGCTACTTAAAGGTTTAGCAATTTTCGAAAAATCTTTAATAAACCTCCTATGAAAACCTACATGGCCAAGAAAAGATTGCAATTCTTTCACACAAGTTTAGTTACCATGTCAGAGAAAACAGAAAGCATGCACATTTGAAAAGTGGCGGGAGCATTGCATAGTCCAAATGGCATCCTCCTATAGGAAAACGTTCCGAATGGGCAAGTGAATGTTGTTTTCTCCAGATCCTCCGGTGCAATCGGAATCTGGTAGAACCCTGATAATCCATCAAGAAAACAATAAAACTTCCGCCCCGCAAGGCGGTTTAGCATGTCATCTATAAATGGTAAAGGAAAGTGGTCCTTTTTAGTGGCGGCATTTAATCTTCTATAGTCAATGCACATCCGTGGTGAACGGAGATTTGTCAGGTCTCGATTCAGCAAATAATATTTGTTATTTAGCCAAAGGCAATCCACAACTACAACGAAAACCGTAGTGTAGTAGCAGAATGACTCGAGTGTCGTTCTCTCAGGACTATAACTTGCTTAATCTATTTAACAAGAGAATATAAAACAGCAGACAGATAGCAATAGGGGGTTTCTAGCAGATAATGGAGATTGGTGATAGTATGGTCCTTCTTAGCATAATGGGTCGATAATCATGCATAAATTCCTCAGTCTTGCATAGAGATCTTTGAATCAATCTAGTGTCCTGTTGCAAGTATTAAGCACTACGAAGATAATCTGGTCTGACTAGTCAATCACGGTTGTCCTAACGTGTTCCGTAATTATTCAACACTACGAAGATAATTGGTTTGATGGTTGACTAGTGTCCAATTATGCATAATAATCAATACAACATACGAGAATTTGGTTACAACTGATCAACGAAATAAAGCAATGACACGGAGTATAATGCGCGATATAGCCATTAGCATGATTATCTTCCCTCGCTAAGAATTCACATACTACCACCAATGATAAGTTTAGCTACTCATATTATGCATGCAATCAACAGAAATCATAGAAGAAAACATATTGAAAGATAAATAAAATAAGTAGAATAAAACTTGTAAGATACAAAGTTACCGAAGGTTGTCAATCTTCGGATGATTGCGGTCCTACGAGCTCCAAACTGCTATGAAAAGTATCCCCTAAGCTACGGAACTCCCAGGACAGGCCCCGGGAAGTTCCTACCTAAAACTATAGAGAGAGGTGAGAAAGTAGGCTTGGAAAGATATGATTTTCGGAGAAAAACTGAGCTCTATATATAGGCCCCGAATTATCTCTGGGGCGGTTCGCCCCCCGCCTTTTTCGCGGAATTCCGCGTTTTTCGACGCGGATTTGGATTTCTTCACCTTTTCGGACTCGGTTTCAGACTTCTAATGGCCTTCTAACCTCCAGATTCGACCCCTAGACTCCAAATCCTATCCGGAAACCTTCAGATACTCCAAATAGGCTTCTGGAACACCAATTCCTTGTCAACTTCAATATATTTGCCCAGAAATCCCCCAATTTCAACCAAAACCTGTAAAATAAAATCTAAAGGGAAACGTGACACTATTCTAATAAAATGTACTAAAATATAGCTAAATTAACATAGAGGATAGCTAAAATAGGTGAAAAAGACTCGAATGAAAGTGTAAAATACACATTCATCAATCCGCCATCCAGTGGTCTTCCTAACCGGTACCAACTCTCCCTTCTCATTCTCTTCCACCGTGACTCCTGATTTCTTAGGAACTACATGTACCGGGCTCACCCATCGACTATCAGGAATGGGGTAAATCATATCAGCATCTAGCAATTTGATCACTTCCTTTTTTACCACCTCTTGCATGGCTGGATTTATCCTTCGCTGAGGTTGCCTAACGGATTTGGCATCTTGTTCTAGAGTGATGTTGTGCACGCATCTTGTAGGGCTAATTCCTTTGATATCACTGATCCCCCATCCTATAGCTGCGGAATTTTCCTTCAATACCTCAATCAACTTACTTTCTTCCTTGTCGGAGAGATGTGAGGAGACAATTACTGGCTTCTTCTGATTTTCTCCTAGGTACACATACTTGAGGTGCGCAGGAAGTGGTTTCAATTCTAAGCTAGGTTTTTCAGGAAACCCACTTTCTTCTTCTTCTTCATCTAAAGGTTCAAGTACCTCTTCTCGTGCGGGAATTTCTGGGGTGCTATCCATTATTTCAACTAGTTCCCTTGCTTCCTCGGTCATGTAGCACGTCTCGTCTTGCATTGTTAGTGCCTCCTCAAGTGGTTCACGATTACTATGGCAATGATGAAATTCGGGAATCACGGATTCGTAGCAATCGACAAATTTTAGCTCCTCTGCAACTTCCTTATCTCTGATGCTACATCCTACCAACTCAATCTTCTCGCCCATTACCTCCATGGTTATTTTCTTGCCCTTAAGTTCAAGGCATGTGTTGGTAGTTGCCATGAATGGTCTCCCAAGTAGTACTATGTGCTCACGGATATGGCTCTTTCCCTCGTCCGCGGACTTCATTACCACAAAATCAGCTGGGATTATCAGTTTGTCCACCTTCACAAGGATGTCTTCTATTATCCCGACTGGCCTCTTCACACTTTGGTCTGCCATTTGGACGACCATGTCAGTTGGTGTCAATTCTCCGAGTTCTAGGGCCTTGTATATTGAATACGTCATTAAGTTAATGCTAGCTCCTAAGTCAAGCATTGCCTGCGTAGTTCGTCCATTCCCTAAGGCGATGTCGATGATGAAGCTTCCAGGATCCTTTTTCTTCATGGGCAATCCGGCAATCGAGTTGACCGTTTCAACCCCATTCACTTCCTTTCCTGAAGTAATCCTTTTGTTCTTGATCTCACGAAAGAATTTCGTATAGGCTGGAATATTCTGGATTAGCTCTAAGAGAGGCACATTGACTTCCACTTTTGACAGGCGTTGGAATAGGGGTGAATCTTGAATATCCTTCTTGGCTGGTTTGATCCGACTTGGGTATGGCACATGTGGCTTCGGAGGCACATATGGATTGGATGATTTGTGAAGTTCTCCTGGCATACTAGTTCCTACCTCGACTTCTTCATGATCTATGTCTATGACAGATGGTCTTGGTTCATCATTCCTTTTTGGAACTTCTTGAGGTTCTTTGGAATTTCCGCTAACCTCTTGCCCTGTGCTTGGTCCTGTACTATCGATCTCAGTAGATTCCATCCGTTTAGGACGTACGAAGTTAGGAATTTTGGTCATCTTGCCTCCTCGGAGTAGTAGATTCACCTCTTCGCACTCATTCTCCTTAGTAGCAACATCTGGAGGTTGCTCGGGATTAGTTTCAGATGTCACATGGGGAGGACTAGGATTGACCGGTTCCTTGGAGTTGGGGGGTGATTCGCTCCTCACCTCGGGTGGTTTGCTTACTACTTCCTGGGGGGTATCCTCGACTGCTTTACCGCACCTTCCACACTTCAGTAGGCTAAGCTCTTTGATAAGTTGCTCAGTTACTTCGATCGCTTCAAATGCCTTCTCGATGCGAAGATTGTTCTCAGCTTGCCCTGCGTGTGCTATCTCGAAAACACTCTCAATGGCTTTAATCCCTGCGTAAAACGCAAGTTCCTCCTCCTCAATGATGTCTTCGTCCTCAGAATATCCTTCGTATAACCCGTCAGTTTCGTCTTGATTTGAGTATATGTTGGCGACTTCATTCGACATTATTTTTTCGGATTGTGCGGATCCATTGGCGTACTTTTGAAAGACCTTCACTGCCTCTTCAACTGTACATTCTTCTGAACCTCCACACATCCCATCCACTTGAAGCCTAACTTCATCTCGTAGTCCTCCAACAAAAAACCAAATCAGCTCCCCATCGTCGAAACGGTGGTGGGGGCACTCACGTTTATACAGCTCAAAATGTTCATAGGTGTCACAGAACCGCTCGTATTCTCCTTGCTTGAAGTATTCGATCCGATTCCGTAGTGCAATCGTCTCATGGTAAGGCATGAAACGTGCCAAGAACTCCTCTACTACTTGGCTCCAGGTCCTCAGTGATCCTGGTGCTAACCTCGCTATCCATATCCTCGGTTCATATCCCAAAGGAAAAGGAAATAATTTCCTGCATAATTGATCCTCGGTGAACCCCTTTGCTGGAACTTTTGCTATTTCCTCTTCATAGGACCTGATGAAGCTTATCGGATTCATATCCTCTCCTTCTTCGAATCTTGGTATCCTTCTCACTATGGTGCTTGTTACCTCATATTCTGATAACTCTTCTTCCAAGTATATAGCTGACCCCCTCCTGACTTGCGAGAACGTAGGTGTCAAGCGGGCTTTTAAGGTCGTCATAGCTGGAAATCTGTATCAGGAGTAACTCAAAACTGAAAATTAGCCTCGTTAGAAATTTCGAAAATCGAGAATATTTCTAGATATCGAATACTACTAAGGCTAGGAAAGGAGAATTAGAAACAAACTAGGAAAACAGTATCAGAGAGAGATTAAAAAGGAAAACTAAAACTAATAGAATTAGGAATCGAAAGATGAAAATATAAACAAATTAAACAGAAAAAAGGAGTATAGTCCCCGACAACGGCGCCAATTTGATGAACGCGGAATTTGTCGGGTCCCGATTCAGCAAATAAATTTGTTATTTAGCTAAAGGCAATCCACAACTACAATGAAAACCGTAGTGTAGCAGTAGAATGACTCGAGTGTCGTTCTCTCAGGACTATAACTAGCTTTATCTATTTAACTAGAGAACAGCAGACGTGAAAGCAAGGAGTTTTTCTAACAGATAATGGAGATTGGTGATAGTATGATCCTTCAAAGCATAATGGGTCGATAATCATGCGTAAATTCCACGGTCTTGCATGGAGATCTTTGATCAATCTAATGTCCTGTTGCAATTATTAAGCACTACGAAGATAATGATACCGACAAGTCAATCACTATTGTCCTATTGTGTTCCGTAATTATTCAACACTACGAAGATATAGATGTGTGTAGGTCGACGAGGGTCCAATTGTGCATAATAATTAATACAACATACGAGAATTTTGGGCTTAAGCCTGATCAACGAAATAAAGCAATGACACGGAGTATAATGCGCGATATAGCCATTAGCATGATTATCTTCCCTTCGCTAAGAATTCACATACTACCACCAACGATAAGTTTAGCTACTCATAATCGGCATGCAATAAAAAGAAATCATAGAAGAAAACATGTTGAAAGATATATAAAAATAAGTAGAATAAACTGTAAGATACAATGTTACCGAAGGTTGTCAATCTCCGAAGAATTGCGATCCTACGAGCTCCAAACTGCTATGAAAAAGTGTCTCCTAAGCTAAGGACCCCAGAACAGGCTCTGGGAAGTCCCTCCCTAAAACTACAGAGAAAGGTGAGAGAGAAGGCTTGGAAAAGTATGAATTTCGGAGAAAACTGAGCAACTATATATAGGCCTCGAAATATTGTGGGGCGGTTCGCCCCAGAGAAAATCTCGCGGAATTCCGCGTTTCGACGCGTTTTTGGATTTCTTCCCTTTTTCGGACTCGGTTTCTGTCTTCTAGTAGCCTTCTAACCTCCAGATTCGGCCCCTAGACTCCAAATCTTATCCGAAAACCTTCAGATACTCCAAATAGGCTTCTGGAACACCAATTCCTTGTCAACTTCAATATAATTGCCCGGAAATCCTCGATTTTCAACCAAAACCTGTAAAATAAAATCTAAAGGGAAACGTGACACTATTCTAATAAAATGCACTAAAATATAGCTAAATTAACATAGAGGATAGCTAAAATAGGTCAAAAAGACTCAAATGAAAGTGTAAAATACACATTCATCAATGCTTTCCATGGGGTGCTTTAATTCTGAACTTTCATTGCGTTTCCCTGTATTGGCGACCTCGTCTTACAGACTCGCAGTGATCGTCAGATTAGAGTAAGCCTATGGTTATAACTTACTGCATATTGTATCTAGCGACCGCGATAGGTACAATATGTAGAGCATCGGGTTAAATTAGATTTAACACCCAAGAGTTGCGTGACGCAATTGGATAGTCCTACCGGTCATATTATGCTATGCGACCAGCCCCCGTTGGAGTATAGCATAGTATGGATTTGGATCTTGGCCACTACGGTAACTTGTTGGACATTACCCGTATGTTTGTTTTGGGGGCAAGCATATGTGAAAATAGTGGGAGCTAAACAACTAAAGGACCTTGTTGTTTAGTTATGTTGACTGTGTATTTAGAAATAATATTTCAATAGTTGATTTATTATTTTCGTTCTATATTATTTCTCCTTAGGAAATTAGAAATGGCGAGTATCTCGCTCCGTGTTGTCTAAGAGAAGCAAATTTTGACCGGACCAAACTTCCTAGATTGGATCAGGAATATACGTTTGGTGCTGAGGTACGAAAGGATTGAGTACGTCTTGGACGAGGCTAATCCCGTGTGTCCCGAGAATCAGACTGCCGATCAAGTTGCTGATTTGGAATCAAGCCAACAAGGCAAGGTCTGATAAGCATCATGAGGATGCTAGATCCCCGCAGTGTATTATGCTGGCGGCAATGAGCTGCAGAGACAACATGATAGCATGTTGCTGTATGAGATGCTAAAGCATCTTGAGTCGCTCTTTAAGACGACAGCTAGAAGTGTTGAATTTGATTTGATCAAAGAGATACACAGATGCAAGCTCAATGAAGGAGGGAACATGTCTGAACATGTTCTCAAAATGATTGGTCTCTTTGAAAAGCTTGCCGATGTCGGTGTTAAGCTAGAGAACAAGATCATGGTGATCTTTGTCCTTCAATCATTGTCGCGTTCGCATATGTTGGGCAAATTGAACATAATCTGATGAAGACATATGATCAAACTCTTTCTAAGAAGGAAAAGTCGATCATGTTTGTTGGGCAACTGTCTAACCCAAACCCGAGAAACAAAGGTGCTAAGGGTAAGGTAAAGTCGGGAGCCAAGGCTAACACTTTGAGTGATAAGCCTAAGCGTCTGAACCAGAAAAGGAAGTTCAAGAGAAGCGGAACGGTACGCACAAATGAATGTCTTTTCTGTAAGCAGAAAGGACATTGGAAGAAAGATTGCCCTAAGCTAAGGGAAGATCAAGCTAAGAAGCCATCGGCTTCTAGCTCAGGTATGTTTGTTATTGAAATGAACATGACTACTTTTGACTCCAGTGGTTGGGTATTAGATACAGCCTTTGGCTCACACATTTGTAATAATGTGCAGGGGCTAATTGATCACAGGCTAGTCAAGCAAGGTGAAATCGACTTGCATGTTGGGAATGACAATCTAGTTGAAGCCAAACGCGTTGGACGCTGCAAGATAGATTTACCTTCGGGACAATGTTTAGAACTTGATAACGTTTATTTTGTTCCATCCATTGTCAGAAATATTATTTCCATTCCATTGTTAGACAATATGGGTTTTCCTTTCGATTTGCGAATAATACTTGTTATTTTTCATTGAATGACCAGTATTATGGAAAGGCTCGCCTAGTGAATGGTTTATATATTTGCAAAGTAGTCTACCTTTATTTCAAATACATAACAAACAACCGTCTTCAAGTAGGAAGAATAATCCATCTTATCTATGGCATTATCGGCTAGGCCATATCAATGAAACACGGATTCAAAGACTAAGGAAGTTGGACTACTTAGAACCATTTGATTTTGAATCATATGGTACATGCGAATCATGTGTTAAGGGTAAGATGACGAACAAACCTTTTGTTGGACAAGGTGTTCGTGCCACTCGCTGCTTAGAGCTCATACATACCGATGTATGTGGACCTTTTAAAGTCCATGCGTGTGGGGGTTACCCTTACTTCGTTACCTTTACTGACGATTTCTCAAGGTATGGATATATTTATCTTATGAAGAATAAATCCGAGACCTTTGGAAAATTCAAGGAGTTTAGGAATGAGGTCGAGAATGAATTGAACCTAAGGATAGTCACTCTTCGATCAGATCGAGGAGGTGAATACCTTAGTGAAGAATTTATCGACTACTTGAAGGAAAATGGGATTCAATCGCAATGGACTCCTCCTGGAACACCACAGTTAAATGGTGTGTCTGAGAGAAGGAATCGAACCCTGTTAGACATGGTGAGATCAATGATTGGATTCTCGACTCTTCCAAAATATCTATGGGGATATACACTACAAACTGCAATCTACATTCTGAACCGTGTACCATCTAAATCAGTGGAGAAAACTCCTTATGAGTTATGGAAGGGAAATAAGCCCTCACTGGGCTATGTTAGACCTTGGGGTTGTCCTGCGATAGTCAAACTGATGCTCACTGATAAGTTAGATGCCAAGGGTGTCAAAGTATATTTCATAGGCTATCCTCGTCAGACGAGAGGCTATGAATTCTATCATGCTGAAGATCACAAGGTGATAGTGTCTAGAAACGTCAAGTTTTTAGAAGCGGAATACCTCGAAGAAGAGAGGTTAGATGACATGATAGAACTTGAAGAAATTCAAGACTTTGACACGCGCGAACATCAGTTCTCTAAATCTTCTGATTTGGACTCAAGTTCAGTGGGAGCTTTCGAAGAAGACAAGGGTAATGATATGACACTTTCTAGGCATGTCATAGTCAGTGGGAGTCCTGTGATTAGATCAACAGTTGAAACCACACCAATAGAACCCGTTGTCAACCAACCTGTGCAACAAGTTGCACAAGAGCAGCCTCCCGCAAGGGAACAGGGTCGCGGGGCGCGACCAGCTGCATCAGTACCCACTGATAATGTTCGTGTTACACGAAGCCAGAAAAGAAAAGCACCAGAACCAATCGAGCTCCGTAGGTCGAAGAGGATCCTAAAAGGACCTCAGAAGTAAAGCCTTATGATAGAAGACATCAGTGAACTTGATGTCGGCTTATCAGATCGGGAAGATCCCGAGACCTACAAAGAGGCAATAATTTATATTGACTCAGACAAATGGCAAAATGCCATGGAATTGGAAATGGACTCCATGTACCTGAACCAAGTTTGGAACTTGGTAGACTTGCCCCAAGGGGTTAGACCTATTGGGTGCAAATGGGTCTTTAAACGAAAGACAGATGCCGATGGCAAGGTACAAACGCACAAGGCTAGACTTGTGGCGAAAGGCTACACGCAAAGGTATGGCATCGATTACGATGAAATCTTTTCACCGGTAGCAAAATTGAAGTCCATTCGAATTGTACTTGCGATAGCTGCCTACTATGATTATGAGATTTGGCAGATGGATGTAAAGACTGCCTTCCTCAATGGCAACCTTGAGGAAGAGGTCTATATGGTACATCCGGAAGGTTTTATTAGTAAAACCAGGCCAACTGTTGTATGCAAATTACAAAGATCCATCTATGGGCTAAAGCAAGCGTCTTGGAGCTGGAATATCCGCTTTGATGAAGCTGTCAAATCGTTTGACTTCATCAGAAGCAAGGAATCCCTGTGTCTACACTAGGCACAGCGACAAGGGAGTCGTTTTCATGATCATCTATGTTGATGACATTTTGATCATAGGAAACAATGTCTCTATGCTAGAAGAGACTAAAGTTTGGTTATCAAGTACCTTCTCAATGAAGGACTTGGGTGAAGCGAACTACATCCTAGGGATCAAGATCTATAGAGATAGATCCAAGAGAATGTTAGGATTGACACAGTCCACCTACATCGACAAAATACTGAAGCGTTATAAGATGGACGAATCAAAGAGAGGCTTTCTCCCAGCTAGGCATGGGATTGTCTTATCAGTTAAGGATAGTCCTAAAACTGATGAAGAAAGAAATACAATGAGTCGTGTGCCCTATGCTTCGGCAGTAGGGTCTATAATGTATGCAATGAATTGCACAAGGCCCGATGTGGCATATGCGCTTAGTCTCACTTGTCGACACCAAAAGAATCCAGGAGTACCTCACTGGACTGCTGTAAAGAACATTCTTAAGTACCTTCGACGGACTAAAGAGATGTTCTTGGTGTTTGGTGGAGAACCAAAATTAAAGATGTCTGGGTATGTCGACGCTGGATTTGAATCAGATCCTGATGACTTTAAGTCACAGACAGGATACGTATTCAAATTGAACGGAGGAGCTATCTGTTGGAAGAGTTCTAAGCAAGCCACGGTTGGTGAATCATCCACAGAAGCCGAGTACATTGCTGCATCAGAAGCATCGAAAGAAGTTGTCTGGATTTCAGAGTTCTTGAAGGAATTGAGGGTTGTTCCTGCTCCTAGTCCAATAACGATTTATTGTGACAATACGGGCGCCGTCGCTCAAGCTAAGGAGCCTAGATCTACAAACAAGAACAAACATGTACTTAGAAAGTATCACGTTATACGTGAGATTATTGATAGAGGAGAAATTAGTATAGAACGTGTCTCTACCACGGACAACGTGGCAGATCCTTTCACCAAGGTCTTATCAGTGGAAGTCCACTTAAGACATTATGCTAATCTGGGTATTAAGCACAAAGGTGAATGGCTCTAGTCCAAGTGGGAGATTGATAGTGTATATGTCCTAGAGACAGTCCTTATTAAGGGCATGCAGCCCTTATAGAGGGCATATATGTACTATTACACAGGTAAACGTAATATAATATATGTTTGTTGTTTGACTATTGAGTATCGCTTTCATATTTATATTACACCAGACATGCAGCATGTCATATCTCTATTTCTGTCTGTATTGATATTAAACATGTCCCCTCGGATAGATGACCAATCACACAGATAGTGGGAGCTATGTGAGTTATCTTCTATCCCAAACTCTCCCTAGTCGAGGTTCATCTCGGATGTAGGGGTCTGAATGAACCAGCTGAGACTAGTATGCGTGGAGGTTATGCTTGTTGGAGCAAGTGTGAGCCGATCCCACGACCACGGAACGGATTGTTGGACAATCAAGAAACGTTCCCATAACTGCGCATAGTTGTTCGAAGGATGATTACCGAACAATGGAAGTACCCACCGGACACTCCCATCGATGTATACTCTACACCGAAGTGTCTATGGGAACCGGTAAGTTGTCGAAGTGATGCCAGTCGTCCTTTGGACTTACAAGACTTTATCATCACATTTGTTGCCCCATATCCTTGGTGGACCCGTCAATGTCAGATCTGAGTAAGAAGTTGACCTAAGACACGATCCAGGATTATGGCTACATATACAAACGGGGATGATAAGTGTTTCTGTGAATGATTCATCTCTCATGTGTAGCACAGGAGGGTACTGCTCATAGCCGTCATAGTTGTGTTGGTAAAGTCACTGGCCAGTGCATCGATATATTATGATAGTCATAATTATATCTTCGTAACCAAGCAACTCCCTGAGACGCCCGTGGATGTATTATTGGGATAGACCCATCATCGACCCTAGATGCATTCGAGTCAGTCAGATGAAGGGACGTTACCATCGCCGCGTTGAGCGCAACAAACTTCGCAACGAAAGGGTTTGCTTTGAGAAACCTCTCAAACGTCCTCATGTATTAATATTGCAAATGGAACCGTCTAGGAATTCTATTTTGCCTAGTCTAGGACTTGCTTAATACAATGAGGCCCTATGGGTCACACTATGTGGTGATTCAGCTTATCCGAATATCCTTGAAGATGGAATAGCAATTGATTTGGAATTAATTGTGATTGATGCATTATAATTGATTTGGAATTAATTATAATATTTAGTGGCTCAATTAATGATTTGGAATTATTAATTGAATTGGCTAATTAATTGTATTTTATGTAAATACAATTAAAGATTATATTTTAGAAATATAATAGAGGTTTGATTTGAAAGGATATGTTAATTTAGAATTAACATATGCACATGGGCAAAATCTACTTGGAGTTTGAATTGCCTTAGAACTATAAGTGGGTCTCAAAATCGGGACCCACCTATCACCCTTGGGACACGCACGCGCGAGATGGTGTAGGGGAAGGAGTTCGACTCCTTCCTCTATTAGAAGTCCAAGGGATAAGTTAGATTTTCCTGATTGAGTTTTAATTTGATTGGGAATGAATCCAGACTTGAAATTGGTTTCCTAGTGCGATAAGAATTAGATTCTTATTCCTTTACGAAGTCTAATTGCTTATGCTTTAGGCTTCTATTGACTACTATATATAGTAGACTATTAGAGAGCTTTTGATATATACAGTTGAATAGACTTTCATAGAGTTATTCTACCAGTTTTCTTAGAGAAAATAAAAGCTCTCCCCTTCCTCTATAAGCCACGCGCGCCGCCACCTACCGGAGGAAAATCGCCGCCCCATCTTCTTGGTCACACAAAGAATATCCTAGCATTCTTCCGATAGGCTTTTCATCCGTGGATACCAAGGTTGAGGTTCTAGGAGCTGGAAACTAACTTTTATTGTCTTGCAGATAATCAAAGTATTGCATATATCTTCGACTTCGACGAAGGAGAAGATTCACCGGATTATTACGAAGACTTGGAAGCTGTGCTTGCTTTTGGAGTACGGTTAGTCTTCTAATTGACGTGTTTAAATATATACGGCATATACATAATCAATTAACCTGTATGTTAAGAAAATTTTTGAAATTCCGCTGCGTACCCTAAAGGTAACTCTGACCGTATTTTCTTACAATACTGACCTCAAGAAAGTTACACAAGAGAATGTACGACAGTTCATTGTGAGATTTAATGAGATAGCCATGGAAGTAGAACCACACAGTGTGAAGCAAAGAGCAACGTACTTGTATGAAAACACAACTGATGAACTGGAATTTGTCAGATTCTAATTAATCAAATAAATTTGTTTTTAGCCAAAGGCAATTCACAACTACAACGAAAACCGTAGTGTAGCAGTAAAATAACCTCGAGTGTTGATCTCTAATGATCATTCAAAGCATAGCAGGTTATTAATCATGCATGAAGTACCCGATCGTTTTGCATAGTGATCTTTGATCATGAATTGTCCAATGTGTTCCGTTTTATTCAACACTACGAAGATAGAGGGCTTAGATAGATCAAAGAAATAAAACAATAACTCTAAGTCTGATTCTCTTTACCGCCATCAGCATAATTAATAACGCTTCGCTAGAAATCACATACTATCACCAACGATAGATTTAGCTACTCATAGATGTCATGCAATCAACAGAAATCATAGCAAGATTGAATGAAAACATGTTGAAGGATATATAAATACGAATAGAAAAAATTGTAAGATACAACGTTACCGAAGGTTGTCAATCTCCGAATAATCGCGATCTCACAAGCTCCAAATCGATAAGAAAAAGTGTCTCCTATGCTAGGAATTCCCAGAACTAGCTCTGGAGAATTCTTCCCTAAAACTAATGAGAAAGGTATGAAAAAAGCTCTGAGAGAGTATGAAAAACGGAGAAAACTGAGCAACTATATATAGGGGTTCGGCAAGTGTGGGGCGAGTCGCCCCACACACCGGGCGAATCGCCTGGTGTGGGGCGAACCTCCCCACGTCCCGGGCAAATTGCCCGGGAGTTCCAGTCGGCCAAGGACGCGTTTTCGACGCGTTTTTGGATTTCTTTTCCTTTTCGGACTCGGTTTTTGCCTTCTAGTGACCTTTTAGCCTTCAGACTCGACCCCTAGACTTCAAATCCTATCCGGAATCTTCTAGATACTCCAAAAATGTACTCGTAACACCGATTCTTCGTTCTCTTCAATATAATTGCCTGGAAAACCACGTTTTTCACCTAAAACCTGTAAAATGCAAATTGAAGGGAAACGTGACACTATTCTAATAAAATGCACTATAATATAGCTAAATTAACATAGAGGATAGCAAAAATAGGTGAAAAAGACTCGAATGAAGGTGTAAAATACACGTTCATCAAACTCCCCAAACCGAACCTTTGCTTGTCCTCAAGCAACTAAGCTAGACTCTAACGCAAAAAACAATGCAACACAAAAAATGGAGTCTCATGCCAAATGAAACGAACTAATCTATTGAATCTATCAAAAGACATATGAACAAAAACCATACAAATCATAACATGGATATTGGTTGAAAAATGACTCGATTGACTCATACACATTCGCATAAGCACTTATGTCAAACAAGATAGTCTCTCGTAACATTCTCTACCTAGACCTAGTCAGTGACGACGTAATGAAACATGTTAAAATACGAATGGTTGTCCCGTGCCTATGAAACTGAGGACTTACTACTGTTCACCAAGTTAAGACTTTTCCTCAAAGAGGTCGAACCAGTACTGGCTCTCATCAAACGAAGGAGGGTTCCCTAAAAAAGATAACACTCCCCTATTCTACCCATCTCTCAAGCAAAGCCTTAAGTTATTCACCACTTCCTGAATGGCAGGACGAGGGTGGTCTAGAACAGATGACACTCAAAATAAAAGATAAGAATTACAACACGATTACAAACATTACAAGAATTGAAAAATGAGACAAACACTTTGCTAAACTGCTTTTGGCTTCTTTTTTTTTGGACCCTTCTTTGCTTTTTTGGGGTCTTTTCTTTTTTTCTTCTTTTCTTTTTCTTTTTCTTTTTTTTCTTTTTTTTTTAGCCACCAGTAGCACAACGAAAAGAAATTAGAACGACACGCAAATGACCTCCCCAAACCTATTCGAAAGAATAGGTTGGAGTACAAACTTTACGAAAAAGGAAAATAGACTCACAACACAAAAACAAGTCTAAAGAAAGCGTAACCCCCTCCCCAAACCTATTCGAGAGAATAGGTTGAAAACAAAGGATCACACAATCTCACACTACCTCCTTCCTAGGCATTTAGCAATCTCAAAGCAAGGTGAAGACTGATGAATGTGTATTTTACACTTTCATTCGAGTCTTTTTCACCTATTTTAGCTATCCTCTATGTTAATTTAGCTATATTTTAGTACATTTTATTAGAATAGTGTCACGTTTCCCTTTAGATTTTATTTTACAGGTTTTGGTTGAAATTCGGGGACTTCCGGGCAATTATATTGAAGTTGACAAGGAATTGGTGTTCCAGAAGCCTATTTGGAGTATCTGAAGGTTTCCGGATAGGATTTGAAGTCTAGGGGCCGAATCTGGAGGTTAGAAGGCTACTAGAAGTCAGAAACCGAGTCCGAAAAGGTGAAGAAATCCAAAAACGCGAAAATTCCGCGAGAAAACTCTTGGGTGAACCGCCGCACAGTGGGGCGAACCGCCCCGTAGTTTTTCGGGGCCTATATATAGTGCTCAGTTTTTCTCCGAAAATCATATCTTTCCAGACCTTCTCTCTCACCTCTCTCTATAGTTTTAGGTAGGAACTTCCCGGGGCCTGTCCTGGGAGTTCTGTAGCTTAGGGGATACTTTTTCATAGAAGTTTGGAGCTCGTAGGACCGCAATCATCAGGAGATTGACAACCTTCGGTAACTTTGTATCTTGCAGTTTTATTCTACTTATTTTATTATATTCTTTCAACATGTTTTCTTCTATGATTTCTGTTGATTGCATGCCTATTATGAGTAGCTAAACTTATCGTTGGTGGTAGTATGTGAATTCTTAGCGAAGGGAAGATAATCATGCTAATGGCTATATCGCGCATTATACTCCGTGTCATTGCTTTATTTCGTTGATCAGTTGTAACCAAAATTCTCGTATGTTGTATTGATTATTATGCACAATTGGACACTAGTCGACCATCAGACCAATTATCTTCGTAGTGTTGAATAATTACGGAACACAATAGGACAATCGTGATTGACTAGTCAGACCAAATTATCTTCGTAGTGCTTAATACTTGCAACAGGACACTAGATTGATTCAAAGATCTCTATGCAAGACCAAGGAATTTATGCATGATTATCGACCCGTTATGTTAAGAAGGACCATACTATCACCAATCTCCATTATCTGCTAGAAACCCCTCTGCAATCTGTTTGCTGTTTTTATATTCTAAATTAGATTTGATAAAGCTAGTTATAGTCCTGAGAGAACGACACTCGAGTCATTCTACTGCTACACTACGGTTTTCGTTGTAGTTGTGGATTGCCTTTGGCTAAATTACAAATATTATTTGACTGAATCCGGAGCACGACATCCGCGTTCATCAAATTGGCGCCGTTGCCGGGGACTATACTCCTTTTTTCTGTTTAATTTGTTTATATTTACAACTTTAGATTCCTAATTCTACTAGTTTTAGTTTTCCTTTTTTACTGCTTTCCTAGTCTGTTTCTAATCACCTGTCCTAGTCTGTTACAGATAGTGTATGCCGCATACACGTTCTGCCGGAACACCGCTTGCTGATTCAATTGCTGAGATCGACAGAGTCTACCACCAAAGAAGGCGACTACTTGAAAGGCGCGCACTAGAGGAACTAGAGGATACCGATTTATCTGAATCTCTACTCAGTCTCTTCAAGGAAATCGACGGAATGGCAGAAGCTAGACCACTGAAGGCATGGGTTCAACCCACCAAGGATCGTATGAGGGGACCGGCGATCGTTCTTTCGTCTGCAACCCGAGATCTGGAGATCAAGAACCACGCATTCCAACAACTTCCGAGGTTCTATGGCTTATCAAGGGAAGATGTGATGGGGTACTTGCACGATATCGATGATTTCGTCAACCAACTCCCACGACCCGGAGCTGACATAACAACGGATGAGTTGAGGATGAAGGTTTTTGCTATGGGACTTGGCGACAGAGCCAAGTCATGGCTGAGTTCTCTACCAGCCGGCTCGCTGGACACTTGGGAAAAGGTTTTTTCAGCTTTCATGGAGAAATACTTCCCTCACACCTTGACTACCGCGCTAAAGGCGCAAATCACTGGATTCATGCAGGACTATGATGAGACCATCTACACCGCGTTTGTGAGGTTCCAAGATCTCACGAACAAGTGCCCTCACCATGGTTTTGAACTTTCTGACCTAGTCCAGCACTTCTACAATGGACTAACCTTCGAGAACCAACAAGTGGTGGATTTCCAATGCCGAGGCAATATTTGGGAGGAAATCGCAGAAGCCGTCTGGGCTGTTTTCGAAAGGCTTGCTAAGGGTTCGCAGTTCAAGGACCCGAGAGCAATGGTTAGCAGACGTGGACCTGAAGCTCCACCGACTCAAGAAGCCCCTATGTACAGGGGGACAATTCGAGTGCTTTACCAACGAATTGAAGCAAGTCCTCAAGAGCGCCACTGGAACAACTGTTTCGAACGAAGTATGCCGAATATGCAAGAACTATGGGCATGGGGCTCATATGTGTAGATCGGAGCTGGCATACGATGATGGCAACTGGGCTCGAGGAGGCGAAGAATAAGCCTTTGCTACGGAGTTTGGTACTCAAGAAGTTAGCTACGGACAAGACAGTAGGAATCCTCGAGGTGGATTCTGGAGAAGAGGATACCGCAACAATCAAGGCTATGCACCGGCTAACCAAGACCGTAGTAGGCTAAACTATGTTAATGATCACTGCGAAACCCCGCTCCGAAATTGCCGTCGAAGTCGAAGTCGGCTCAACTGATGGAGAACTTACAGAAGATGGTCGATCACACACAAAGTTTTCTCAAACGTTATGAAGAAGACTCCGAGAAGACTAGGGCAAGGCTCGATAGGTTTGAAGAGAGCACTAGACTTGCCCATCAAAAGATGCAAGAGTTGATCGACCGAGGAGCAAGTAGGGAGCAAGGCAAACTGCCTAGCAACACTGTGAAGACAAATGCCATTACATTGGCTGGTGATGTACCTGACGGAATCACCATCAAGAAGGTTGTTAGGTGCGAGTGTTGCATGAAGGAAGAACTTCTACAGGCTGAGGGAGAAGAGAAGGACCTTGTATCTGACACAAGTGATGAGGAGGAAGAGGATCCCGAACCACTCCCTAAAAGTTTCGATGTTAAGGTAGGGATTGGTGAGCTTGAAGATGTCCGTGCCACACTAGATACGGGATCCTACTCAAACATAATTCCTTTGAATGTGTTTGAAAAGAGCAACATCGGAAAACTATCTGAGCAAAGGGCTATTGTACAACTGGTGGATGGATCCTTTATGAGACCCGAGGGCGTTGTGAAAAATGTTTTGGTCAAGATTGGTGAAGCATCTATATACACCAATTTCGTAGTTATGCCGGCATCTGCACCTGGGACGGGGGATGTCATACTCTTAGGGCAAACATTCTTGACCAAGCTACGCTCCGTGATGGACATCTACCGAAGAACTTGCACCATCGAAGTGGATGGCAAGCGACACGTATTGCAAGCCATACCTGATCCACCGGAACCGCATGATATTACTACTCACTACTGTGGTCTTGCAGCCTATATTCTTTCTTATTCACAGGTTCGTGGCATGGAGAGGAGATCAATGAAGGGGAAGCCTAGTACCCACAAAAAGAAGAGATAGGCGCAGACAGGAGTCGAGTCAAAGACTTAAAACAATGACGCTATCCGGGAGGCAACCCGAAATCTTTATCGCTTTCTTTACTACTTTTCTGCATGCATTTCATTCTTGAACTATTTGCTTCTCGTATGCGAATTTTTTCATTTGTGTGTCGTATGTGCTTTTGTTTGAGTGAGATTTTTCGAGTGGTTTTTTGAAAAAATTGGTTTCGGGGATTAAAACCGCATTTTCTGACGTCGGGAACCGTCTCCCCGCATTGGGAGCACGGGGCGAACCGCCCCGCATGTGGGGCGAACCGCCCCACGGTCCTAGAACTTCAAAAACGCGGATTTCTTCCCCAAAACCTCATTTTCTTCATTCTTCTTCATTCATCCTCCCAAAAAACCCGAAAAACGCGATTTCATCTTTAAATCTTCATAACTTCTTCATTTCTTGACCAAATTGAGTATTCTTTAGCTTAATTCGAAGCCTATTACATGATCTATCATCCTATCCGATCAGATTTCATCCTTATGCGTGAGATTTACAGATCTGAGGTATCATCCTTAGAACCCTAATTTTCGAATTTGGGGGTTTTCTAATTTGAGCTTCAATTATGCTTGTTTGATGCATGGGTATGTTGTTTGTGTGATTAGACATGTTATTTACTATCAATTGCATGCTCAATTTTGCTTGAATTGTTGATTTGGGTATTTTGCTATTAGATGATATATCTTGTTATGCATTATGTCTTTATTTTTGATTTCTAGCATATGGATGTGTTTATTGATGTAATGTTGGTAGATTTGACGATAGAATGCTTAATTGTTAAGTATGAAGATTTATGATGATTGGATTTTTCACTGCTATGGTATGAATTGAGCCTTGTTACCAAGGATTTTGGTTGTCTAGTAAGAGCATGATGTGATGTATTGCATGAAGTAGTTACGTTGGTATGTTGCATGATGAAGAAGCTAGGCTAGACATTGCGGTTTGGGGAGTTCGATTGTCGATTTTATCACTTGTGTGTTTCGCTTTTACATTAGTATGTATTTGAGTCAGTTTTGTGTCATACGAGGTGCTAACAGCTGTTTGTAGGTACCATACCAAGGGAAAGGAGCATTCCCGTATGATTGCTGTGAAGAACCATGTCAAGGAAGGTGACCTCGCTAGATGTGTGTTCGAGCCAAGGGGTTTTGCAACAACGTCGTGGATTATCCAAAAGGAGGAGCTAGAGTATACCTGGAGTAAGGACTCCTATGCCTATTCATGCACCACCGAAGGGACAAAAACCACTATTACGTCAGCACTCCATCATGAGGACTGCAGAGTTCGAGTGAACAGGAAGGCACCGGGACAGTCTTGCCGCGACGGATTCGATCTTGAGTCCGAAGTTGCTCGAAGGTTCCGAAGCGCTAGCTTGGTTCCAAAACGTAATGACATGGGTACCCAGCACCTTGTTGGGGTGCCCCTTGCCTGCCTCTAAAGTGAGCATCATATAGACATCGGTCGGATCCACGGTAGAGAATGTGGACAAAATTGGAGAAAAAGGTAGAAGACTTCTGAGTATCCAAGCAGCTTACTGAAACCTTCTCGAGGTGTAAAACGTTGGAGGGGGAGGTCCTGATACCACTGCCCTTTCCCCTTCAACAGTTCACATCCTATTGGAGGGCTCCAGGATGGAGGATTCCATAACAGCGGCGGCTACTCTTGAGAATTATACCTGCCACTACAACTCTACTAGTGAGGATGTGCGTGACAGTAGTGACAATGAAGGCCATACGAGCAATGATGATTCTGATAGAGGAGTTGTTCCTGTCCAGCCTATAAATGGAACTACCGCACCTACCTGAAGACCTGATGACACCCTATAAAGCTCACAGAGGAGGCCCAATAACCCACAAGCAGCATACTCAGCCGACCGAGGCCAAACCTTGGGGTAACATCTAGTATCACATCTTAATTCCTCATTTTCTTACTGCTAGGGACTAGCGTTAATTTCATGAGGGGGGATAGGATTTAAGTGATCTGATGTTGTTAGTTTGGAGCTTGGTATTGGTAGGATGAGTATAGTACCTCGTATGCTTCGTCCGTCTGCATTTGCATTTGCACGTTTACTGCTTTCTTAGATTTTTAGGTTGCATTTCACTACATTCATCCTAGGATAGTCTTGCATGTTTTATATGGAGTTTATTGCCGAATTTTTTGAACTTTTTTATTGGGTAGATCAACCAACTATGCCATTAATCGTATGCTTCATCTCTATGAATTTGTTTGAGGATTTTCTCGCTTGGCTTGTCACATTTATGTATTGCACTTAGTTGAGCTAGGTAGTCTCGACATCATTTAGTGGTGTTTTCTCTACTGCGGTTCACGAAGGCCTATATAATAGGATGATGCATGTTAGGGTCTTATGGTTGTTTTCCCGAGTAATTATGTACCTAAGAGGCAACAAGTTTGACTGAATCCGGAGCACGACATCCGCGTTCATCAAAGACTTGTTGTCTCTTAGGTACATAATTACTCGGGAAAACAACCATAAGATCCTAACATGCATCATCCTATTATAAAGGCTTTCGTGAACTGCAGTAGAGAAAACACCACTAAGTGATGTCGAGACTACCAAGCTCAACTAAGTGCAAACATAAATGTGACAAGCCAAGCGAGAAAAACCTCAAACAAACTCATAGAGATGAAGCATACGATTAAGGTCATAGCTAGTTAATCTACCCAATAATAAAGTCCAAAAAATTTGGCCATAAACTCCACATAAAACATGCAAAACTATACTAGGATGAATGTAGTGTATGCAACTAAATACTAAGAAAGCGGTAAACGTGCAAATGCAAATGCAAACGGAAGGTTTCACGAGTAATCATAAGCAAAACAAGTATAGAAATACCCAGCGATAACCCCCCCCCAAACCTGAACGTCGTCGCTCGTCCCGAACGTCGAAATTGAATTTAAGGTGAGAGCTAAACTTGTATATGACCTATATTACTCAATCAGACTCGTGAGAAAACAAAACGGGTGATAAACGAGGTAAAAAGATCGATAATTTAGCATAATAGGAGAAAATCGGGATCTCCTGGTTTACTGGATGTGCCAGGCAAATCGCCCCACGTGGGAGGCGGTTCACCCGGCACCTCCAGACTCCCGGAGGTGTCGGTTTCCCTCCTAAAATGCTAAATTATCATCTAGAGACCTATTTTATCACCAAAAACATACGAAAACATAATATAAAACACAATGATATGCATGCAATTCAAGAAAGCGATAAAACTAAACTACATGCTACCATTACCACTAATGTCATCCATTATCAAATGGGAACGAATCTTGTGCGTCCGTTCCTGTACTCCTCGCATCTTGGGAACCATCCTTGGTTCCTCTCCGTATCTGCACAAGCAAGTCCATGATTCCCTGAAAACTAAAATTAACAAAACCAAGAAAAACAAAATCTAAAAAATAACTAAGGGAATCAGATGGAAAATAAAAAGAGTATAGAGGATCAAAACTCCTTTGGGACTCATAGGTGGGTGCATGGACCAGAACGTAGGAGTCAAGATCAAGAGTATCTGCCGCAATTGATTCAGAGACACCAAAAAATCTTCCGAGATTGGCTCCTCGACCTCAACACAACTCACGCCATCACCTTCTGACTCAAGTGAAGCAATGGATTCAGTTATCTCTTCCTCCACGACTTCCTCTTGACCAACAACCTCGACATCCGCAAGTAAGGACGTGGAATCCAAGCTGAGCACTAAGGAGACTTCATCAATGGATTCTTCTCCACATTCGTCTTCATCGGCAATGTCGATTTCTGGTGGATGACTACTGAAGCGAGACGTCCATGCCCTTGACCCGGGAGGTAAGTCCCTATCCCAATGTTCCAGAAACTTGCTGGTTACTCCACCCCAAGTGCACAACGATTTTTCCGGCGGGATTCTGAGCCATCTTCGAGCGTACCCTTTCAAGGCTCCCATAAATCCTCTCATACAAAGTTGCTCATGTGATAAAATAACCCCCTCCTCATTCTCATGAGGTATCCAATGTTATGCAAGGCTCTCGAGGCATCACATACCGGGGCAACGGAGGTTGACTCATCCTTTCTTATGACTAGTTTCTGCACACGAGGAAACAAGAAACCAAGGAGCAGAATCCACTAAAGAAAAACAAAAATTTGCAAAGAAAAACGCAAAGAGTGCAAACAAACACAATGTAATCAAGAACTTCGAGAGCACAAGCACGCAAGGTAACCGAGATCAGATTAGATGAATTTTCTGAAAAAGATAGGGGGGAAGAAATAGGGTAAGAATGTGAGATTTTCTAAGAGCAAACCCCCAGAGCATGTTTTTCTGTAGGGAACTGAATGCTGAAAATATATAAAAGATAAACAGAAAAAAGGAGTATAGTCCCCGGCAACGGCGCCCATTTGATGAACCGGAATTTGTCAGATTCTAATTAATCAAATAAATTTATTTTCAGCCAAAGGCAATTCACAACTACAACGAAAACTGTAGTGTAGCAACAAAATACCTCGAGTGTCGATCTCTAAGGACTATAACTAGCTTTATCTAATCTAACTTAAACTATAAAATCAACAGACGACTTAGCACAGGTTTTTCTTATCAAAATAATAGTATGATCATTCAAAGCATAGCAGGTTATTAATCATGCATGAAGTACCCGATCGTTTTGCATAGAGATCTTTGATCATGAATTGTCCAATGTCTTCCGTTTTATTCAACACTACGAAGATAGAGGGCTTAGATAGATCAAAGAAATAAAGCAATAACTCAAAGTCTGATTCGCTTTACCGTCATCAGCATAATTAATAACCCTTCGCTAAGAAATCACATACTATCACCAACGATAGATTTAGCCACTCATAGATGTCATGCAATCAACAGAAATCATAGCAAGATTGAATGAAAACATGTTGAAAGATATATAAATACGAATAGAAAAAATTGTAAGATACAATGTTACCGAAGGTTGTCAATCTCCGAAGAATCGGGATCTCACAAGCTCCAAATCGATAAGAAAAAGTGTCTCCTATGCTAGGAATTCCCATAACAGGCTCTGGAGAATTCTTCCCTAAAACTAATGAGAAAGGTATGAAAAAAGGTCTGAGAAAGTATGAAAAACGGAGAAAACTGAGCAACTATATATAGGGGTTCGGAAAGTGTGGGGCGAGTCGCCCCACACATCGGGCGAATCGCCTGGTGTGGGGCGAATTTCCCCACGTCCCGGGCGAATTGCCCGGGAGTTCCAGTCGGCGAAGGACGCGTTTTTGGATTTCTTTTCCTTTTCGGACTCGGTTTTTGCCTTCTAGTGACCTTTTAGCCTTCAGACTCGACCCCTAGACTTCAAATCCTATCCGGAATCTTCTAGATACTCCAAAAATGTCCTCGGAACACCGATTCTTCGTTCTCTTCAATATAATTGCCCAGAAAACCACGTTTTTCACCTAAAACCTGTAAAATGCAAACTAAAGGGAAACGTGACACTATTCTAATAAAATGCACTATAATATAGCTAAATTAATATAGAGGATAGCAAAAATAGGTGAAAAATAATCGAATGAAGGTGTAAAATAC
This sequence comes from Plantago ovata, assembly GCA_028274465.1. Taxonomy (NCBI): domain Eukaryota; kingdom Viridiplantae; phylum Streptophyta; class Magnoliopsida; order Lamiales; family Plantaginaceae; genus Plantago; species Plantago ovata. Next base: position 85,259,939 of record CM051457.1, read on the forward strand.
ATGTTCATCAACAACCAAACAAAGGTTGCGAGATATGATAACGATGAATGGCGAGAACCTTGAGACGGATGAAGACTTTGATGAATTGTGCACAAGTTTCAAAAGATCTGAAGACTTCCGTGACAATGCACAAATTAGAGCAGGTTATAAGAAAGATAAAGAGTCGGTCAAGCAAAACGTGGCAAAGGAAAATCAAAAGCATGAACAAAGAGGTGGGCAAAACCATGCTGGACATTTTAGAAGGGAAAAAACACCTCCAAGGAGGTATGCCAATTACACAGCGCTAAATTGACCAAAATCCGATATCTTGGCGTCTATTGTGGAACAGAAGCTAAGTGTAAAATGGCCAAAGCCATTGGTAACAACGGACGGACTAAAGATTCAAAATTGTATTGCAAGTTCCATCATGGAAAGGGTCATGACACTGATGATTGCATGCAACTGAAGACTGAGATAGAAGACTTGATTAGAGCAGGATACTTAAGAAATTGTCAACTCAGGGAAGAACCATCAAGGCACGAAAGGAGAGATAAACAAAGGGAAGAAAGAAGGAAAGAGGAAAGGGGAGGAAGGCAACAACAAAAAGAAAGACGTAGAAGCCGTGAGAGGAGTTGCCAGAGGCGAACAAATGACCGGCGAAGGGGTGAAGAGGAAGATGACGATAATCTACCTCGTCTTGGGATAATCACCATTTCGGGGGGACCAGCTGGAGGAGATACAAGGAAGACAAGGGAAACAACCGCTGGATACCTTAGAGAATGGGCAGATGCTTACGGGGATCCATGTGCAGAAGGAGCAAAGGGAGATCCTATAATTTTTGATGATAGTGAAATACCAAGGAAGAGTCCTTGTGGAGGTGGTACGGAAGAACCAGATGTGCCTTTATTGATCTCAGCGGATATAGCTGCATTCACAGTAAGGAAGGTACTTGTTGATACAGGAAGCTCAGTGAACGTTATCATGCTAACGACACTAAAGAGGATGAGAATTGATCTGACAGAGATGGAAAAGGTAGGAAGCTCGCTAGTTGGTTTTGGAGGAGAGCAGATTTACCCTTTGGGGAGAGTATACTTGAAAGTTTCCTTAGGCAAAAAACCTCAAAGGGTAACCAAGTACGTTCCATTTTTAGTAGTGGATATTGAATTTTCCTACCAAGTGGTGTTAGGAAGACCAGCACTGAGAGTCTTTCAAGCCGTTGCATCTACTCTACACAACAGGGTGAAATTCCAAACACCCGCCGGGGTAGGGCAAGAAGTGGGAAATATCAGAGAGGCATGGGAGTGTTACACTCTGTCAGTGAGGAGAAGTTTAGTGCCACAAGAGGAATGGAGAAGCCGGAGGTCTATAGACAAAAGAGAGATGTATTCCATCAAGGAGTCTCCAACAAAAAGGCGAAAAGTAAGTCCGTCACTTACAAAAAGCCAGAGGAAAGCAAAAGCACAGAAAGCTCAAGAAGACATGCCAAAAAAAGAGATACAACCTAAAGAATACAAGGTTATTCCGGAGGAACCGACTGCACCAACTCCAAAGAAGAGGTTCCTACAACAAAACAAGATTCAACCCAGAGAAACTGTCAGGGAAGTATAAATTGTCGATGGGGATCTGGAAAAGGTGACAAGCATCGGAACTGAAATGGAGTGGGAGGTTGAGAGAAAATTGAAGCTCTTCTAAAAGAAAATGCGGATGTGTTCGCATGGAGCACTAATGACTTGATAGGAATTGACCCATCCATTGTCGTCCATAAGCTGAACATGGACCCAAAGATAACTCATATAAGGCAGAAGAGGACGAATTTTGGGCCGGAACAAGAAGCAATAATTGCAACGGAAGTCGAAAGGTTGTTGAAGGTAGGACATATTGAAGAGGTAAGATATTCCAACTAGGTATGCAATGTCGTCTTAGTGGAGAAACCTGGAACGGGGAAATGGAGAATGTGCAACAACTTACACGCCTCAACAAATTTTGTCCTAAGGACCCATTGATGATCGTGTATTTTACACTTTCATTCGAGTCTTGTTCACCAAATTATCTATCCTCTAGGTTAATTTAGCTTATATTTTAGTGCGTTTTATTAGAATAGTGTCACGTTTCCCTTTTCTTTGCATTTTTCAGGTTTCAGGTAAAAAATGTATGTTTATGGGCAATATTGACGAAGAGGACGAAGTTTTGGTGTTTCGAGGACATTCGTGGTGTATCTAGAAGGTTCCGGATGAGATTTGAGGCCTAGGGGACGAGTTTCAAGGCTTAAAGGTCACTAGAAGGTAAAATCCGAGTCCGAAAATGAAAAGAAGACCAAAAAACTCGCTCTCGCCAGTCTGGATGTCCCAGGCGAACCGCCTGGTTCGTGGGCGATTCGCCCCACACCAGGCGAATTGCACGGCACCTGGGGCGGTTCGCTTGGGAGGTTTCCGAATATTATATATAGTTTGCCTATTTTTCTACGTTTTTCAGACCTTTTCACATTAGTTTGAGAGACAAATTCTCCAGAGCCTGTTCTGGGAATTATTAGCATAGAAGACACTTTTTCTTATTGATTTGGAAGCTTTAGCATAGAGATTGGACATCTTTGATTTTCGATTCTTGCTTGTGAGTTAGCAATTCATCGGAGATTAACAACCTTCGTTGGTAACTTGTATCTCACGATTTTTCTGCTTTTATTTATTTCATTCAACATGTTTTCATTCAATCTTTCTTTCATTCTTGTTGATTGCAAAATGAGTAGCTAAATCTATCGTTGGTGATAGTATGTGATTTCTTAGCTAGGGCTCATGATTATGCATGAGTGGCTTCGCGCGTTTAAGACTTGATTTATTGTTTTATTTCTTTGATCTATCTAAGCCATCTATCTTCGTAGTGTTGAATTGAAAGGAACACGTAGGACAATTCATGATCATAGATCTCTATACAAACTTCAAGTACTTCATGCATGATTATTACCCGTTGCTTTGAATGACCATACTATCACTTACTTCCATCATATTGATAAGAAAAATCTGTGCTTTGCTTGATTTCTGATTTATAGTTTAAGTTAAATTTGATAAAGCTATTTATAGTCCTTAGAGATCGACACTCGAGGTTATTTTACTTCTACACTACGTGCCTTGGTTTTCGTTGTAGTTGTGAATTCCCTTTGGCTAAAAACAAATTTATTTGATTAATTGAGTCTGACAATCTCGTTCATCACCCATATCCATTGCCAAGAATAGATCAACTAGTTGATTCAACTGCTGGATGTGCTCTGCTAAGTTTAATGGATGCCTACCAGGGCTTTTACCAAATAAAGATGGCCAAAGAAGATATACCCAAGACGGCCTTCTTTGCAGCTGGAGGAGTGTACTGTTTCAAAGTAATGCCTTTTGGATTGAAGAATGCAGGGGCTACTTACCAAAGGCTTGTTAACCTGATGTTCAAGGAGGAACTGGGGAAAACAATGGAAGTATACGTGGATGACATGCTGGTCAAGAGCAAAACAGAAGTTGATCATATTGCTCACCTTAACAAGTGCTTCTACATATTGAGGAAATACGGAATGAAGCTGAATCCAGCAAAATGTACTTTTGGTGTAAAGGGAGGCAAGTTTCTAGGGTACATGGTCACGGAGAGGGGGATAGAAGCAAATCCAGAGAAAATCCGGGCAATACAGGACCTTCCTCATCCAAGAACACACAATGAGGTACATCAATTAGTAGGAAAGGTCATTGCACTAAGTCGTTTCATCTCAAGATCAGCATAAAAGAATCTTCCTTTTTTCAAGATATTAAGGAAGTCTGAGAAGGAGAAGAAGAATAATGAAAATTTTGTATGGGATGACGAGTGCAAGCAAGCATTGGAAGATCTTAAGAGTTACCTACTGATGAATGTGTATTTTACACTTTCATTTGAGTCTTTTTCACCTATTTTAGCTATCCTCTATGTTAATTTAGCTATATTTTAGTGCATTTTATTAGAATAGTGTCACGTTTCCCTTTAGATTTTATTTTACAGGTTTTGGTTGAAAAATGAGGATTTCCGGGCAATTTTATTGAAGTTGACAAGGAATTGGTGTTCCAGAAGCCTATTTGGAGTATCTGAAGGTTTCCGGAGAGGATTTGGAGTCTAGGGGTCGAGTCTGGAGGTTAGAAGGCCACTAGAAGTCTGAAACCGAGTCCGAAAAGGGGAAGAAATCCAAAAACGCGTCGAAAACGCGGAATTCCGCGAATTTTACTCCCGGGCGAATCGCCCCACACAAATTCGAAGCCTATATATAGTTGTTCAGTTTTCTCCGTTTTTCATACTTTTCCAGACCTTCTCTCTCACCTTTCTCTGTAGTTTTAGGGAGGGACTTCCCAGAGCCTGTTCTGGGGGTCAGTAGCTTAGGGGACACTTTTTCATAGAAGTTTGGAGCTTGTAAGATCGCGATTCTTCGGAGACTGACAACCTTCGGTAACATTGTATTTTACAGTTTATTCTACTTATTTTTATATATCTTTCAACATGTTTTCTTCTATGATTTCTGTTGATTGCATGACAACTATGAGTAGCTAAACTTATCGTTGGTGGTAGTATGTGAATTCTTAGCGAAGGGAAGATAATCATGCTAATGGCTATATCGCACATTATACTCCGTGTTATTGCTTTATTTCGTTGATCAGGCTCAGCCTATATCCTCGTATGTTGATTAATTATTATGCACAATTGGACCCTCGTCGACCTATGTATATCTATATCTTCGTAGTGTTGAATAATTACGGAACACAATTGGACAATAGTGATTGACTTGTCAGTACTGTATCTTCGTAGTGCTTAATAATTACAATAGGACATTCGATTGATCAAAGATCTCCATGCAAGACCGAGGAATTTACGCATGATTATTGACCCGTTATGCTTTGAAGGATCATACTATCACCAATCTCCATTATCTGTTAGAAAAAGCCTTTGCTATTTCGTCTGCTGTTTTTATATTCTAAATTAGATTTGATAAAGCTAGTTATAGTCCTTAGAGAACGACACTCGAGGTCATTCTACTGCTACACTACGGTTTTTGTTGTAGTTGTGAATTGCCTTTGGCTAAATAACAAATTTATTTGATTGGCCGGAATCCGACAAATTCCGGTTCGTCAAATTGGCATCGTTGCCGGGGACTATACTCCTTTTTTCTATTTAATTTGTTTATATTTTCAGCATTCAATTCTTAATTCTATTAGTTTTAGTTTTCCTTTTTTAATCTCTCTCTGATACTGCTTTCCTAGTCTGTTACAGATAGTGTATGCCACATACACGATCTAGAGAAACACCGCTTGCTGATTCAATTGCTGAGATCGACAGAGTCTACCACCAAAGAAGGCGACTACTTCAAAGGCGTGCACTAGAGGAAATAGAGGATACCGATTTCTCTGAATCTCTACACAGTCTTTTCAAGGAAATCGATGGAATGGCAGAAGCTAGACCACTGAAAGCATGGTTCAACCCACCAAGGATCGTATGAGGGGACCAGCGATTGTTCTTTCGTCTGCAACTCGAGATCTTGAAATCAAGAACCACGCATTCCAACAACTTCCGAGGTTCTATGGCTTAGTAAGGGAAGATGTGATGGGGTACTTGCACGATATCGATGATTTCGTCAACCAACTCCCACAACCCGGAGCTGAAATAACAACGGATGAGTTGCGGATGAAGGTTTTTGCTATGGGGCTTGGGGATAGAGCCAAGTCATGGTTGAGTTCTCTACCAGCAGGCTCGCTGGACACTTGGAAAAAGGTTTTTTTCAGCTTTCATGGAAAAATACTTCCCTCACACCCTGACTACCGCACTCAAAGCGCAAATCACTGGATTCAAGCAGGACTATGATGAGACCATCTACACCGCGTTTGAGAGATTCCAAGATCTCACGAACAAGTGCCCTCACCATGGTTTTGAACTTTCTGACCTAGTCCAACACTTCTACAATGGACTAACCTTCGAGAACCAACAAGTGGTGGATTTCCAATGCCGAGGCAATATTTGGGAAGAAACCGCAGAAGCCGTCTGGGCAGTTTTCGAAAGGCTTGCTAAGGGTTCGCAGTTCAAGGACCCAAGGGCAATGGTTAGGATACGTGGACCTGAAGCTCCACCGACTCAAGAAGCCCCTATGTATAGGGGGAATGGGGATCAATTCGAGTGCTTTACCAACGAATTGAAGCAAGTCCTCAAGAGCGCCACTGGAACAACTGTTTCGAACGAAGTTTGCCGAATATGCAAGAACTATGGGCATGGGGCTCATATGTGTAGATCGGAGCTTGCATATGATGATGGCAACTGGGCTCGAGGAGGCGAAGAGGAAGCCTTTGCTACGGAGTTTGGTACTCAAGAAGCTAGCTACGGACAAGACAGTAGGAATCCTCGAGGTGGATTTTGGAGAAGAGGGTTCCGAAACAATCAAGGATATGCACCGGCTAACCAAACTTATGGCCCTAACCAAGACCGTAGTAGGCTAAACTATGGTAATGACCACTGCGAAAACCCCGCTCCAAAAGAGCCACCGAAGTCGAAGTCGGCTCAACTGATGGAAAACTTGCAAAAGATGGTCGATCACACCCAAAGTTTTCTCAAACGTTATGAAGAAGATTCTGAGAAGACTTGATCGAGACTTGATAGGTTGGAAGAGAGCACTAGGCTTGCCCACCAAAAGATGCAAGAGTTGATCGACCGAGGAGCAAGTAGGGAACAAGGCAAGCTGCCTAGCAACACTGAGAAGTCAAACTCCATTACATGGCTGGTGATCTACCTGATGAAATCACCATAAAAAAGATACTATGTGCGAGTGTTACAAGAGGGGAGTACTCCCACAAGCTAAGGAAGAAGAGAAGGACCTTGGTTCTGACGAGAGTGATGAGGAGCAAGAGGATCCCGAGCCACTCCCTAAAAGTTTCGATGTTAAGGTCGGGATTGGGGAACTTGAAGATGTCCGTGCCACACTAGACACGGGATCCTACTCTAACGTACTCCCTTTGAATGTGTTTGAGAAGAGTAGCCTTGGAAAACTATCTGAGCATAGGGATATTGTGCAACTGGCGGATGGATCCTTTGTGAGACCCGAAGGCGTTGTAAAAAATGTGTTGGTCAAGATTGGTGAAGCTTCTGTATACACCAATTTTGTAGTTATGCCGGTGTCTCCACCTGGGACGGGGGATGTCATTCTCATGGGACGAACGTTCTTGACTAAGCTACGCTCCGTGATGGACATCTACCAAAGAACTTGCACTATTGAAGTGGATGGCAAGCAACACGTGTTGCAAGCCATATCTGATCCACCTGATAATTCTTACACTACTCACTACTGTGGTCTTGCAGCCTATGTTCTTTCTTATTCACAGGTTCGTGGCATGGAGAGGAGACCAATGAAGGGGAAGTCTAGTACCCGCAGAAAGAAGAGCTAGGCGCAGACAGGAGTCGAGTCAAAGACTTTAAACAATGGCGCTATCCAGGAGGCAACCCGGGGTTTTTATCGCTTTCTTTACCGCTTTATTGCATGCATTCATTCTTGAACAATTTTCTTTTCATATGTGAATTTGTTCATGTCTGTGTCGTATATGCTTATGTTTGAGTGAGATTTTTTGAGTGGTTTTATGAGAAAATTGGTTTCGGGGATTAAAAACTGCGTTTTCCGTCGAAGATTTCGTCTCCCCGCATTAGGGAGTGGGGGCGAATCGGCCCACGATTTCTGACGATTAAAAACGCGGATTTCCCCTCTTTAGCTAATTTTCTTCATATCTCCATCATTCCTCCTCCCTAAAAACCGAGAATCGCGATTTTACCTTCAAAACCTCATAACTTCTTCATTTCTTCACCAAATTTAGTGTTCTATAGCTTCAATCGAAGCCTATTACATGATCTATCTTTCCATCCAAACAGATTTCATCCTAGTGCATTAGTTTTTCAGATCTGAGGTATCTTCTTATGAACCCTAATTTTCAAAATTGGAGGTCTTCTAATTTGTTCAATTATGCTTTTATGATGCATGGGTAGGTTGTTTGTGTGATTAGAAGCATTATTTACTATCAATTGCATGCTTAATTATGCTTGGATTGTTGATTTGGGAATTTTGCTACTAGATGATATATCTTGTTATGCAATATATCTTTATCTTTGATTTCTCGCATATGATTGTGTTTATTTATGTAATGATGATGGATTTGATGATAGAATGCTTAATTGATGAGTATGAGGATATATGTTGCTAGAATTTTTCGCTACTATGGTATGAATTGAGCCTTGTTATCTAGGTTATTGGTTGTCTAACAAGAGCATAATGTGATGTATTGCATGTAGTAGTTACATTGGTATGTTGCACGCTGATGAACGAAGATTTGTCGGGTCTCGATTCAGCAAATAAAATTTATTATTTAGCCAAAGGCAATCCACAACTACAACGAAAACCGTAGTGTAGTAGCAGAATGACTCGAGTGTCGTTCTCTCAGGACTATAACTTGCTTTATCTATTTAACAAGAGAATATAAAACAGCAGACAGATAATAATAGGGGGTTTCTAGCAGATAATGGAGAGTGGTGATAGTATGGTCCTTCTTAGCATAATGGGTCGATAATCATGCATAAATTCCTCGGTCTTGCATAGACATCTTTGAATCAATCTAGTGTCATGTTGCAAGTATTAAGCACTACGAAGATAATCTGGTCTGACTAGTCAATCACGGTTGTCCTAATGTGTTCCGTAATTATTCAACACTACGAATATAATTGGTCTGATGGTCGACTAGTGTCCAATTGTGCATAATGATCAATACAACATACGAGAATTTTGGTTACAACTGATCAACGAAATAAAGCAATGACACGGAGTATAATGCGCGATATAGCCATTAGCATGATTATCTTCCCTCGCTAAGAATTCACATACTACCACCAATGATAAGTTTAGCTACTCATAATAGGCATGCAATCAACAGATATCATAGAAGAAAACATGTTGAAAGAATATAAAATAAGTAGAATAAAACTTGTAAGATACAAAGTTACCGAAGGTTGTCAATTTCCAGATGATTGCGGTCCTACGAGCTCCAAACTGCTATGAAAAAGTATCCCCTAAGCTACGGAACTCCCAGGACAGGCCCCGGGAAGTTCCTACCTAAAACTATAGAGAGAGGTGAGAAAGTAGGCTTGGAAAGATATGATTTTCGGAGAGAAACTGAGCACTATATATAGGCCCCGAATTAACTCTGGGGCGGTTCGCCCCATCCTGCGGCGGTTCGCCCCCCGTTATTTTCACGGAATTCCGCGTTTTTCGACGCGGTTTTGGATTTCTTCACCTTTTCGGACTCGGTTTCAGACTTCTAGTGGCCTTCTAACCTCCAGATTCGACCCCTAGACTCCAAATCCTATCCGAAAACCTTCAGATACTCCAAATAGGCTTCTGGAACACCAATTCCTTGTCAACTTCAATATAATTGCTCAGAAATCTTCGAATTTCAACCAAAACCTGTAAAATAAAATCTAAAGGGAAACGTGACACTATTCTAATAAAATGTACTAAAATATAGCGAAATTAACATAGAGGATAGCTAAAATAGGTGAAAAAGACTCGAATGAAAGTGTAAAATACACATTCATCAAATTCCCCAAACCGAACCTTTGCTTGTCCTCAAGCAACTAAGTTAGACTCTAATACAAAAAACATGCAAGACACAAAAATGGAGTTACATGCCAAATAAAATGAACTAATCTACTGAATCTACCAAATAACATATGAACAAAACCATATGAATCAAAGCATGAATATAGGTTGAAGAATACCTCGATTGACTTATACACATCCACATAAGCACTTATGTCAAGACAAGATAGTCTCTCGTAACATTCTCTACCTGGACCTAGTCAGTGACGACGTAATGAAGCATGCTAAGATACGAATGGTTGCCCCGTGCCTATGAAACTGAGGACTTACTGCTGTTCCACCATGTTAAGACTTTCCCTCAAAAGAGGTCGAACCAGTACTGGCTCTCATCAAACGAAGGAGGGTTCCCTATAAAAGATAACACTCCCCTATTCTACCCATCTCTCATGTAAAGTCTTAAGCTATTCACCACTTCCTGAATGGCAGGACGAGGGTGGTCTAGAACAGATGACACTCAAGACAAAAAGATAAAAATTACAACATGATTACGAACAATACGAAAAATGGAAAAGACTCAAACTTTTGCTAAACTGCTATTTGGCTTTCTTTTTTGGACCCTTCTTTTCTTTTTTGGGTCTTTTCTTTTTTTCTTTCCAGATTCTTTTCTTGTTCTCTTTTTTTCTGGAAGTTTTCTTTCTTTTTTTTCGGATTTTTTTCTAGCCATTTTTTTAGCCAGCAGTAGCATAACAAAGAGAAACAAAAATGACTCACACGACTTCCCCAAACCTATTCGAAAGAATAGGTTGGGGTACAAAATTTACGGAAAAGGAAAATAAACTCACGATACGAAAATGAAAAATAGAAACAAGTCTAATGATGGTGTAACCCCCTCCCCAAACCTATTCGGAAGAATAGGTTATAAACAAAGGATCACACAACCTCACACTACCTCCTTCCTAGGCATTTAGCAATCTCAAAGCATGGTGAAGACTTGTTCCCTCTTAGGTACATAATTACTCGGGAAAACAACCATAAGACCCTAACATGCATCATCCTATTATAAAAGGCCTTCGTGAACCGCAGTAGAGAAAACACCACTAAGTGATGTCGAGACTACCATGCTTAACTAAGTGCAACACATAAATGTGACAAGCCAAGCGAGAAAAACCTCAAACAAATTCATAGAGATGAAGCATACGATTAAAGGCATAGTTAGTTGATCTACCCAATAAAAAAGTTCAAAAAATTCGGCAATAAACTCCATATAAATCATGCAAAAACTATCCTAGGAAAGCAGTAAACGTGCAAATGCAAAAAACTTCACGAGTTTATCATAAGCAAGATAAGTATAGAGATAACCAGCGATATCCTCCTCCCCAAACCTAAACGTCGTCGCTCGTCCCGAACGTCGAAAGTGGATCCAAGGTGGGAGCTAATTCTTGTATAAGTGACCTATAATACTCAATCAAACTCGTGACATAAAATTTAAAGCGGTAAAGAAAGCGATAAAATCTCCGGGTTGCCTCCCGGATAGCGCCATTGTTTAAAGTCTTTGACTCGACTCCTGTTTGCGCCTATCTTTTCTTTTTGCGGGTACTAGGCTTCCCCTTCATTGATCTCCTCTCCATGCCACGAACCTGTGAATAAGAAAGAATATAGGCTGCAAGACCACAGTAGTGAGTAGTTAAAGAAATATCAGGCGGTTCAGGTGGATCAGGTAGGGCTTGCAACACGTGTTGCTTGCCATCCACTTCGATGGTGCAAGTTCTTTGGTAGATGTCCATCACGGAGCGTAGTTTAGTCAAGAACGTTTGCCCTAAGAGTATGACATCCCCCGTCCCAGGTGCAGATGCCGGCATAACTACAAAATTGGTGTATATAGATGCTTCACCAATCTTGACCAACACATTTTTCACAACGCCCTCGGGTCTCATAAAGGATCCATCCGCCAGACGCACAATAGCGCTTTGCTCAGATAGTTTTCCAAGGTTGCTTTTTTCAAACACATTCAAAGGAATTATGTTTGAGTAGGATCCCGTGTCTAGTGTGGCACGAACATCTTCAAGCTCACCAATCCCTACCTTAATATCGAAACTTTTAGGGAGTGGTTCGGGATCCTCTTGTTCCTCATCACTTGCGTCAGAACCAAGGTCATTCTCTTCTTCCCAGCCTGTAGAAGTTCTTCCTTCATGCAACACTCGCACCTAACGGCCTTCCTGATGGTGATTTCGTCAGGTACATCACCAACCAATTTCGTCTTCACAGTGTTGCTAGGCAGTTTGCCTTGTTCCCTACTTGCTCCTCGGTCGATCAACTCTTGCATCTTTTGATGGGCAAGCCTAGTTCTCTCTTCCAACCTATCGAGCCTTGCCCTAGTCTTCTCAGAATCTTCTTCATAACGTTTGAGAAAACTTTGTGTGTGATCAACCAACTTTTGCAAGTTTTCCATCAGTTGAGCCGACTTCGACTTCGGTGGCTCTTTCGGAGCGGGGTTTTCGCAGTGGTCATTACCATAGTTTAGCCTACTACGGTCTTGGTTAGGTCCATAAGTTTGGTTAGCCGGTGCATATCCTTGATTGGTGCGGTATCCTCTTCTCCAAAATCTACCTCGAGGATTCCTACCGTCTTGTCCGTAGCTAACTTCTTGAGTGCCAAACTCCGTAGCAAAGGCTTCTTCTTCGCCTCCTCGAGCCCAGTTGCCATCATCGTATGCCAGCTCCGATCTACACATATGAGCCCCATGCCCATAGTTCTTGCATATTCGGCATACCTCGTTCGAAACAGTTGTTCCGGTGGCGCTCTTGAGGACTTGCTTCAATTCGTTGGTAAAGCACTCGAATTGATCCCCATTCCCCCTGTACATAGGGGCTTCTTGAGTTGGTGGAGCTTCAGGTCCACGTCTCCTAACCATTGCTCTTGTGTCCTTGAACTGCGAACCCTTAGCAAGCCTTTTGAAAACAGCCCAGACGGCTTCTGCGGTTTCTTCCCAAATATTGCCTCGGCATTGGAAATCCACCACTTGTTGGTTCTCGAAGGTTAGTCCATTGTAGAAGTGTTGGACTAGGTCGGAAAGTTCAAAACCATGGTGAGGGCACTTGTTCGTGAGATCTTGGAACCTGTCGAACGCGGTGTAGATGGTCTCATCATAGTCCTGCTTGAATCCAGTGATTTGCGCCTTAAGCGCGGTGGTCAAGGTATGAGGGAAGTATTTCTCCATGAAAGCTGAAAAAACCTTTTCCCAAGTGTCCAGTGAGCTGGCTGGTAGAGAACTCAGCCATGACTTGGCTCTGTCGCCAAGTCCCATAGCAAAAACCTTCATCCTTAACTCATCCGTTGTTATGTCAGCTTCGGGTCGTGGGAGTTGGTTGACGAAATCATCGATATCGTGCAAGTACCCCATCACATCTTCCCTTGATAAGCCATAGAACCTCGGAAGTTGTTGGAATGCGTGGTTCTTGATTTCCAGATCTCGGGTTGCAGACGAAAGAACAATCGCCGGTCCCCTCATACGATCCTTGGTGGGTTGAACCCATGCCTTCAGTGGTCTAGCTTCTGCCATTACGTCAATTTCCTTGAAGAGACTAAGTAGAGATTCAGAGAAATCGGTTTCCTCTATTTCCTCTAGTGCACGCCTTTCAAGTAGTCGCCTTCTCTGGTGGTAGACTCTATCGATCTCAGCAATTGAATCAGCAAGCAGTGTTCCTACAGAACGTGTATGCGGCATACACATTCTGAAACAGACTAGGAAAGGTGATTAGAAACAAACTAGGAAAGCAGTATCAGAGAGAGATTAAAAAGAAAAACTAAAACTAATAGAATTAGGAATCTAAAGCTGTAAATAAAAACAAATTAAATAGAAAACAGGAGTATAGTCCCCGGCAACGGCGCCAATTTGATGAACGTAGATTTGTCGGGTCTCGATTCACCAAATAAAATTTGTTATTTAGCCAAAGGCAATCCACAACTACAACGAAAACCATAGTGTAGTAGCAGAATGACTCGAGTGTCGTTCTCTCAGGACTATAACTTGCTTTATCTATTTAACAAGAGAATATAAAACAGCAGACAGATAACAATAGGGGGTTTCTAGCAGATAATGGAGATTGGTGATAGTATGGTCCTTCTTAGCATAATGGGTCGATAATCATGCATAAATTCCTCGGTCTTGCATAGAGATCTTTGAATCAATCTAGTGTTCTGTTGCAAGTATTAAGCACTACGAAGATAATCTGGTCTGACTAGTCAATCACGGTTGTCCTAATGTGTTCCGTAATTATTCAACACTACGAATATAATTGGTCTGATGGTCGACTAGTGTCCAATTGTGCATAATGATCAATACAACATACGAGAATTTTGATTACAACTGATCAACGAAATAAAGCAATGACACGTAGTATAATGCACGATATAGCCATTAGCATGATTATCTTCCCTCTCTAAGAATTCACATACTACCACCAATGATAAGTTTAGCCACTCATAATAGGCATGCAATCAACAGATATCATAGAAGAAAACATGTTGAAAGAATATAAAATAAGTAGAATAAAACTTGTAAGATACAAAGTTACCGAAGGTTGTCAATCTCCGGATGATTGCGGTCCTACGAGCTCCAAACTACTATGAAAAATTATCCCCTAAGCTACGGAACTCCCAGGACAGGCCCCGGGAAGTTCCTACCTAAAACTATAGAGAGAGGTGAGAAAGTAGGCTTGGAAAGATATGATTTTCAGAGAGAAAACTGAGCACTATATATAGGCCCCGAATTAACTCTGGGGCGGTTCGCCCCATCCTGCGGCGGTTCGCCCCCCGTTATTTTCGCGGAATTCCGCGTTTTTCGACGCGGTTTTGGATTTCTTCACCTTTTCGGACTCGGTTTCAGACTTCTAGTGGCTTTCTAACCTCCAGATTCGACCCCTAGACTCCAAATCCTATCCAGAAACATTCATATACTCCAAATAGGCTTCTGGAACACCAATTCCTTGTCAACTTCAATATAATTGCTCAGAAATCTTCGAATTTCAACCAAAACCTATAAAATAAAATCTAAAGGGAAACGTGACACTATTCTAATAAAATGTACTAAAATATAGATAAATTAACATAGAGGATAGCTAAAATAGGTGTAAAAGACTCGAATGAAAGTGTAAAATACACATTCATCACATGCTGAAGAAGCTAGACTAGACATAAAAGGTTTGGGGAGATCGATTGTTGATTTTATCACTTGTGTGTTTCATTCTTACACTAGCATATGCATGAGTCAGTTTTGTGTCATACGAGGTACTAACAGTTGTTTTTAGGAACCATGCCAAGGGAAAGGACCATTCCCGTATGATTACTATGAAGTATTGGAGGGGGATCGATTACAACCATGTCAAGAAGAGTGACCTCGTTAGATGTGCGTTCGAGCCACGGGCTCTTGCAACAACGTCGTGGATTATCCAAGAGGAGGAGCTAGAGTACACCTGGAGTAAGGACTCCTATGCCTATTCATGCACCATCGAAGGGACAGAAACCATTATTACGCCAGCAATCCATCACGAGGACTGCAAAGTTCGTGTGAACTGGAAGGCACCGGGACGATCTCGCCGCGACGGATTCAATCTTGAGTTCGCAGTTGCTAGAAGGTTCCGAAGCGCTAACTTGGTTCCAAAACATAATGACATGGGTGCCCAGTCCCTCGTTGGGGCACCCCTTGACTGCCTCTAAAGGGAGCATCATATAGACATCGGGAGCTTCAACTGTAGAGTATGTGGTCGACATTGGAAATGATGGTAGAAGTCTTCTGAGTATCCGAGCAGCTTACTGTAGCCTCCTCGGGGTGTAAAACGCTGGAGAGGGAGGTCCTGATACCACTGCCCTTTCCCCTTCAACAAATCACAACCTATTGGAGGGCTTCAGGATGGAGGACTCCATAACAGCGGCGGCTAGTCTTGAGGATTCTATTTGACACTGCAACTCTACTAGTGAGGATGTGCGTGACAGTAGTGACAATGAAGGCCATACGGACAATAATGATACAGATTGAGGAGTTGTTCCTGTCCGGCCTATAACTGGAACTACCACGCCCACCAGAAGACCTGATGGCACCCTCTAAGGCTCCCAGAGCAGTCCCAATAACTCACGAGCAGCACACTCAGCCGAGGCCAAACCATGCGGTAACATCTAGTATCACATCTTATTTCCTCATTTTCTTACTGCTAGGGACTAGCGTTAATTTCATGAGGGGGGATGGGATTTAAGTGAACTAGAGTTGTTAGTTTGGAGCTTGACATTGGTAGGCTGAGTATAGTACCTTGCATGATTTATCCGTTTGCATCTGCATTTGCACGTTTACTGCTTTCTTAGATTTTTTAGGTTGCATTCACTACATTCATCCTAGGATAGTCTTGCATGTTTTATATGGAGTTTATTTGCCGAATTTTTTGAACTTTTTTATTTGGTAGATCAACTAACTATGCCATTAATCGTATGCTTCATCCCTATGAATTTGTTTGAGGTTTTTCTCGCTTGGCTTGTCACATTTATGTATTGCACTTAGTTAAGCTTGGTAGTCTCGACATCACTTAGTGGTGTTTTCTCTATTGTGGTTCACGAAGGCCTTTTTAATAGGATGATGCATGTTAGGGTCTTATGGTTGTTTTCCCGAGTAATTATGTACCTAAGAGGCAACAAGTCTTCACCATGCTTTGAGATTGCTAAATGCCTAGGAAGGAGGTAGTGTGAGGTTGTGTGATCCTTTGTTTATAACCTATTCTACCGAATAGGTCTGGGGAGGGGGTTACACCATCATAGACTTGTTTTTCGTTTTTCATTTCCGTATCGTGAGTTCGTTTTTCCTTTTCCGTAAATTTTGTACTCCAACCCATTCTTTCGAATAGGTTTGGGGAAGTCGTGTGAGTCATTTTGTTTCTCTTTTTGTTATGGTACTGCTGGCTAAAAAAAAAAATCGAAAAAAAAAGAGAGAAAAATTCCAGGAAAAAAGAAAAAAAAAGGAAAAAAGAAACTGGAAAGAAAAAAAAGAAAAAAAGAAAAGACCCCAAAAGAGCAAAGAAGGGTCCAAAAAAGAAAGCCAAATAGTAGTCTAGCAAAGTGTTATGTCTCATTTTCCAATTCTTGTAATGTTCGTAATCGTGTTGTAATTTTCTATTTTTTGTCTCTTTTTTATGAGTGTCATCTGTTCTATACCACCCTCGTCCTGCCATTCAGGAAGTGGTGAATAGCTTAAGACTTTACTTGAAAGATGGGTAGAATATGGGAGTGTTATCTTTTATAGGGAACCCTCCTTCGTTTGATGAGAGCCAGTACTGGTTCGACCTCTTTGAGGAAAAGTCTTAACATGGTGGAACAGCAGTAAGTCCTCAGTTTCATAGGCACGGGACAATCATCTGTATCTTAGCATGCTTCATTACGTCGTCACTGACTAGGTCCAGGTAGAGAATGTTACTAGAGACTATCTTGTCTTGACATAAGTGCTTATGTGGATGTGTATAAGTCAATCGAGGTATTCTTCAACCTATATTCATGCTTCGATTTATATGGTTTTTGTTCATATGTTTTTTGATAGATTCAGTAGATTAGTTCATTTTATTTGGCATGAGACTCCATTTTGTGTCTTGCATTATTTTTTGCATTAGAGTCTAGCTTAGTTGCTTGAGGACAAGCAAAGGTTCGGTTTGGGGAGTTTGATGAATGTGTATTTTACACTTTCATTTGAGTCTTTTTCACCTATTTTAGCTATCCTCTATGTTAATTTAGCTATATTTTAGTGTATTTTATTAGAATAGTGTCACGTTTCCCTTTAGATTTTATTTTACAGGTTTTGGTTGAAAAACGAGGATTTGCGGGCAATTTTATTGAATCTTGAAAGGAATTGGTGTTCAAGAAGCCTATTTGGAGTATCTGAAGGTTTCCGGATAGGATTTGGAGTCTAGGGGTCGAATCTGGAGGTTAGAAGGCCACTAGAAGTCAGAAACCGAGTCCGAAAAGGGGAAGAAATCCAAAAACGCGTCGAAAACGTGGAATTCCGCGAATTTTACTCCCGGGCGAATCGCCCGGGACGTGGGGCGAATCGCCCCACACCAGGCGAATCGCCCCACACAAATTCGAAGCCTATATATAGTTGGTCAGTTTTCTCCGTTTTTCATACTTTTCCAGACCTTCTCTCTCACCTTTCTCTGTAGTTTTAGGGAGGGACTTCCCAGAGCCTGTTCTGGGGGTCCGTAGCTTAGGGGACACATTTTCATAGCAATTTGGAGGTTGTAAGATCGCGATTCTTCGGAGACTGACAACCTTCGGTAACATTGTATCTTACAGTTTATTCTACTTATTTTTATATATCTTTCAACATGTTTTCTTCTATGATTTCTGTTGATTGCATGACAACTATGAGTAGCTAAACTTATCGTTGGTGGTAGTATGTGAATTCTTAGCGAAGGGAAGATAATCATGCTAATGGCTATATCGCGCATTATACTCCGTGTTATTGCTTTATTTCTTTGATCAGGCTGAGCCTATATCCTCGTATGTTCATTAATTATTATGCACAATTGGACCCTCATCGACCTATGCATATCTATATCTTCGTAGTGTTGAATAATTACGGAACACAATTGGACAATAGTGATTGACTTGTCAGTACCTGTATCTTCGTAGTGCTTAATAATTACAACAGGACATTCGATTGATCAAAGATGTCCATGCAAGACCGAGGAATTTACACATGATTATTGACCCGTTATGCTTTGAAGGATCATACTATCACCAATCTCCATTATCTGTTAGAAAAACCCTTTGCTATTTCGTCTGCTGTTTTTATATTCTAAATTAGATTTGATAAAGCTAGTTATAGTCCTTAGAGAACGACACTCAAGGTCATTCTACTGCTACACTACGGTTTTCGTTGTAGTTGTGAATTGCCTTTGGCTAAATAACAAATTTATTTGATTGGCCGGAATCCGACAAATTCCGGTTCGTCACCTACAGTCGCCGCTATTATTGGCTAAACCATTGGAAGGGGAGCCACTTTATTTATACTTGGCATACACGTACGAGGCGATAAGTTCAGTTTTAGTAAGAATACAAGGTGGTGAATGTTTGTGTAAGAAAATACGGTCAGAGTTACCCCTAGGGTACGCAGCGGAATTTCAAAAAATTTCTTAACATACAGGTTAATTGATTATGTATATGCCGTATATATTTAAACACGTCAATTAGAAGACTAACCGTACTCCAAAAGCAAGCACAGCTTCCAAGTCTTCGTAATAATCCGGTGAATCTTCTCCTTCGTCGAAGTCGAAGATATCTGCAATACTTTGATTATCTGCAAGACAATAAAAGTTAGTTTCCGGCTCCTAGAACCTCAACCTTGGTATCCACGGATGAACAGCCTATCGGAAGAATGCTAGGATATTCTTTGTGTGTCCAAGAAGATGGGGCGGCGATTTTCCTCCGGTAGGTGGCGGCGCGCGTGGCTTATAGAAGAAGAGGAGAGCTTTTATTTTCTCTAAGAAAACTGGTAGAATAACTCTATGAAAGTCTATTCAACTGTGTATCAAAAGCTCTCTAATAGTCTACTATATATAGTAGTCAATAGAAGCCTAAAGCATAAGCAATTAGACTTCGTAAAGAATAAGAATTTAATTCTTATCGCACTAGGAGACCAATTTCAAGTCTAGATTCATTCCCAATCAAATTAAAACTCAATCAGGAAAATCTAACTTATCCCTTAGACTTCTAATAGAGGAAGAAGTCGAACTCCTTCCCCTACTCCATCTCGCGCGCGCGCGTGTCTTGAAGGAGATAGGTGGGTCCCGATTTTGGGACCCACTTATAGTTCTGAGGCAATTCAAACTCCAAGTAGATTTTGCCCATGTGCATATGTTAAATCTAAATTAACATATCCTTTCAAATCAAACCTCTATTATATTTCTAAAATATAATCTTTAATTGTATTTACATAAAATACAATTAATTAGCCAATTCAATTGATAATTCCAAATAATTAATTGAGCCACTAAATATTATAATTAATTCCAAATCAATTATAATCCACCAATCACAATTAATTCCAAATCAATTGCGATTCCATCTTCAAGGATATTCGGATAAGCTGAATCACCACATGGTGTGACCCATAGGGCCTCATTGTATTAAGCAAGTCCTAGACTAGGCAAAATGGAATTCCTAGACCGTTCCATTTGCAATATTAATACATGAGGACGTTTGAGAGGTTTCTCAAAGCAAACCCCTTCGTTGCGAAGTCTGTTGCGCTCAACGCGGCGATGGTAACGTCCCTTCATCTGACTGACTCGAACGCATCTAGGATCGATGATGTGTCTATCCCAATAATACATCCACGGGCGTCTCAGGGAGTTGCTTGGTTACGAAGATATACTTATGACTATCATAATATATCGATGCACTGGCCAGTGACTTTGCCAACACAACTATGATGACTATGAGCAGTACTCTCCTGTGCTACACATGAGAGATGAATCCTTCAGAGAAACACTTATCATCCCCATTTGTATGTAGCCATAATCCTGGATCGTGTCATAGGTCAACTGCTTATTCAGAGCTGACATCGACGGGTCCACCAAGGATATGGGGCAACAAATGTGATGATAAAGTCCTGTAAGTCCAAAGGACGACTGACATCACTTAGACAACTTACCGGTTCCCATAGACACTTCGATGTAGAGTATACATCGATGGGAGTGTCCAGTGGGTACTTCCATTGTTCGGTAATCATCCTTCGAACAACTATGCGCAGTTATGGGAACGTTTCTTGATTGTCCAACAATCCGTTCCGTGGCCGTGGGATCGGCTCACACTTGCTCCAACAAGTATAACCTCCACGCATACTAGTCTCAGCTGGTTCATTCAGACCTCTACATCCGAGATGAACCTCGACTAGGGAGAGTTTGGGATAGATGATAACTCACATAGCTCCCACTATCTGTGTGATCGGTCATCTATCCGAGGGGACATGTTTAATATCAATACAGACAGAAATAGAGATATGACATGCTGCATGCCCGGTGTAATATAAATATGAAAGCGATACTCAATAGTTAAACAACAAACATATATTATATTACGTTGACCTGTGTAATAGTACATATATGCCCTCTATAAGGGTTGCATGCCCTTAATAAGGACTGTCTCTAGGACATATACACTATCAGTTTGCCCATATACTACGTCAGTATGGCACTAGCAGCGGCAGAAACAAGATACTTGGATATGGAAAAACTAGCATATGCTTTACTCCACACCACAAGAAAGTTGAAACCATATTTTCGAGCTCACAAGGTCATTGTGCTTACCCATGAACCATTGAAGCAAGTGTTAGGGAGACTAGAGCATTCAGGAAGACTAGCCAAATGGGCCATTGAAATAAGTGAGCATGACATAGATTTTCAAGCTCCGTCAGCAAAGAAAGCACAAGTCATTGCTGATTTTATAGTAGAGTTCCCAAGAAGACCACAACACATTGTTATAGAAGAAGAAGAGAGCAAAAAGGCATCTGTCATGTCTTTAGATGAGAAACACGCAAGCAACCAAGGATCAGAAAAGGGACCAAGAGAAGTTGAAATTGTCAGAGAAGAAATGGAAGTGGATGAAGAAGCTGCTAAAGAAAAAGAACAGAGTCCAAAGGAAGGAGATAGAGAATACTGGGAGATCAAAGTAGACGGATCTTCTCTGGCAACTATTGGAGGAGAAGGGGTATATTTGGTTGGCCCAAGAGGGGCAGAGCTAGAGTTTGCTATTACACTTCCTTTCAAAGTTACAAATAATGAGGCAGAATATGAAGCTCTTCTAAACGGAATAAAAATAGCAAAGGCTTTGGGAGTAGAATATTTGGAGGCTCACACATATTCATAACTAGTTGAGTATCAATTCAGAGGACAATTTGAAGCGACTCATCCGAGCATGAGAAGTTATCTAAATTTGCTGAAAGAGGAAGTCGAAGAGTTTAAAGAATTCCAGTTAAAGTTGATTCCAAGAAGAGAGAATGATAGAGCTGATGTGTTAGGTAAATACGCATCTACTTCTGGAGCAATCGACACATGAAGAATAATGTTGATGGAGCAAGCGAAGCCATCCGTCACGGTAGAAGAATTAAAAGTCCTGACTATCGTGCAAGATGAAGGGTGGATGAAGGACATAAGAAGATACCTTGTAGAAGGGAAACTTTCCTGAGGATAAGACACAAGCAAGAAGAGTAGCAAGAAGGTCCCTTAGGTACTTGATGATAGGAGGAGACTTATACAAAAGGTCCTTCACGAGGATGCATTTAAGATGCTTGACAACAAATGAAGCGAAACAAGTATTAGCCGAAGTTCATGAAGGAAGTTGTGGAAATCACTCAAGTGGAAGATCGTTGGCACAGAAAGTCTTGAGACAAGGATATTATTGGCCCGGAGTAGTGGGAGATGCCACTAACTATGCGAAATCATGCACAAAGTGCCAAAAATATGCGAAACAAAGCAACAAACCCGCAATGGAGTTGAGATCCACAAATATCACATGTCCATTTGACAAGTGGGGCACCGATATAGTAGGACCATTTCCAAAAGGGATGGGACAGAAGAAATTTTTGATAGTGGCAGTAGATTACTTCTCTAAATGGGTCGAGGCGGAAGCAGTGTCAGCAATTTCGGAAAATAAAGTGCTTGATTTTATTTGGAAGAATATAGTCTGTAGGTTTGGGCTTCCAAGAGTGATAGTCTCAGATAATGGGACACAATTTTCTGGAAAAAAGCTCAAAGCGTGGTGCCAAAAGATGATGATAGAGAAAAGATTCACATCCGTATACTACCCACCATCCAATGGACAAGTTGAAAGAACCAACAGGACCCTGGTCGAGTTAATCGAAAAGAGGTTGAAAGCTTGCCAAGGGGATTGGGTGGATGAGCTATATGGAGTGCTATGGGCATACAGGACTACTTCAAAAACTTCAACTCAAGAAACGCCATTTCACTTGGTTTATGGTTCAGAGGTAGTGATCCCAGCAGAAATGGTGGTGGAAACGCTAAGGATCCAGGGTTACGAGCCAGGGGACAATCATGAAGCAAGAATAATGGACCTCGAGATGCTAGAAGAAGAAATAAGCACAACTTTAGCTAGAATCTTAAACTATCAAGCTCGAGTGGCAAGAAGCTACAACAGAAATGTGAAGACAAGGGAGTTGGGTGATCTAGTGCTAAGGAGAGCTACACAACAAGATGGAGTTGGAAAACTGGAGCCAAAGTGGGCAGGTCCGTATAAGATCACCAAAGTCAAAGCCAATGGGAGCTATGAGCTAGCTGATGAAGACAACAAAGAATGGAGGAGGCCATGGAATATCAAGAATTTAAGGAAGTTCTACACTTGAAGAAAGTCGATTGGAAGGAGAATAGGATGTTGATGAACTTATTTGTTATTGTCCTGCTTAAGATGAAGTAGAAGTTTGCCTAGGATTTTGATTTTGTTTATTTACTCTCGAAAGTTTTTCATTGACAAATTTAGTTGTAATGATTTCCGACAAATCTATTTTCAACTACTTATGGATATGTTAAGTTATGAAAAGATTCAGTATATGATGTTGTTTTCCGTTCAGTATATGATAATGATTTCCGATAAATCTATTTTCATAATGACTTGACAGAAAAAAAGACAACTAACGCATTACCCAAGCAAAACAATGCTTGATAAGGAAAAAATTAGAAGGATTGAAACTGAGATACTAGAAATAGGGTCCAAGAAAACATAAAAGTCAGACACGTAATAAATCAGACAAGAAGGCCAAATTGTGAAAGATATTATGGCAAGAAAGTCACGCTGAAACAACTAGAGGATTTATGATAGAGAAAAATTTTGGGAGAGATTAAAACAGAAGAAAAATGCTCGAAAACACAGAAAATCACTTTTTTTGACAAATGTCGTGATAAGGAAGGGATGATAGGAGGCTTCGTTCCCAGAAAGTTGTGATAGGGAAGAAATCACTTTTTCGACGAATGTCATGATAAGGAAGGGATGATCGGAGGCTTCGTTTCCAGAAAGTTGTGATAGGGAAGAAATCACTTTTTCGATGAATGTCGTGATAAGGAAGGGATGATAGGAGACTTCGTTCCCAGAAAGTTGTGATAGGGAAGAAATCACTTTTCGACGAATATCGTGATAAGGAAGGGATGATAGGAGGCTTCGTTCACAGAAAGTTGTGATAGGGAAGAAATCACTTTTTCGACGAATGTCGTGATAAGGAAGGGATGATAGGAGGCTTCGTTCCCAGAAAGTTGTGATAGGGAAGAAATCACTTTTTCGACGAATGTCGTGATAAGGAAGGGATGATAGGAGGCTTTGTTCCCAGAAAGTTGTGATAGGGAAGAAATCACTTTTTCGACGAATGTCGTGATAAGGAAGGGACGATATGAGGCTTCGTTCCCAGAAAGTTGTGATAGGGAAGAAATCACTTTTTCGACGAATGTCGTGATAAGGAACTTTTTCGACGAATATTGTGCTAAGGAAAGAAAGAAAATTTCTCGAGGATATACGAAAATTCTCTTTTCTAACATCCGGATTAGAAGGAAAAGAGACATTATTTTGTGACAAGAAATGCCATGCTAAAAAAAATTTCGAAGAAGAAGAAATTTCCGTGGCATGAAATGCTTGCAGGCTTGAATATTCTCAAAGAAGGAGAATTATTCCGCAGCATGAAATGCTAGCATGTTGAGAAAATTTTCGAAGAAGAAGAAATTTTTCGCAGCATGAAATGCTAGCAGGCTTGGATATTATCAAAGAAGGAGAATTATTCCGCAACATGAAATGCTAGCATGTTGAAAAAAATTTCGAGGAGTGGAGAATTATTCCGCAGCATGAAATGCTAGCATACTGGAAAATTTTCAAAGAATGAGAACTTTTCCGTAGCTTGAAACGTCGGCATGTCGGGTTAATGCTTATCATGGTGACTTTATGCTTTAAAGAAAACAATTTCAAGGAAGGAGACATTTTCCGTGGCATGAAATGTTATTCCCTATCATAGGGCGCGGAGTTGTTCCTTTCAGTGGAAAAAATTCTTTCTTGTATCATGAAAAGACTTTGCTTCTGTTACATATGAAGTTCATATTTAAGAGAGAAAGAAAGTTTTCTTTCCGAGGCATAAAAGGTTGGAGGAATCATTTCGATCATAAGGTTTATGGAATTATCTCCGTCACAAGCAAAGTGGAGTAGAAGATTTTGCTTTCCTTGTATACGAAGTTTGTATTTAAGGGAGAAAGAAAGTTTTCTTTCCGAGGCATAAAAGGTTGGAGGAATCATTTCGATCATAAGGTTTAAGGAATTATCTCCGTCACAAGCAAAGTGGAGTGGAAGATTTTGCTCCCGTTGCATATGAAGTTTTTATTTAAGCTTGAAAGAAGGTTTCACTTCCACAGCATGAGAAGTTTAAGAATCATTCTACTTCATCATCAAAAGTAAACAAAGGTAATAATTCAGGTAATTACACAGCATGAGAAGTTTAAGAATCATTCTACATCATCAAAAGTTAAAGTTCACAGAAGGATCAAATGTTATCCCTTGGTACAAAAACACCGGGGCATACCCCTGATTAGTTCATTCATCTCTGGTATGAGATTGAGAGAATTTGTCAGAATCATTATCTTCATCATCATCACTGTCACCATCCATAGCATCACGAGTGGCTTGTTCCATTTCTGCCGCAGCAGCAGCATCACGAAGAGCACGTTCCATGTCTTCCAGGTGGAGCTTGTAACTGAACCAAGGAAGAGGAGCAAAATGGTCCTTGTTGAGATCGGCAACTTTTGGGAATGGAGGAATGAAGAAGTTATGTTTGAAGGAGCTTTCAACTTCACCAGCATCCCATTTTTCCGGGTCTTCAGCACGCCTGCGAATCTCTTCCTCTTTGCGAGTCTATTCAAAGGATTCACAAAGACTCTTCACTTCCTCGAACAAGCTGTAGCCTTCAGGTTTACCAATAACCTGGAAAGGAAGATGTATCCACTCCTTGTTCTGCTTCTCATATTTTGTAAAGGGCATGATGTACCAATGGCGAAGAACATCAGGAACGAAGCCAGGAAGACGATAATAAGGTGGAGAGAACTTCAGAGTTTCCGTCTCACTAGTGACACAACGGATGAACTCGCACTTCCCGAGATCTTCATCATTAAACGTTGGAATTATGCTGTCTTCCTTACCATCTGGACCTTTGAAAATATCTAGCCCATTAGCTTCCCAGTCAAGATCTTTTGGAATTAATCCACCAAGCTCAAGTTGACCAAGAGCGGCATTAAAACCATGAATCCTAGCAGCATCATACCAAAGTGGTTGGGCACACTGGAAGGAAATGCTCTTCATGAAATCTTGTACCGAATCAATCCGGGAACCGAGGAAACCGGAGATCAATGCAGAATGGAAATGGGACAACATATTCGTCATACAACCAAAGCTGTCTTGTTGATCCTTGATCAATTCTAAGCATCCATTAACTTCAGCTTGGCGAGCATCATACAAGCCCTGGAGATTCGTCAGCTCCTCTCGCAACTTATTGGTTTCTAGAACTTGCTTCCGAAGCTCGGTTACTTCCGCCTGAAGACGCGCCATTTGCTCTAACTTATTTTCAGCAGCCTTTAAGTTCCCTTGGGCCTTCATAAGCTTGTCCATAAGCGCAATTCGCGCAAGTTCAGAATCATTGAGCTCACTTTCTAAAGAAGACTTTTGCCCTTTGGATGCAACCTCAATGCTCTTCACGACAAGGGAAAGCTGCGAAACAATAAAACTTAATAAGTAAAAAGTATATTAAATCTTTGATAAGCAAAAAGTTCTGGAAGTAAAGAGATAAGCGACGATACGAACCTTAGAAAGAGCATCACCAAGCATGTAAACACGGGCAGACTCATCAAGAGTAGCAAGACGAGCAACTTCCGTATCATAGTCAAATTGGGCATCACTGACATCACCGCCAAAGAGTTGATGAGGTTCAGCTCTACGTTTCTTAAGTTTTTGTGGTACTTCAACCACAACTTGTTTGTTCTTCCCTGATGGATCAAGAGGGACCTCAACCGACTTTGGCTTGCTAACAACTTTAGCAGCCTAGAAAGAATCACCCATGAACTTACCGGTAGTGACCGACACTTTGGGATCAGCAGCACCTTGGGTAGGAACAGATTGTTCCACCTCCATTAGATCAAGATCATCTTTTTCAACTTCAGCATGATCCGGTACTGAAGGATTGTTGCCAGCGCTGGAAGGGACGGAAGCTTTGGATGTTTTAGAAGTTTGAGTTTTCGGGTTCTTGAACATCTTCTCTTGGAGACGTTGCTCTCTCTTCTTCTGCTTCTCCAAGGCTTTCTTCGCATCAGAACGCCTTCGAACCTCTTCAGGATCAAGGTTCTTTGGGGTGGTTTCCATTTCTTGAGCAGGCAACTTTAGTAATGCCCTACGCTCTTCTTCTTCCCTCCAAGCAACCCCACTTTTTGGAAAGGCCTGTGGAAAGATGATACGTTGTCCGTATCTCCAGTACGTAATTTTGCACGCCTTTCTTGAGCCCTTTTGGCTTCAACAGCTTGTTTCAATCTTCTCGCTTCAGCCATTGGATAATCAAGCCAAGATTCTGCATGAAAAGTAGCAAGTGGGGTTAGTAAAAGATAAATAACAGAAGAAGTTTAGCAAACAAACATGTATTTTTAAGAGAAATACCAAGAGTTTCATTTTTATAAGGACCCAATTCTACCGGAGCAGTTAAACCAGCAAGAGCTGGAAGAGGTTGCATGGTACGGACGCAGAAGAAATATTTATCTGGGTTCTTCTGCTTGCTTTTCTCCTTCATGTCTGTAGCCCAATCCGACCAGTTGCCACGGACGGGACTATAATCAGCAGGTTGCTCTTTGTTGAAAGTGTAATGAACGTTGAAAAGTCTCCTAGTATGGATAGATTGGCGGATTTTTAACTTGTATCGATAATAGAAGTAATGCCCCCACCATGCAACGCCCAAGGAATTTACATTCTGATAGATGAAGTAAAGGTTTTTACGCGGCTTGAACATCAAGAGATGTGCGGTATCAGACATAGCAACGTGAAAAGCTTGTCGAAAGTTAGTAAAAGAGATCTCTTCCTTCAGGTAGCGCATCAATACTCCGAAGCACAACAAGTTAGTAAGTGAATTAGGAATTACTTGCATAGGAGTAATGTCTAATTCACGGAAGATGGCTTCAAAAGCTTCACACATAGGTAAACGCCACCCAAGTTCAAGAGCTACGACAAAACAAGAGAGAGCTCCAGCAGGACAATTGTAAAGGCCATCTTTTTAACCAGGAGCAATCAACTCGATATCATCGGGTATTGCAAATTTTCTCCGGAGCTCAGGGAGATGTTTGTCCTCAACCTTGTAAGCTATGGTAGGGATCCATCCGTCTTCATGGAGTTCAAGTGTCTCATCGTACAGATGAATACTATCCCGAAGTCGGGCGTAGCGGGCTTTAATAGCGGGCTTTAGATGGTCCGGAACCGGAAACAAAGCACCGCGGAACTGACGAATTTCGCCTTGCAAATTTCCTCCATCCGCATCATTGGCACCGTTACCTTGAGCTGCATCATCTCCACCTCCACCACTTGGTACAACTGCGCGAACTTTTCAAAGAGGGACGACTTGATGAAGAACTCTGATGGTAGCGGCATCATCGTTGTGTAAGCCAGAAGCGAAAGAATGGCGCCTTGAGGAACTCGGACCAGCTTCATTCATATGATGAGAAGGAGAAACATTTCCTACAACATCCACATCAGACCCGGAAAATTCATCAGACGAGGATGAGGAAGTAGATTCGCTGTCAGAGGAGTCATCACTTCCAGACTCGGAAGAGACGATGACTGTGATCTTTTGACGGTTTTCACGCGCGTCACCGTTGTTATGTCTAAACTCGGACATCCTAAAAATGACAAGTGAAAGAAAAGAATTTAAGGTGATAGTCCGATGGTCAATTTAGGTATATTCCGGTACGGACCTACGGTTAATGAGTAACAATCTGACCAAAAGGGACAAAAAAAAAAAAAAACGAGAAGTATTGAAAAGTGACAAAGTAGTAATTAGAAGAGAGATGGTGAACCTGAATATAAAAGGTGAAGGGCTCCGCTTACGAAATCACCGACCGGATGTGATATCAACGAGACAGAAACTCAGAATTAAAGCGAATTATCGCTGCAAGAGAAATTAAAATAGGTGAGGAAAGGGAGGAAAAGAAGAAAAGATTCAAAAAAGGAGAAAAGGAGGAAGAAAAGCGAGCAAAAATTCCATATCATACCTTCAGGAAGCAGATGTTACGAAGCATGATTTTTTCCGTTGCAAGTGATGTGCGGTTTTTAAATCCGTCTCTCTTACTTTCTCTCTCTAGAATGGAGTAAATGAGAGAGCGACAGGGCTATTTATAGGGAGGGACAAAAAGGGGAAGCCAATCGACGCACCAGTTGACTTCGGATCTGAGCCGTTGATTGATCCAAGATCAATGGATGATATGATGACAACGCGCAGAATTACTATGCAGTCCTCGAAGTAATACTTGAAGGAGAAATGGTACTACGTAACCGTTCAAGGAAGAAAAGTCTCATGAGACGGAGAGATGAGGAAGAACGATCAAAATTTATACTTAAATCTATGGGAAGAGCTCCAAAAAACTTTCTGGTAAAAGTCCATGCATATGCATACACTTAGACACGGAAATTGTACGCGCGCTTAAGATATTTACATGTAGGCATGGTAAGGAATTGCATACACACATCACTAACATTCAAAAAGTAAATGGATGACTCAAACCATGGATCTAAGATAAGAAGGAAACCGAGGCATGGTACGGAAGTACTCTACCTACGGAAATTTTCCGAGCGGAAAAGAAGAAAAAGCCCATAAAAGGCCCATCATAGCTACGGACATAAGCTCTAGTACAAGATGATCGAGGCATGGCATGGAAGACATCCACCCACGGAAATTTTCCAAGCAGAAAAGAAGAGAAAGCCCATAAAAGGCCCATCATAGCTACGGACATAAGCTCTAGTACAAGATGATCGAGGCATGGCACGGAAGACCTCTACCCGCGGAAATTTTCCAAGCGGAAAAGAAGAGAAAGCCCATAAAAGGCCCATCATAGCTACGGAAATAAGCTCTAGTACAAGATGATCGAGGCATGGCACGGAAGATCATGAAACGGAAATTTTCCAAGCGGAAAGGAAGAGGAAGCCGAAAAAGCCCATCATAGCTACAGAAATTTCTAGTACCAGATGATCGAAGCATGATACGGGGGATAGGTTGCCACGGAAGATCATGAAACCAAGAAAAACTTAAGTACAGAAGACTTAGAGTATAGTTCCGAATTATCTCTTACTAAGATATTCCAAAACTACGGGGACATATGTTGATATTGGGAATATGTCCAGTTCGTGTAAAGCGCTACTATCCGGATTTCTATAGTCTCACTATCTTCTTCTAAGATACGTCAAAACTACGAGGACATATGTTGATAATGAAAATATGTCCACGCTCTTACACGAACCCAGGAACATAGAGCGTCGGAGCAGGCGATCCAAGCACGTGGAAAGGTACGAATCAAGGTCTGCACTTCAGCTACGTGTATTCCGCATCACATATAGTTCCGCATCACATATAGTTCGGAAGATCATACGGAAGATTTGATGGTACGAAACAAACTATGGAAAAGTGTGGAACGCGTAGGGCGAGTTCAATCAGGTTAGATCGTCTTTACGTAGCAATATTCCGCACCACTATCTATACTTTACTAGTCTGGTTGAAAGATATAGCAGGGAACATGACCAAGGGAACAGATCGAGGAGCGAGAGTAGGGGGCGACAAAAGACTAGAAGTTTCAAGAAGGTACATTCATGTGGACCTGGGCCAAGCCCATGAAGATCACTAGCTGGGCCAACCCAACCACGTGGCTGAATGAGAAGACGACAAATGTCGAAGGAGGATAGGACCGACTTAGAATCTGCCAATACCTATAAAAGGGCACCAATCTCAAGATCTTGGTAAGCAATCTGATTTATTTACATTAATTACATTCTGACAAGGAGAGTCTTCAGCTCCCTTCAAGTAAAGTCTCATTCCGGTTTGACCTAGGCAAACCGGCATTACACCACTTCCACACGTGCATTTGGAAAATCTCATGTACGGAAGAAATTATATTCGGAGGTACAGAGGATCCGAAGTGCACCTAAAGAAGCTATTGAGTTAGTGTTGCTTTGGGACTATGGTGACGTAAGAACTCTTTTTATTTGAGTGCTTTGTAACGAACTTAGAGTTTGTATTACGATTTAGTGTATTATACCTCTACGACTACTAATTAACCTATACTAATTAACTAGTATACTACTACATCAACTAGGAAAGTAAACAATGAGGGAGGGATCAACAAACAACTCAACCATTAACTTAGCTCATCCAACAACAAGGTAGAAACGAAAATTAATCCAGTGAGCTTCTTGAACTTTCAAAGTAGCCAACCATTACCAATTTCAAGTTTTTAAGCATTACCATTGTCCAGTTTCTCCAACTAACATTGCTACTGCTAATTCAATCCCAATAAATTCCAGGCCCAAGAAGCAGAGCCATGAATTAAGCCAAAAATTGCTCAGCTCCCAACTCGTTGCACTCATCATCTCGTCTTGATCGGATTCATTTCTCTCATAACTCAGTTGTTGTAGATCCGCCATTGGAGTGGAGAAGATAGAAGAAAGAAGAAATAGAAAGAAAGAAGAAGTCGAGATTGAGATCTGTGTATACTGTCGTATCAATACATACAGAGAGAAAGGGAATTTATGAAAGAAAGGGAAATTTTCTAAAAGGACCCTACATTTATAACTTATTATATTTTAGCCACCGAATTGTTTTGTTAGTTTTGTTGTTAATTGCATAATGGTACGGTCTATACTAGAGGTCGTCTTTCCTAAGAATTTGCGTTTGCAGTTTACCATACGAAGAATAAAGAAATGAATGTAAATGAAATTTTGGTATATATCCTATGCTATCCACTATATATTAAAGTTAAGTTGATAGACTCTTCCACATTCATTCTGATGAGTATTCACACTATATGGAATAAAAGTCTATTTACTTGTATTAAATAATTATCATTTTATTAAAATTATTGGTAAGTTTGAAAAACAACTCCATTTTATACCACAACAAAAATAAATATCCTTATATCTTCCATTATTGAATTTTCCCATTTAATATTATACAATTTCCATAAACAGTCTTTTTGTAAGTTATAACAAATTACTACGTAATTAACCCGTCGAGTACTCGACGGACATAAAAAAGTTGTACGCATACTTATTACTATATAAATTTCATTATGTGGAACAACAAATAAAGTAAGATATCTCTCATATTTGTATTTATACACAATTTTTTATCTCAATATCTTGGTCTATGTTTCTCTTATAGTATCCAAGAACTTAATACGATGTATTTTTTTCATTGAATTAGAAATGTCATATGGCAATTTAATATCATCTCATTATCATTTTCATTGGCATTGGTACTATTATTGACCTCCAATAACCATCGGAACTATGCTATTTCGATATAAATGTCTTTCCTTTGCCCTATGAGCATGGTCATATAATACTCCACCTTTACCATAGAAAAAGTTGAATTTACAAAATACTTAACAGGATGTATTTTTTCATCTTCAAACTTAACACGTACATGCATAATATTCATATGTGTCATAATTAAGACCGAGTATAATGCCATCCACATGAATGTCTTTCATTTTCCCCGTGACCATGAATTTGTCATGGATCATATATCACCTTCAATTCCCTCTATTTTTCTCAAATTAAATGGGTTCCAATAATGGAGTTCAATATTCATTCAACAAAACCCCTAATATGTTGAACTTCAAAATATTATAAGTAAGGATACAATTATTATAGATAGAGAGCCTACAGGGTAGTTCGGCCCATCTATCATGATTGTTATTGTAAATTATCATTGAGTACACCAATCGAACACATCCACTATTTCAACATAATCGAGACAGAGTATAATGTCATCCACATGAATGTATTTCATTTGCCCTGTGATCATGAACTTGACATAGATCCTATATCAACTTCACCCTATTTTCCTCAAATGCGTTTCAATATTTTATTTCAGTTCTCATTCAGCAAAATCCTTAATCTATTGAATTTTTTTTTAAAAAAGGATAATGCCAGTATACACTTACGCCCTGATCGGTTTGGTTTGTTTTGCCAAATTTTACAGTTGACCGCGCGAAACACAGCGATTGGTTACTCATTTCAGTAAACCAAATCGGATGGGAGGTGCCCGGTTTTGAAACACACCATATCATGTGTTTTGACCACCCATCTGAAATGACTATACTAACCTTCCATCTATTCCAGATTTACGAAATGGCAAGAGGTGTCTTGTGCCACTATAAAAGCAAGAGCAAGGTACATCATTTTTCACATTTGCGTTTTTTTGTGTTCTTGGAGTCGTTCTTCCAGTATGTGAGTCTGTCAAACCCTAGATTTATCCCTCTTTCAATTTTCTTCTCAATCCAGCCCAATTTTCTCAAATCAATTGTTAATTCCGACTTGTCTACATGTTGAGTTGTAGATCCAGCTGAGTGGAGCTTGCGTTTTGGAGAAATAATCGAAGGTAAGTAGTTTCAGAAAGGAGTGTTGTTGTGGTTATGGTTTATGAGTTTTGAGTGAGTGAGACTGGACTGTTGTGAGAGGAGGATATCTCATCATCTCTATCGTATCCTCCGAAACCAAAGGCCATTACGCCACCAACTACCAAGCTAACCACAAACGCCATTGTTTTGCTCCCTCCCACCTCCTCCTCGGCCATGGCTACTCTATCCAATCCACCTCCTTCATTCCCTCTCGCAGCCGCACCAATGTTATCTTCCTCCGCTCCCCTCACTCCTCTCGCCGACATTCAACTCGCTTCTGTATCTCCGCCAAACAGACCAGCAACTCTTCAGGTGATAAAATGCATTTGTAACCGTCGTCCATCGACGAATGTGTGTTAACATGCTTTTTCGATTGCTGCGAATGAAGTTCGTCAGTTATGTAGATTGATTATCGGTTGTGCTTGTGAATCCTGATTTTAGTGAATCTGTTTATGCTTATTGCGTGAATTTCTTAGTGGATTTCTTTGAATTATCGGTTGATTATCGGTTGTGCTTGCGTAATTTTTTAGTGGATTTCATTGAATTCTGTTTGTGAATGTGATTGCTCGAGAATGAAAATTTTGCTTCCAAGAGTGATTAGGTGAAACTGTTGCTGTGACGATTGAATGTGTTTCAATGGTGTGTTGAGTTGCTATGTTGCAGTATTCTATTTCGTAAGCTCTTAAATGAAGTTATGGATTTGAGTAGTATTCTGTGTATATTTAGTGAAGACTGATTATGCTTAGTTGTGAAATTGATCGTTGGAGAATGAAATTTGTGATTGAAGTAAAACCAGTGTTGTGATTACTAAAGGGGAATATGTTTTAGTGAATTTGTCGTTATGTGGTATTTGAGTTTTGTATACTTATATATGGAGTTTTTGGTTGTTAAAATTGTATACTTATATGGAGATTAACCTTAATTGGTTGCTAATGACAACATGCATGGTTATTTATTTAGATTAGATATGAATAAATAATGATATTGAAGGTATCAAATCACAATTAAGGTTAATCTCTTGGATAATGGGAACTTAAGCACATGAAAGTGCGTGAATAACCTCAATAATCCATCTCAGATTCTAAGTTAGTTAAATTTTGTTTAATGATATATGTTCTATAATCTAATCATGCATTGACATATCTTTTAACAATGACAAACTAAACCCAAAGCGTGAAATTAACACAACTGTCTATCTATCTATTTATTTACTATATATATACATTACATTACTAGTAGTATGATAAGTTGTCTTTATGTTAATTTCAATAGGATGAAAAACAAAGCTGAGCGCTGGGGAGCTGAATTGTTTCAAGAAGACGTGGAGTTCATTGATGTTAAAAATAGCCTAATGCATTAAAAATAGATGGTCTCTTATGAGCACTTCAGTTTTATTTATCTAGTATATTTAAATCGCTCTAACACTTGTACTGTAGAGGTGAAATTCTAGTAAGACTTCAAACGCTCTAATATTACAAAATACCTCAAACTACAAAGGATTACAAAGCTCTCTAAGTCACCATAATTTAAACACTGCACACGAATCTTTATCTAATGCCAGCACTCAAGTCTTTGGATCCTCTCTATGTCAAATGGAGCACCTGAGATTAAAAAGGCGCGTGTGTATGTGTGTTTATCTCCGGCTTGCCTAAGTCAAACCGGTATGAAACTTTACTTGAAGGAGCTCGTTAGTTCTCCTTGTCTTAGTGTAATAAATGTACGTATTTAATGTCAGTTACCTTTTCTTTGGAAATGGAGCCTTTATATAGTTGTTGGCTAACCCTAGGTCGCACCAATCTCTCGCTTCCATCTGTCGCCTTCTCATTCCTCCACATGTATCGAGTAGGTCCAACGTTGACTTTCATGGGCTTGGCCCAAGCCCATTTAGCTGTAGCTTCTTGTGTTACCTAGAAACTTCCACACTTCTCTTGGCCTTTCCCTCCTGGTGGTTGTGATGCGAGTCTTGTCCTGATTCAATTGTAAAGCACAACAGACAAGTATTTAAGCTTCGTATTAAGTGAGCTTCGTACATTCTAACCTGTTAGGTACTTGAGTAACGCCCCTTGTCCTTCTAACTCCCGTTCCGGACCTCAAGATCTCCGTCTCTCTACAAAGGGTTATTTTAATGAACTAGGCACATTTGTAAAAATGCCCTAGAGGTCCACATAATTCAAGGTTCGGATCTTTTGGGACCGCGGCCTCTCATCAACGCTTGTACTTATAAAACTTCATAGTTCGTGGAGGAACGCACGTTACGAACTAGACATATTTTTCTTATCAACATATATCCCCGTAGTTTCAGAGTTTTTTAGTAGAAGATAGTGTGAAACTATACTGTAAGTGCTTGAGAATAATTTTATCACCCTCTTTGATCGAGGATCCTATTCTGTCCGTGCTTCCAAAAGAGTTATTGGGGGTGACATTCTCGTAACTCTCAAAGTGACATTTTGGGACGACGTATCCGTATCTTTTGCATCCCGTTCATGTGTCATTACTTCACTAGACGTCGTGTTCGTTTTTCATGAGGTGACGTTTTGGACGCCGGGTCCGTATCCGTATCTCTTGTATTCCGTACCTGTGTCATTACTTCACTAGACGTCGTGTCCGTATTTCATGAGGTGACGTGGACGCCGTGTCCGTATCTATCTTGTTCCTTTGCACTGTATCCGGTTCTTAATCAGGTTATCCAAATAATCAGGGTCCGAATCATCATTTTAGTGCAAATATGATGAATGTTCTGCAGACTATCCGTGTCTATATGCTGATAAGCCTAATGCGCGTGTATACTAAGTATCCGTGCCTATGTGTATGTTATGATAAAATTTTCGATTTTAAAATGATTTCCGGACCTTGTCATCTGGATAATGACCCCGAGCCATTCCGTATCTTTCATTCCTCGTAGGTCACAACTTTCGAGGGTTTGTACAGTAACTTTTGTGTGTTGGCTTCATCTCGTCTGTTAGGAAACTTGTAATTTTTGATGAGCAATTAAACATGCTAAATTAAGGAAAGTCCAGTAACTAGTACTCTTAAGGTCCATAGGAATTTAGAATTTTAAGGACATTGTAAAAGAGGAACGTTTGCTGAAGACTTAGAATAGGTGCTAGATAGGTTGGTTTTTACCGCTTACGATGTATTTTATTTTCTGAAAAGAAAATAACCTATTGAAGCATTTGCTGATGATGTACTTTGTTTTTACAAACAAACTATTGATGCATTTAGAAACCGCTCAGAATCTTGAAGATTTCGAAGACTGAAGACTAGAAGATTTCTGAAGACTGGTATCTACAAAGGCACATGTTGCTCAGAAAGTGGAAACTTCAGCAACAACATTGCATAAGTGAAAATCTGAATGACAGAGTAGGTTGTGCTTGCTGAAACTGAGACTGACCACTTGCTGATGGAACATATGTGACCTCTTGCTGAAAGTACTTGTTTTTGCGCTCCAATGTTACTGTTTGAATTTTATTCAAATGAGCATTAAATGCAAAGCATGCACGCGAAGGACATGAAGACTAGAAGACAAACAAGGACGCTGCTGAAAGTACAAAAGCAAGATAGTGACATTTTAAGGAACAAAAGCCTTAGAATTTGAAATTCAAACGGCTCCTTATTTCACTATAAATAGAGGTCATCCGGCAAAGAGTTGAAGTGTGTCAACAACGTGATCAAACTCTCACTTGTGCTTAAACTCACATACCCTTCAACTACTCTTTACTGTCATTGATCTGTTCCAAGACTTAAAGTTTGAAAAAGCTACTTGTGAAGAAGTAGAATTTACACGACTGAGAAATTAGTTAAGTGTTCTTTCTTCCTTTCGAACGAGAACAAGTCTTGACACCAGAAACAATCAAACTTGTTTACTGCAAAGTATTCAAAGTTTTGTTTCTTAGATTACTTGTTGTAACTGAATAAGTTATAATTAATTTATCTCATCCCAAACCTCTCTAACTGAAAATACACCCTTTCAGGCGTGATATTCAGGGGGAACTTAATCGAGCATAGTGTTGCTGATTAAAAGTACCAAGTTTGGTGGAGAACAAGGTTACGTTCTCTAGTTAGGTTGGAGACGAAGCAAGTATGCTTTGGTTTTTGTTTGGATCGCTCTAGATAGGTGTTGTAAGGAACCTCAAACTTATCTTAGTGGATTCAGTCCTAGAAAGGACAAAGTGGATTAGTTGAGAGATTACGCCACTCTCAGATACCACTATAAAAGTGTTTGTGTGATTTACTTACTGTACTTAGTTTTCAGCAATTCTTATCTATATGTACACAATCACTCACATCACTTGCTGAAACCTTCATTTACTGAAAAAGCACTTATTCTATCAAAGACTTCCGCTCTCTGATTTTAAGTATCAGTAAACCTAGTTACTGTGAAGTAACTTGCGCATGCTGAGAAAGTTAAGTATCAGCAAACTCATTACTGAAAAGTAATAAGCAGTTGCTGAGAAAGTTTTTAAACGACGATTTTTTGAAAAGACTATTCACCCCCCCCCTCTAGTCTTTTCTTGTTGTTTAAAGGGACCAACAAGTGGTATCAGAGTTGGAAGTTCTTTAACCTTCAGCACTGAACCTAGATCCCCTTAGGTGCTTTCTGTAAATCACTCTCACTTGATCAGTTTGGTAGTGCTTTGCTGACAGGATGTCTTTAGGAGACGCTCCCTTGCTGAAGCTGGAAAACCACGAAAAATGGCGAAACAACATGATGCTACATCTTGAGGCCATTTGTGATGAGATGGTCACTGTCATTAATGATGGAACTATCAAGATCACTAAGGTTGAAAGAAGTTTTCCTCACAAAACCACTGAAGCTGAAAAGGAAACTATCTTAGGCGAACCGGTTGATACCTTTGTGCCAAAACCAAGAGAGGAATGGACTTCCAATAAAGCTAAGAGATTCCGTCTTGATGGCCAAGCAAGAAACATCATCATTCGATCAACTCCGGATACCATACAGTGCAAACTGTGGGGTGCTAAAACTGCTAAGGAAGCTTTGAAAATGGTTCAAGATCTTTGTGCTGGATCTGACAAGACCAAGGAAAACAAACTTGAAGTACTTAAATTAAAGTTCCAAAACTTTAAACAAGGTACAAATGAGTCACTGGAAGACTTGGACTTCAGATTCACAACTCTTGTTAGTGAAATGGCAGCCTTGGGTGTTGGAAATCTTTACTCAGATTCTGAGAAGGTGAAAACCATCATCAGAAGTCTGAATCAAGAATGGATCCACACTCAGAACTTCTACTACAATCAAGGAATGCCAGACATTACACCAACAAAGTTGTTCTCTCATCTTGCTACTGTCAACTATGAGACAAAGCAAAGAGAAAATGTGTTTGCTGAAAATTCGCAAAACATTGCTCTTGCTGCAATGCCGTCATCTTCTGAAAAGAAGAATGATAAAGAGCCTGCTGATGAAAATTCTTTGGTTGTCAAAAACATGAAGAAATTCATCAGTAAGGAACTTGAAAGGCGAAAAGCAAAAGAGAAGCTGAAAAAGCATCTTGGTAACAACTACCATAAGTACAAGAATGATACTAGCTCGCTGAACAAGCAAGCTCAGCAAGCAACTTCATCAGAAGAACCAGCAGTTGGAAATGATCTTTGCTTTTACTGCAAAAAGCCTGGACACTTCAAAGCAAATTGCCCTTTGCTGAAAGGAAAATCTGCTGAAAAGAAGAAGAAGTTCAAAAGAGCTTTTATTGCTGAAGAAAAGAAGAAGCTTCAAGCAAAAATCGATGCATTGTGCATTGATACTAGCTCCGAAGACAGTGAGGATGAAAGCTCAGACACTGACGATGAAGAAGCCACTCTAGACGTGGATATTGGTAAAGAAGTTTGTGGAATAGCTATGGAAGCTTATCCAGATGTGTCAAACTACGAGTTCTGCCTCATGGCCGGTCAAGTAAACAACTCTACCTCTGACCCAGACTCAGAAAATGAAGACGAGATTGACCTTGACAAGATTCAAGGAGAAATCGAAAGGTTTGAGAAAACTCTGAGCAATCAGCAAGAGAAACTTCAGATTGTTGAAACTCTGACCAAGCAGACTACTGCAAAGTATGTCTTGCTGAAGGAAGAGACAGAAGAAAAGGATGCTGAAAAAAGGCGTCTTAAGAAGTTGATTGCTGAAGCTGCAGAGAAGAATTCTCACATGGCATTAGAATTGGAAGAATATCAGTCCTCAATTCTAAAGTTACTTGCTGAAATCCAAGAAATGAAAAAGATGAAAATCAATTTCAAATCTTATGCTGACGCATGTAATACGCTGACTGAACTAAACTCTTATTTGAGAAATCCATCTCAGAAAGAAGGTTTAGGTGCAACGTATGAAGGTGATGACGTAGAAATCTTGAGTAAAGACAAATCACCGATTTCCTTCGTACGTGCTACTAATAGTGGTCAACCAGAACTCTATCAGTTTGGTCAATCTAAGATTGCTGAAACATGCAATCAAGTACGTACGACCATAAAGCCCGCTGTTGCTACTCAAAGTAACAAGACTTTAAAAGGAAAACAGGTTGTTGTGAAGCAAACTGGAAAGAAGAAGGATGCTGTGAAGCATTCCGCCAAACAAGTTGCTGAAAAACAATTTGTTAAGTCAAAAGGAAAGATTACTAAAAGTAATCAGAAGACCTTTGCTGACAAACCTGAATCAAGTAAGGTTGCTGACACAAAAGCTCAGCATTCTCCGAAAAGTGGACTCGGTTTTAAAACCAAGCAAAGTCAACTCTTTCACGAGTATAAGCAAAGTCAGCAAAGATACTTCAAAGAGATGAACAAAATCAAGCCTAAGAGTTCTGAAAAGACTCTAAATGCTAGGACTAGAAGGAACCTTGCTAGAAAAGAACTTACTAAAAAAAGTATGTTCAGCAAAAAGGTCAACCGAGCAAGACACCACATCAGAAAGTGGACTTGATCAGCACGAATCAAAAGTCTTTCAGCTCAAAACCTCCTAGTTCCTCAGCAAGTAGAAAACAAGTCAAAGTTGAAAAACTTAAGACTTGGAGTTCCACTGGACGCATTCTTGAACATGTTAATGGACATCCAATATTGGATAATTAACTTGTTTGCTCTTGATTGTGCAGACTTCAGCCACGGAGACAAACGATGCAATCTGGCACGTTGACAGTGGTTGTGGAAAGCACATGACGGGCAACAAGAATAACCTTGTAAACTATAGACGGTGGTCTAAAGGTCCAACCATAAGGTTTGCTGGTGGAGGCTCTGGTTCTACAAAAGGCTTTGGTGACGTGAAGATAGGATGCATCACCATTACTGGAGTTCTTTATGTCAAAAATCTTAAGTTTAATCTTTTCAGCATGAGTCAGTTTGCTGACAAAGGATACTTCATCAATATCAAAAGTGATGAATGTAAACTTATAGATTTCGAGACTAAAAAGGTTATAATGATTGCAAGAAGATCAGGAGGCTTGTACACCGTAGATTGGTCTTCAGCAATCATTGAAAAATGTCTTGTCTCAGATCACGATTGCCTTGCTGAAAAAGCATGGTTATGGCATAAACGAACAAGTCATCTAAACTTCAAGACGCTGAATAAGCTGTCTAAAAAGGCACTTGTAGTTGGATTACCTAAGGTTACTTTTAAGAAGGATGGTGTTTGCAATGCATGTCAGCAAGGAAAGCAAACCAAATCCTCTTTCAAGAACAAGGCAGTACCGTCAACTACAAAACCTTTACAACTCTTACACATGGACTTGTTTGAATCTTCTTCGATAAGCTATGCTGGTAAGAAGTATGGTCTAGTCGTGGTGGATGACTATTCAAGATTCACTTGGGTAGTATTCATCAAGCAAAAATCTGAAACTAGGACTGAAATACCTAACTTGCTGAATAAGCTTGAAGTCATGAAAAATGACAAGGTAAAAGTCATAAGGACAGACCATGGTGGTGAGTTTGTAAACCAGTACATAACTGAGTATTGCACCTCAAAAGGCATACAACATCAGTTATCCTCAGTAAGGACACCTCAGCAAAACGGTGTTGCTGAACGGAAGAATCGTACCCTGAAAGAAGCCGCAAGAACAATGCTTGCTGACACTGAAATAAGTGAGGCTTACTGGGTTGAAGCGATTAATACCGCATGTTACACTCAAAACAGATGTTTGATTACTAAGGAATACAACAAAACTCCTTATGAATTGTTTGTTGGAAGACCTCCTAATATCACTCATCTAAGAGTATTTGGTTGTAAGTGTTTCGTTCTTAATAACGGTAGAGAATACCTTAGAACATTTCAACCAAAGGCAGACGAAGCGATATTTCTTGGTTACTCCTTGCATAGTAAAGCGTATAGAGTTTACAACAAAAAGGCACAAAAGATCGAAGAAGCAGTGCATGTTGTATTTTATGAAAAGACACAAGGAGTACCTGCTGAAGAAGAAATATCAGAATGTATGAAAAAGTTAATCACACATGAGCAAAGAACTGAATCTAATGCTAGGCAAATCAAGTCAGTTGAACTAAATGATGATTCTTACAATGACTCTCCTCCCCCAAGTCATGTCAAGATAAATATAGTTCACGACAAGGAATTTCCAGCAAAAGACGCAGTTGCTCCGGAAGTTGCTGAAACTATGCAACCTCCAGTGCCTGCTGATGAACTACCACAATCAAGCAATGCTGAACAAGCAGTTGCTGATGAACCAATCTCAGCAGAGACACAAAATCCCAGTAGTACTGAACAAGTATATACTGAAGGGTCACATGCTGATAAGCAAACATATCCAGATCCAACAAGCAGAAAACCTGTTAATAAATGGATTAGAGATCATCCCTCTACGGATATGATTGGTGATATTAATAACCGCCAAGTGACTAGATCCAAAGGATCTACTACTCATGGACTTGCTGAAGAAGCAACTGTCGTAGAAGTAGAATCATTGTTCTCTTGCTTTGTTTCAGAAATTGACCCTAAAACCATAGAAGAAGCTTTAAAGCATTCTGAATGGATAAAGGCAATGCAAGAAGAATTGGATCAATTCGAAAGGAACAAAGTCTGGAAACTTGTACCACTTGCTGAAGGCAAGAAAGCTATTGGTACAGAGTGGGTGTTCAGAAACAAGTTGAGTGAGTCTGGTGAAGTAACATGAAATAAAGCACGTTTAGTTGCTCAAGGTTACTGTCAGACTGAAGGATTGGACTATGATGAGTCTTATGCACCAGTTGCAAGATTGGATGCAATTAGGCTTTTCTTGGCCTTTGCTGCTCACAATGACTTCATTGTTTACCAAATGGATGTTAAAAGTGCATTCTTAAATGGTGAACTTGCTGAAGAAGTCTACTTAGAACAACCCCCTGGCGTTGAAATTCCCTCAGAAACCAAGATGGTATACAAGCTTCAGAAAGCTGTATATGGTCTAAAGCAAGCACCAAGAGCATTGTATGATACTGTTGGTCCCTTAAACAACAAGAAAAGACTAGAGGGGGGGGGGTGAATAGTCTTTTCAAACTTTTTTCGTTTAAATCTTTCTCAGCAAGTACTTATTACTTTTCAGTAATGAGGTTGCTGATACTTAACTTTCTCAGCAAGCGTAAGTTACTTTACAATAGCTTGGTTTGCTGATACTTAAAATCAGAGAGCGGAAGTCTTTGAAACAATAAGTGCTTTTTCAGCAAGTAAAGTGTTTCAGCAAGTGATGTGAGTGACTGTGTACAAACAGATATAAATTTGCTGAAAGCTAAATGCAGTAAGTAAATCACACAAACGCTTTTAGAGTGGTATCTGAGAGTGGCGTAATCTCCCAACTAATCCACTTTGTCCTTTCTAGGACTGAATCCACTAAGATATGATTGAGGTTCCTTACAATCTCCTATCTAAAGCGATTCAACAGAAACCAAAGCACACTTGCTTTGTCTCCAACCTAAACTAGAGAACTCAACCTTGTTCTCCACCAAACTTGGTACTTTTAATCAGCAAAATCTTGCTCGATTAAGTTCCCCCTGAATATCACGCCTGAAAGGGTGTATTTTCATTTAGAGAGTTTTGGGGTGAGATAACTTAATTATAACTTATTCAATTACAACAAGTAATCTAAGAAACACAACTTGGAATACTTTGCAGTAAACAAGTTTGATTGTTTCTGGTGTCAAGACTTGTTTTTGTTCGAAAGAAAGAACACTTAACTAATTCCTTAGTCGAGTTTGTTCTACTTCTTCACAAGTAGCTTTTTCAAACTTTAAGTCTTGGAACGGATCAATGGCAGTAAGAGTGTTTGAAGGTTTGTGAACTTTAAGCACAAGTGAGAGTTTGATCACGTTGTTGACACACTTCAACTCTTTGCCGGATGACCTCTATTTATAGTGCAAGTAAGGAGCCGTTTGAATTTCAAATCCTAAGGCTTTTGTTCCTTAACATGTCACTATCTTGCTTTTGTACTTTCAGCAGCAACCTTTGTTTGTCTTCTAGTCTTCATGCCCTTCGCGTGTAAGCTTTGCATTAAATGCACTTTTGAATAGAATTCAAAGAGTAACATTGGAGCGCAAAATCAAGTACATTCAGCAAGAGGTCACATATGTTTATCAGCAAGTGTTTATTCTCAGTTTCAGCAAGCACAACCTACTCTGTCTTTCAGATTTTCACTTATGCAATGTTGTTGCTGAAAATTTCACTTTCTGAGCAACACGTGCCTTACCAGTCTTCAGCAATCTTCAAGTCTTCAAGTCTTCAGATCTTCAGATCTTCAAAAGTCTTCAAGATTCTGGCCGGTTTCTTATTTGCTTCAATAATTTGTTTGTAATAAACAAAATACATCTTCAGCAAATGCTTCAATAGGTCATTTTCTTTTCAGAAAATAAGATTAATTAAAGCTAAGCATCAATAAGATATTTTCTTGTCAGAAAATAAAATACATCATACGCTAAAGTGTCAATAAATTAATTTCTTCACAGAAATTAAAGTACGTCATCCACCAAGATAAAAACTTATCTAACACCTATCTAAGTCATCAGCAAACGTTCCTCTTTTACAATGTCCTTTAAAAATTCTAAAAACCTATGGACCTTAAGAGTACTAGTTACTGGACTGTTCTTAATTTAGCATGGTTAATTGCTCATCAAAATTACAAGTTTCCTAACAGATACCTTGGCTAAGTTCTTGCTGGATAATGGTTTCAAGAAAGGTGAAGTTGACAAAACCTTATTTACCATGAACCATGATGGTAAATTACTCTTAGTTCAAATTTATGTGGATGACATAATTTTTGGATCTAAGGACAAGCAACATTGTGATGATTTTGCCAAACTCATGACAAACAAGTTTGAAATGAGTATGATGGGAAAATTGAATTATTTCCTAGGATTGCAAGTCAAGCAACTCAA
Organism: Plantago ovata; assembly: GCA_028274465.1. NCBI lineage: Eukaryota > Viridiplantae > Streptophyta > Magnoliopsida > Lamiales > Plantaginaceae > Plantago > Plantago ovata. The sequence goes on from CM051457.1 coordinate 85,304,573, forward strand.
AGATGGAATATTCATAAGTCAAGCAAAGTATGCGAAAGAAATGCTTATAAAGTTTAGGATCAAAGAGGAAGAGAAACCTGCAAAGATCCCTATTAGAGTTGGTACCAAAATGGGCTATACTAAAGAAGATAAAAGTGTTGATGAACACAAGTATAGAAGCTCATTGGTTCCTTGTTGTATTTAACAGCAAGTAGACCTGACATTCAGTATGCTGTTTGTGTGTGTGCAAGATTCCAATATGATCCAAGAGAATCACACTACAAAAAGGCAATCAAGATACTGAAATATGTCAAAGGTACAGTCAATGTTGGATTATGGTATCCTAAAGATTCTGGACTAGAATTGGTTGGTTATTGATGCTGATCATGGAGGATCAACTCTTGATATAAAAAGTACCTCTGGAACTTTTCAGTTTTTGGGTACTAGATTAATATCATGGTTCAGCAAGAAGCAAACCTGTGTTGCCAATTCAACCACTAAATCTGAATACATTGCAGCTGGTTATTGCACAGCTCAAATCCTATGGATTCAGCAACAATTAAGAGATTATGGTATTTCTGCAAAGAAAACACCAATCTTTTGTGATAATACAAGTGCTATTGCTATCACGCAAAATCCTAAGTTTCACTCTAGGACTAAGCACATTGATATTAGACATCATTTCATTAGAGATCATGTGGAAAAGGGAGATATTGAGGTTGTAAAAGTAGGCACTGATGATCAATTTGTTGACATCTTTACCAAGCCCCTACCAGATAATACGTTCGCAATGCTAAGGTATAACCTTGGATTGATTGAACTATCTGAATAAAGGATACATTTGGCAGAATGCTGAAACAGGTATTCAGCAAGCCAAAGCATTCTTACTTAAAAGCTCCGTCCACTAATTTCTTCTAAGAAATGATAAGTCACTACATGATTGCTGAAACAGGCATTCAACAAGTAATTCCTTCAAAACGGGTATTTGTTAGGAAACTTGATCATTTGCTGAGACAGACACTCAGTAAGAGAAAAACCTTAAAGATTGCTGAAACGGGTATTCTGACAATCAAAGATACTGAAACAGGTATTCAAGTATCAAGGGAATATTCTGAGACGGGAACTCAGAAAAAGAGCAAAACTTGTTTCTCAGATTTTACCAAAGGATATCTCAAGTACAAAAGAATTTACTGATATGGGAACTCAGAAATATCTTTTAAACTTACGAAAATATGAGATATCTAAGTAAGGCGGAACTTTCAGCAAGTATCTAGGCTATTTATGCAAACTCGCTGAAAAGATTCTTGTCTATTTCCGCAAGAAATCTAATCCCATAAAACTCGGTAAAATCAATTTGTGACGTTAATCGGGCACAGATAAACTCGTAATAATCATGACATGAAATACAATCGTGGCCATTGATTAAAAGGAGTTATTGATCTAACGTTTAACAAAACAAAGAGAAAGAGTGCTCTGACAGTTTTAGTTAGTGGGCCACTACGCATTCAATGCAAAGGCTCCACTAACGACTTTGTTTCTCTGTTTTACCCTTGCTGAGAACTCAAATCGATTGAGTTTCTCACACATCAGAGACACTATATAAAGAAGAGTTAGAGAAATGACAAAATTCTTTAACTCACATTTCCTTTCTCTGCAAAAACCTAGCCTGAATCTACTGTACCTCCGGTCAAAAAGCAAAACTATCTTTTTCGTACACATTCTCTTCTCTATATAAAGCAAAACTATCTTTTTCGTACACATTAACAAGAAACTATTGCAGGGACTTAAACTCTTCCAGAGGATTTTCTCAAAATCTCTCTTACACTCTTCTCAGCAAGAGCAGTGAATTCAACACAATCCTTCTCGTAGTTTTCCAGTAGCCTCCGGACTTGTAGTTGAAGAATTCTTGCATTTTTGAGGCAGTATGATGATGCTTTTCAGCATTCATGTCCATGTAGTTAACAACCCACAATGCATGCCCCATTGCTGGCATGGAGAAGCCTGTGTATCTGAAATGTTTCTCGGATGAATCTTTCTTACCAGAGAAGATCTT
>CM051457.1:85306704-85471269 GCA_028274465.1 Plantago ovata
CAAGAGGTCACATATGTTTATCAGCAAGTGTTTATTCTCAGTTTCAGCAAGCACAACCTACTCTGTCTTTCAGATTTTCACTTATGCAATGCTGTTGCTGAAAATTTCACTTTCTGAGCAACACGTGCCTTACCAGTCTTCAGCAATCTTCAAGTCTTCAAGTCTTCAGATCTTCAAGTCTTCAGATCTTCAGATCTTCAAAAATCTTCAAGATTCTGACCGGTTTCTTATTTGCTTCAATAATTTGTTTGTAATAAACAAAATACATCTTCAGCAAATGCTTCAATAGGTCATTTTCTTTTCAGAAAATAAGATTAATTAAAGCTAAGCATCAATAAGATATTTTCTTGTCAGAAAATAAAATACATCATACGCTAAAGTGTCAATAAATTAATTTCTTCACAGAAATTAAAGTACGTCATCCACCAAGATAAAAACTTATCTAACACCTATCTAAGTCATCAGCAAACGTTCCTCTTTTACAATGTCCTTTAAAAATTCTAAAAACCTATGGACCTTAAGAGTACTAGTTACTGGACTGTTCTTAATTTAGCATGGTTAATTGCTCATCAAAATTACAAGTTTCCTAACAGATACCTTGGCTAAGTTCTTGCTGGATAATGGTTTCAAGAAAGGTGAAGTTGACAAAACCTTATTTACCATGAACCATGATGGTAAATTACTCTTAGTTCAAATTTATGTGGATGACATAATTTTTGGATCTAAGGACAAGCAACATTGTGATGATTTTGCCAAACTCATGACAAACAAGTTTGAAATGAGTATGATGGGAAAATTGAATTATTTCCTAGGATTGCAAGTCAAGCAACTCAAAGATGGAATATTCATAAGTCAAGCAAAGTATGCGAAAGAAATGCTTATAAAGTTTAGGATCAAAGAGGAAGAGAAACCTGCAAAGATCCCTATTAGAGTTGGTACCAAAATGGGCTATACTAAAGAAGATAAAAGTGTTGATGAACACAAGTATAGAAGCTCATTGGTTCCTTGTTGTATTTAACAGCAAGTAGACCTGACATTCAGTATGCTGTTTGTGTGTGTGCAAGATTCCAATATGATCCAAGAGAATCACACTACAAAAAGGCAATCAAGATACTGAAATATGTCAAAGGTACAGTCAATGTTGGATTATGGTATCCTAAAGATTCTGGACTAGAATTGGTTGGTTATTGATGCTGATCATGGAGGATCAACTCTTGATATAAAAAGTACCTCTGGAACTTTTCAGTTTTTGGGTACTAGATTAATATCATGGTTCAGCAAGAAGCAAACCTGTGTTGCCAATTCAACCACTAAATCTGAATACATTGCAGCTGGTTATTGCACAGCTCAAATCCTATGGATTCAGCAACAATTAAGAGATTATGGTATTTCTGCAAAGAAAACACCAATCTTTTGTGATAATACAAGTGCTATTGCTATCACGCAAAATCCTAAGTTTCACTCTAGGACTAAGCACATTGATATTAGACATCATTTCATTAGAGATCATGTGGAAAAGGGAGATATTGAGGTTGTAAAAGTAGGCACTGATGATCAATTTGTTGACATCTTTACCAAGCCCCTACCAGATAATACGTTCGCAATGCTAAGGTATAACCTTGGATTGATTGAACTATCTGAATAAAGGATACATTTGGCAGAATGCTGAAACAGGTATTCAGCAAGCCAAAGCATTCTTACTTAAAAGCTCCGTCCACTAATTTCTTCTAAGAAATGATAAGTCACTACATGATTGCTGAAACAGGCATTCAACAAGTAATTCCTTCAAAACGGGTATTTGTTAGGAAACTTGATCATTTGCTGAGACAGACACTCAGTAAGAGAAAAACCTTAAAGATTGCTGAAACGGGTATTCTGACAATCAAAGATACTGAAACAGGTATTCAAGTATCAAGGGAATATTCTGAGACGGGAACTCAGAAAAAGAGCAAAACTTGTTTCTCAGATTTTACCAAAGGATATCTCAAGTACAAAAGAATTTACTGATATGGGAACTCAGAAATATCTTTTAAACTTACGAAAATATGAGATATCTAAGTAAGGCGGAACTTTCAGCAAGTATCTAGGCTATTTATGCAAACTCGCTGAAAAGATTCTTGTCTATTTCCGCAAGAAATCTAATCCCATAAAACTCGGTAAAATCAATTTGTGACGTTAATCGGGCACAGATAAACTCGTAATAATCATGACATGAAATACAATCGTGGCCATTGATTAAAAGGAGTTATTGATCTAACGTTTAACAAAACAAAGAGAAAGAGTGCTCTGACAGTTTTAGTTAGTGGGCCACTACGCATTCAATGCAAAGGCTCCACTAACGACTTTGTTTCTCTGTTTTACCCTTGCTGAGAACTCAAATCGATTGAGTTTCTCACACATCAGAGACACTATATAAAGAAGAGTTAGAGAAATGACAAAATTCTTTAACTCACATTTCCTTTCTCTGCAAAAACCTAGCCTGAATCTACTGTACCTCCGGTCAAAAAGCAAAACTATCTTTTTCGTACACATTCTCTTCTCTATATAAAGAAATGGCATCGAAGAGACATCATCAAAGACCTCCAAGTCGTCTAAGGTTGACAGTGCTGAGAAACGCACTGCTTCGGTGACTACTCCGGTATCAAACACAACGAAAGTTGTGTTGAAAAACGATAGAATCTCAGAAAAACCTATGCCTCCCTCATATCTTGACACTGCAAAGTGTGAGATGATGATGCAATGGGGTGGATTTGCAAAAGAGAAGTATATTTGATACTTCTATGAACAAGAACTTGACGGTGACAATGAAGAGGCGCTTGAATATGTCAAGCAGCAAGGCCTACTTCATTTTATAACTGCTCGCACTAAGAAAGTGAGCATGTTAGACACAATGGAGTTCTACAACAATGCAGAAATCCAGTCCCTAACTGATAGTAAAGGAGACACTGAAAAAGTGATATTTACTACAGTTCAGAACACGCAAATCGTCCTGAAATGGACTGATTTAGCAGAAATCTTTCAGATTCCAACCACTGGAACTGAAGATGACGTCACTACCACTGATGAAGAAATTGAAGCTTTCTACAGTGACGTCAGGAATGAGAAAATGAAGAAAGGAGAGATTGCTCCCGTGACTTGGACAAAGCACGTTAAGAGGAAGCATCTCTGCCATTCACTTGGTCTAGTAGCTCTGCTACTGATTAAAGTTTTGGACTCCCAAGTTGGAGGAATAGAACAAGTAGGCCTGAGAAGGTGGCCGCTGCTGATGCATATCTATGAAAACAAAACGGAACTTAACTGGGCTAAGTACATTTTCAACAGGCTTGTTGATTGTGCCACTAAGTTCAAGGTCAAGGTGGAAGACAACAAGGTCTCACCTTCCTTTCCAGTTATGTATGGAATAAAGATATGCTATATCCTTGAACATTTCAGGATTCAGCTGAGAAACCCATTGCCAATCAAGAAATCTGTATGCAATGTGGGAAGATCCTACTACAAGCAGAATTTACCTAAGACTGATGGCAAGAAACTTGAAAAATCTAAGAAGACAACAGTTGCAGATGTTGTCAGCACAAGTCAGCTAGAAAGGTATACAACAGCTGCAGATGTCACCACTCAGCAACCTAGAGATGAAACTGCTGTAGATGGTGGTGACAAAGATGAAACTGCTCTAGATGGTGATCATGCTGACACCACTACTCCCGTTGCTGAAAATGCAACTACTGATGCCTCTGCTGGGAAACTGGAAAAATCAAAGAAGAAAAAGAGGAAAGCTGATGATGACACTCAGACTGCAGCGTCATCAGCAAACCCTGTCCCCAAGAGGAAAACGACAAATAACTCAAGGAAGAAAACACCGGCTCAAAAGTCAGTACCTAATGTCCATGACCTCTCAGACAATTCCCAGACAATTGCTGAAACGCAAGTTCCAGTAGATGTTGCTGAGGTAGGTACTGAAGCCTATGTCAGCAATATTGAAGTGTTTGCGGAAGCCTTCAATGATCGACTCAATGTTGATCCTTCTACTGAGAACATACCACAAGGCAGTGGAAATGAAATTCCTGCCCAAGTCCCGAATATCTACATTGTAGATAATCTAGATGATCAAACTCTGGAACCAGCAAGTGATATTGCTGCTGATCTGAGAACTGCGGCACTTGATGATGCTGCTGAAAAGATGGTTGCTGAACAAGCAACTCATCAGGTTGCTGAAGAACCAGTCGCTGAAACGGCGATGGTTCAAGTTCCAGAAGTTGCTGAAGAAACACAAGAAGCACTATTCAACGACGCATCTCTTGATGCTGAGAATACTGGCCCCAGTTCACCAAAGACATCAATTGAAAAAGTCCAGCTTGTAGTGGAAGCTTTAAGCCAACAGATGGAATTGGATATTGAAGAAACATCCAATAAATCCATTGATGTTTTTATGACAAGTAGTGAGCTTAAAGGTCAAGATGCTTCTGCTCAACTTGTCATTTCAGAGATAAGGGAGATTGCTGAAACCGCACAGCTTTCTCAAACAGAGTAAGCCAAGAAGTCTGCTGAAGAAACAGTCCCAGAAATTGAAGAAACTGTTAATGCTGAAAGGACTGAGCCACAACCTGTCCTTCTTCAGCAGGTAGTTAACTCAACCATCAGTAAAACTTCATTTTCTGAAACTTATTCTTTTGCTAATATTATGATGTCTCTACAGACTTGTCAAGATGCAAGTCAGATGGTTGCTGAAGCCTCTGCACCAGAATCAACACCTCCTGCTCAGCAGGTAGTTAAAGTTTTTGTTAATAAAACTAAGTTTGACAACTTAGTACTTGTATCTAATTCATATTTATTTCAGGATGAACAAATGGAGGATGCTACTCAAGCTCCTCAAGGAATGGAAATTGTACAACATGAGCTTGCTGATACTCAGTAGGTAATTCATGTTCCAGCTTTGAACTCTAAGGCAATTATCCAAACCTCTCCTGATCTAAATATTATTCTTTTTCAGGCTCTAAAGGAGTCCACTGAAGTGGTGCACATCACTGAAGATTCTCAAGTGAGTTCTGAAGAACTTTACTTGAACTTCAAGAGAACAACCTTGTCAAAAGTTGCTAAGTCTGTCAGCAACTGGCAAAGGTACAAAAGGATGGACTTTTCTGATCTCCATCTTCATCTATCAAATAAGAAAAAGAGATCTTCTCTGCTGAAGCTCGAGATGTTTTTCCACTCCATACTTCCTGAAGACATGACATATTCTCAGCTAATGAGCTCGAATCTGATTGCTCAAATCAGAGAGAATATGAAGGCAAAATTTAAGAGTGCTTCTCCAGCTGAACAAGCTGTGATGCTCAAGGGTTTATTTGTACCCGTGGTGGCTGATCCCCACAAAATCAATGAGGAAGAGGAAGTATCGAGTGTTGCTCTATACAAGCACCTTGAGCTAGTCATTTTGACTGATGATGATGAAGAGGAAGAAGATGAAAACATTCCAACTGATCCCAGTGATGATGAAGGGAAAGATTCAAAGGATAAAAAGGACGACGATGATGACAATCAAGGTCCTAGTCCTGATGCTGGTGGTTTAAAATTGACAGTTGCTGAAACTGAACCGCAAAACAATCAGCAAGCTGAACAACCACAACCTCAGCATGAATCTCAACCTGCTCCTGATGATGCTGAAAATCAAGCACCTGTACAAGGTGCTGATACTGAAGAAGAATATGCCAGAAAACGGGCTGCCTTGAAAAATGGCAAGAGCCAAATTTCTGATGCCAAGGTCACTGATACAAACCTTGATGATGAAGATGAAATGGATGAAGATTACCAACGCGCTCTACAAAACAGTCTCATGATCCATGCAAGGCATACGCATGATCTAGATATTGGTGAATCTTCAGGAGTGAAACCAAAGGAAGTCCCCTCCCTTCCATTCACTACTGGCGAAACTCCAGTAATTGAGTCTCAAACGTTGCCCTCAACAACTACTCAATTAAAACTAACTACTGGCGAAACTCCAGTAATTGAGTCTCAAATGTTTCCCTTAGCAACTACTCAATTAAAACTAACTACTGGTGAAACTCCAGTTGTTGAGTCTGAAGCGTTGCAATCAGCAACCACTCAACCAAAAGGAAATGAAGCTGCTGACTTAGGTTCCAAGGTTGTTGACCTTGATGAATCTGAGGATGAAGATGATCTATCAGCAAACGAGGATGAACAATCCAAGAGAGACCCCAAAGTGGTTCAAATTCCTCCTCCTGACTATATAAATGATATAGACGATGATTTGAGAGGAGAATTGCTGATGAAAGATGATCAGTTTGCTTCAGAACTGAAAGTTCATTCCTTGACCCCAAACCTAGTGTCGTTCCCACGAGTTGAGGAATTTAGTCCTAGAATTCTGGCACTAAAGAAAGTCCATGATGCCTGAAAAGCAGAAGATGAGGCATTGCTTGCTGAGAGCCCGCTTGATATTGGAAAAATATTGGCTACATTGTTGAGACGCACTACTACTTTTACAATAGCTCAAAAAGACATCAGTCATTATCACAAGAGCTATGAATAAGATGTAAGTCAAGCACTCCGGCTAGCAAAGACCGCGCTAGTAAAGGCTCAGACTTTCATGGAAGAAAAGGCCGCAATAGAGAAAAGACATGAAGAGAACATGATGTGTGTTCAAAAAGAGTTGTCAAAAATGACTTCTAATCAGCAACAAATCATCATGAAGTACAACAGCTTAAGTACTCTTGCTGAAAACTACAATGAGTTCTATTCTCTGCACATCACTCCGATGTTGCAATCCATGTCTAAGGGGGAAAAGAGAAGTACCAGAAAAAAAAACCCAAACCCCTTCTATTGTTGATGAGCCACTGTCCATAGAACCGCTTTCTGAAAAAGAGCAAAGTTCTAAAAGGCAAGCAAAATCTGAGTTAAATTCAGCAAGTCCCAAAAAGAGAAAAACTGCTGTTGAAACTCAAGGTTATTGCCACACTGAAATTCATCAAGATCTGAATGAAGATGATGACAATCAGACAATAGCTCAAGCCATAAGAGCTAGACCAATTACAGCCTTAACTCCGTCTGGTCATTCAAAGCATTTCTCTTCTGACTCAAGATCTTCAGCAAGAGATCAAGACAATGCAAAGTCAAGAAGAAGAAGGCAAAGACAGGAAGAAAAGAGGCTGGCCAGCATTGCTATTGGCTCCGGCATCGAGTATACAAAGACCAGCAATGATGAAACCACTCAGAACGTGATCAGAAACGTTCATGGTTGCTGGATCTTAAAGCTGGAAGAGTTGCTGGTAAATGAGTTCTTTCCTACAGCAATTTTGAACCAAATGTTCACATGGATTGAACTCAAGGTAAAAAGGAAAGAAAGGGCTGAGTCCCTCCCAAGAAATATTGCTGGGAGATGGTTGAATCTAGAAGTCTCAGTAAGAAGAACTGCCATTGGTAAGTCTATAAGACAAGAACCAGAACTGATAAAACCAGTTGGCATTGCTTATTACTCTGACCCAGTAACCAAGAAAACAAAGAAGAGACTTGGATTGATTCCTTATGAGTACTTCTATCTCACTGCTAAGGATCAAGAAGAAGATCTTCTCTGGCTAAGGAAGATTCATCCTAAAAGCATTTCAGATACACAGCTTCTCCATGCCAGCAATTGGGGCATGCATTTGTGGGTAACTCATTACATGGAAATGAATGCTGAAAAGCATCATCATACTTCCTGCAAAAATGCAAGGATTCTTCAACTACAAGTCCATAAGCTTCTTGAAAATTACGCAAAGGACTGTATTGAATTCACTGCACTTGCTGAGAAGAGTGTAAGAGAGATTCTGAGAAATTCCTCTGAAAGAGCTTAACTCTCTGTAATAGTTCTGTTAAAGTTTTATTTGCTGATTTTGTTTAGTTATCTCTGCTCTTTCCTGTAAACTTCTGAAAGATAACTATCAGCAATGAAGCTCTTGACTCTTATTGGTTTTTGATTATGCAATTTACTTATGCTTACTATTTAATTATTCAAGTATGCTTGCATTAATCAACTGATTTATTCAACATCAGAAACCTCTAAAAGGGTAACAATTAATTTAGCCATGGATTGCTAACATAAAAAAGGGGGAAATTTATTAGGAAACTTGTAATTTTTGAGTAGCAATTAACCATGCTAAATTAAGGAAAGTCCAGTAACTAGTACTCTTAAGGTCCATAGGAATTTAGAATTTTAAGGACATTGTAAAAGAGGAACGTTTGCTGAAGACTTAGAATAGGTGCTAAATAGGTTGGTTTTTACCGCTTACGATGTATTTTATTTTCTGAAAAGAAAATAACCTATTGAAGCGTTAGCTTACGATGTATTCTATTTTCTGAAAAGAAAATAACCTATTGAAGCGTTATCTTATGATGTATTTTATTTTTTGAAAAGAAAATAACCTATTGAAGCGTTAGCTTATGATGTATCTTATTTTCTGAAAAGAAAATAACCGATTGAAGCATTTGCTGATGATGTACTTTGTTTTTACAAACAAACTATTGAAGCATTTAGAAACCGCTCAGAATCTTGAAGATTTCGAAGACTGAAGACTAGAAGATTTCTGAAGACTGGTATCTACAAAGGCACATGTTGCTCAGAAAGTGGAAACTTCAGCAACAACATTGCATAAGTGAAAATCTGAATGACAGAGTAGGTTGTGCTTGCTGAAACTGAGACTGACCACTTGCTGATGGAACACATGTGACCTCTTGGTGAAAGTACTTGTTTTTGCGCTCCAATGTTTCTGTTTGAATTTTATTCAAATGAGCATTAAATGCAAAGCAAGCACGCGAAGGACATGAAGACTAGAAGACAAACAAGGACGCTGCTGAAAGTACAAAAGCAAGATAGTGACATTTTAAGGAACAAAAGCCTTAGAATTTGAAATTCAAAGAGCTCCTTATTTCACTATAAATAGAGTTCATCCGGCAAAGAGTTGAAGTGTGTCAACAACGTGATCAAACTCTCACTTGTGCTTAAACTCACATACCCTTCAAATACTCTTTACTGCCATTGATCCGTTCCAAGACTTAAAGCTTGAAAAAGCTACTTGTGAAGAAGTAGAATTTACACGACTAAGAAATTAGTTAAGTGTTCTTTCTTTCTTTCGAACGAGAACAAGTCTAGACACCAGAAACAATCAAACTTGTTTACTGCAAAGTATTCAAAGTTTTGTTTCTTAGATTACTTGTTGTAACTGAATAAATTATAATTAAGTTATCTCATCCCAAACCTCTCTAACTTAAAATAAACCCTTTCAGGCGTGATATTTAGGGGGAACTTAATCGAGCATAGTGTTGCTGATTAAAAGTACCAAGTTTGGTGGAGAACAAGGTTACGTTCTCTAGTTAGGTTGGAGACGAAGCAAGTATGCTTTGGTTTCTGTTTGGATCGCTCTAGACAGGTGTTGTAAGGAACCTCAAACTTATCTTACTGGATTCAGTCCTAGAAAGGACAAAGTGGATTAGTTGAGAGATTACGCCACTCTCAGATACCACTATAAAAGTGTTTGTGTGATTTACTTACTGTAGTTAGTTTTCAGCAATTCATATCTATCTATACACAGTCACTCACATCACTTGCTGAAACCATCAATTACTGAAAAAGCACTTATTGTATCAAAGACTTCCGCTCTCTGATTTTAAGTATCAGCAAACCTAGTTACTGTGAAGTAACTTGCACTTGCTGAAAAAGTTAAGTATCAACAAACTCATTACTGAAAAGTAATAAGCAGTTGCTGAGAAAGTTTTTAAACACCGATTTTTTGAAAAGACTATTCACCCCCCCCTCCTCTAGTCTTTTCTTGTTGTTTAAAGGGACCAACATCGTCCGTTGATTTGAATCTCTCGTACGGTCCAGATTTAATGTCAACGGTCGCGTCGATTGGACTTCTCGGTTTTGTCCCTCCCTATAAATAGCTGGTCAACTTTTTTCTTCATTCACAAACTTTTTAAAGAAATCTAGAGAGAGAAATTTTCATATTATGTATCTGAGCCCCGGAACAATCTTGCTAACGACGTAATCTTTCTTGCGTAGCTTCGGAGACTTTGCCTTTTCCCCACATTTAACTTCCAGGTAAACTCCTTTTTCTTTAATATTTTAAACTTTCTGCTTTACCGTCGATGTTTAATAAGTCTACTACTTATCTTTCTTTTTCCGAAAAACAAATAAACTGACCCTCGGAATAACACTTATCCTTTCCCTTCTTACTTTCGCTTTTAGGATGTCCGAGGTTAACCCTAAGATCGTAGATATTACAGATCTCCCATCTTCTTCTGAATCGACGACAACGAGCAGCAGCTCTTCTTCTTCGGATTCGGGCTCCTCTTCCGAATCTTCTTATGATATAGGGGGCGGAAGTCACGCTCCTTCCACCTCTAGGGTGGAGAGGAATGAAGCTTGTCCGAGCTCGTCCGTATTCCGCTCCCATGCTCTGATTGGTCGAGACCAATCTCACGGACCCTCTTCCGACCGTCAATTGTCCGTTTACGAGCCTCCTCGTCGTAAGGTAGAACTCCCCTCACCTCCCCGACTTCTTTGTAGATACGGAGGGTACAATTACAGATGTACCTCCGACCCTGACATAGAAGCTAACTCATAGCCTATATATGCCCATCCTCAACTAACTTTTAGAGAGCCGGAGACATCCAACCCGCCGAGGGTACATGAGTTTGCGCCTCTCAGGGAAGTCCAGGCCATTAACACCACAGAGGGAGCCGGAGATGATGCAGCTCAAGATATTCCTTCCGAGGATGATGAAGAGGAAGCTAACGATGGCGGGGACGGAAACGAAGATGAAGCTGAAGATGGCGGAGATGGACAGCCCTTGGAGGGTGAAGTGCGGGAGTTCCGTGGTGCACTCTTTCCTATACCGGATCATCTTGAGCCTGCTCTCCGTAGACGTCACGAGAGGCTCAGAGATGATATTCACTTGTTCAGCGTAGCTCGAGAGACTAACGAGGACGGATGGATACCTACCATCAAGTCTAAGGTGACTGAAGATCAACTTCCGCTGCTCCGCAAGAAATTTACCATCCCTGATGACATTGAGATCATTGCTCCGGGTCCTGACGATGCCATATACAACTGCCCCGACGGAGCTTTAACATGCTTTGTCGTTTCTCTCGAGCTCGGATGGAGGATTCCGTTTATTGAAGAGTTCGCCGCTATCTTTCGCTCGCTTGACATTACTCCGATGCAAGTTATGCCAATCTCTTTGGCTAACCTAATATGCTTCGAAGTTCTTATGAAAAAGAAGAACGAGCCGATCACCTTTACCAACTTCTGTCAGGCTTTCACAGTCTCCTTCTCGGGGACTTGTTATTATTGGCAGTTCAAACCACGTCAATACTTCTACTTTATCCTCGAGAGTCCGAACTCCTTGGGCTCCGCCTGGTGGTCCCGATACTTCTACTTTAGATACAAGTTAAAACCTGGAGCACCGGAAAGCGAGTGCAAATATTTTAACATCCGGTAGGACTTTAACAGAGAGTCTCCGGCTGACTACCGTCCGGTGCGGTATCATTGGAGCCCCTGGGCTACTGCCATGCGGGCACGGAGTATTGCAAAGAACCCGGAGAAGTACTTCTTTTGCGTACTCACGATGTAACCCCGTCCGGCCTTTGCTAACCTTACGGACCCCATAGACTTAGGCCCGTATAAACATGATACTTTTGGTAAAAATATTTTCATGTTTTCCGCCTCTTTCGAATTTTCTTTAATTGTCCGCATATCTTACCCTTCTTATTTTCTTTAATTTTCAGAGGATTGGCTTGACTACCTCATGGCAGAGGCACGAAGACTTCAAGCTGCAATTGAGGCTAAGATGGCCGCAGAGAGGCGGAAAAAGGTGAGAACCGGAACCACCAACCAACTAACAGTCTTCCCCTAGGAACATCCAAAGGATGGGGTTAAATGGAGACAAGAGGAAGAGCGTCGTAAGCTCGCGAAGCTTCCCGCCCAGGAGATGGAATCGAGCCGGAAGGGCCTAACTCTGGAAGAGGCTAAATGCCGTTCTGACGAGCGGAAGGCCGAAAAGAAAAATGAAAAGGATGCTACCAAGCCGCCGCCTAAACAGCCCCGGAAGACTAGGAATAAGGGTGCTCCGGAGGCCGTTGCCATGGAAATTGACCAGCCTGCTCCGCAGCCTACTTCTGTTGGTGCTTCCGCTCCCTCCACTGCAACTCCGGCCCCTCCCAAGAAACTAATGGGGGATGCCTTAAAGGCTTCCAAGTCCGGAGCTGGTACTTCTGCTGCTGCTCCGTTGGTCGATCCAACCGGGAAAAACAAGCAAGTGATTGATGCCCCGGTAAAATTGAAGAAAAGGAGGGGTGCCGGTCCGGCTGTCTTTGCTGATGAAGCGGAGTTTGATCGCGAGAAAGAGATCGTCCGCATCGCTTCCCTTGAATACACGGATCGTGTCCGTCTCTTGGAGGAGTCCTTCTCTCGGGTAAAATTCCTTTTCTTATTTTTCCCGTTCCTTATTTCTTACTTCTCCGTTCCTCATTTTCTAACTAATTTCTTCTGCAGCTTGGTCTAGCGGTTCGTGGTATCTCCGTTGCTGCCGAGAATGAGAAGTCCACGCTGGAGGGCAACCTACATGCCTCTGAGCTCGACAGGATTGCCTTTCGGAAAAGCTTTTCGTGCTCCAAGCTAGCCTACAAGAGGCGGAGGCCAAACTGCTGAAAATGGCCCTTGTTGAAGGCGAAGTGCTGGAGCTTCGGAAACAAGTTGTCGTGACCTCGAAGCTCCGTGAGGAATTGTCTAAGCTCCAGACTGCCTATGATAAGCAGCGGAAGGAAGTTGAAGGGTGCCTAGCCTTGATCCGGGACCAACAAGAGACTCACGCGTGCTACATGAATGTGTTAGAGCACTTCCATCAGGCTCTAATGATCGGATTCGTTGGCTCCCGGAAGGACACGGTCCAAGACTTTCTCAAGAGCATCTCCTTCCAGTATGCTAAGGCCATGGGATATGACAAGGCCCGGGTAGATGGATTCAGCGCATGTATCGGACAGCTCGAAGCTGCGGGTCTTATTCCAGCGGACCTCGATTGGGAGGCCAACAAGCTTGACATCTTCAAAGGGCCGGACGGTGAGGACGATCCTCAAATTCCAACCATCCCCAATGATCAACTTAGCCAAGACGAGTTTGTAAGTCTTGTAGCTTCGGAGGGTGCTGACTTAAAATTCACAAACCAAGATCCTCGCCTTCCGGGGTTTGTTTCCGACATTCTCCGGTACTGGTATCTCATGCCCTTTGAGAAATATGAGAAAGAGAACCGGGCCTGGTTGAACCTCCCATATTCGGTGATCGGTCGACCAGCGGACTATAGCCTCTTTGAGGAAGTGAAGACACTGTGCAAGGAGTGGGAGGAGACTCGGGAAAGGGAGGAGATTCGGAGACGTGAAGCAGATCCGGAAAATTGGGCGGCTGGGAATGTCGAGAGCTCATTCAAGAACAACTTTTACATTCCCCCATTTCCGACCGTCACTGAGCTGAACACGAATATGTATGCTACGTTGCCTTGGCTTAGCTGAAAGTTACACTTGGAGGATTTAGCTCGAGCTGCTGCGAAAGCCGAAGAGGCGGAGACGATGGCTCGAGAAGCCATGGATCAAGATGCCCCGGACCAAGTCGATGAGAACAATGAATCTTCCGAGTTTTAACAGTCTCGGACCCGTGAAGACTGAGGACTCCTTTTTTGTTAATCCAGGGTATGCCCTGAAGAAATTTGTAATTTGAACAAGTCTTTGACATTCGGAACATATTTATCTTATGGAGGTATGCCTCCTTGTATCTGTAATTTAAACAAGTTCACAAGATTCGGAACCTTTGCTTGTCTGCTTTATTATTTATAAATAATAATTCTCTTTCTTGCTTCTGAACTTCTGAACAAGTCCTTGTGCTTCGGAACTTTTTACAAAGTCTGAATTTTGGACTTTTGTTATTATTCAATTGCTCTCCCCCTTTGACAAACTTATCCGTATCTTTCCCGGTTCCGGTACTCCACGTAAACACAACTCCGAGGTTCTTATTCCAACTGATTAATTAAAACCTGTGTCCAATTTCCAAGAATCGGAATATCAAACTGCTTAACTGAGGTTCAGACTATTAAACTGCTTGACACATTAAACGTAAATTTCCAAGTCTTCGGGGTACGGAAACTTTGCTACATAAATTTTCGACGACTTATTCCGTGTCCTTTCTTTTCCGATGCTCTTTTTGACGTAAAATATGCGAAGCTTTCACGGTACTTATTTTAATAAGTTAAGACCTAAAAATTTTCCCGGTGAAAATTTTGTGTCTCGGTCCGCCTCCTTATCCGACGCTCTTTTTGACGTAAAATATGCGAAGCTTTCATGGTACTTCTTTTAATAAGTTAAGACCTAAAAATTTCCCGGTGAAAATTTTGTGTCTCGGTCCGCCTCCTTAACCGACGCTCTTTTGACGTAAAATATGCGAAGCTTTCACGGTACTTATTTTAATAAGTTAAGACCTAAAAATTTTCCTGGTGAAAATTTTCTGTCTCAACCCGTCTCTAACTTGTTTATTGATTAGCTTCAATAAATCTTTACTCTTTCTCTTCTTCTTCTTTTGACTTCTTTATTATAATCTTTACATTATAATAGCATTTTTATTTGTCAGACTTGCTATCTTAATGTGGATTTGACGTAAATCTAAAAAGTTAAGGCCGTAATAACTTTGCACAAAACTGAATTGTTCATAAGTAGCTACTAATGAATTTGACGGAAATCATTACAACTCTTTTTAAACAAATAAAAAGGTTCAAAAGGAAAATAAAACAAAATAACAAAGTTCCTAGGTGATCTTCTACTCTCCCATCTCTGCCCTTCTCTTCCTAAGTGTAGAATTTCCTTAGGTTCTTGATGTTCCAGGTTCTCTTCCATCCTTTGTCTTCTTCATCTGCTAGCTCATAGCTGCCATTTGTTTTTGCCTTGGTTATTTTGTACGGCCCTCTCCACTTTGTCTCTAGTTTGCCCATGCCATCTTGCTGTGTTGCTTTTCTCAGTACCAAGTCTCCCACTTGCAGTTCTCTGTTCTTCACATTCTTGTTGTAGCTCCTTGCCACTCTGATTTGGTAGTTTATGATCCTCACTAAAGCCGTGCTCCTTAGCTCCTCCAATGTGTCTAAGTCCATAATCCTTGCCTTATGATTGTCTCCCGGTTTATAACCTTGTATCCTTAGGGTCTCTACCACTGCTTTGGCCGGGATCACGGCCTCTGATCCGTAGACCAAGTGAAATGGTGTTTCTTGGGTTGCTGTTCTCGAAGTAGTCCTGTATGCCCAAAAACCTCATCTAGTTCATCTACCCAATCTCCTTGACACGCTCTAAGTCTCTTCTCAATGAGCTCTACCAATGTCCTATTGGTTCTTTCCACTTGACCATTTGACTGTGGGTAGTACACTGATGTGAACCTTTGCTCTATTTTCATCTTTTTGCACCACTCTTTGAGCTTCTTCCCCGAGAATTGCGTTCCATTGTCCGAGACTATAACTCTTGGTAGTCCAAACCGACATACTATATTTTTCCAAATGAAGTCTAGTACCTTATTTTCTGAAATTGTGGATACCGCCTCGCCTCGACCCATTTGGAAAAATACTCCATTGCCACGATTAGGAATTTCTTCTGCCCCGTTCCTTTTGGAAATGGCCCTACTATATCAATGCCCCATCTGTCAAACGGGCAAGTGATTATAGTTGGCTTGAGCTCTCTGGCTGGCTTCGTGCTTTGCTTGGCATACTTCTGACACTCCGTACATGCTTTGGCATATCGGATCGCATCTGCGATGATCTTTGTCCAGTAGTATCCTTGCCTCAAAACTTTCTAAGCTAATGGCCTTCCTCCAGAGTGATTTCCACAACTTCCCTCATGCACTTCTGCCAAAATCTGTTTTGCTTCCAAATTTGTTAAGCATCTCAAGTGAGTACCTGCAAATGTTCTCCGGTACAGGTCATTGCCAATCCTTAAGTATCTTAGTGACCGTGCAACCACCCTTCTCGCATGGGCCTTAATAATTGGGAGTTCTCCCCTAGTCAAATATCTCCTGATCTCTTGCATCCAATTATCATCTTCCTCGATATTCAAGATGAGTTGCTCTTCGACCGTGACGGACGGCCTAGTTTGCTCCATCAACATTATCCTCCTTGTGTCTATTGCTCCTGAAGTCGAGGCGTACTTTGCTACTACGTCTGCTCTATCATTTTTCTTTCTAGGTATCAAACTTAAGTGAAACTCTTTGAACTCTTCAGCTTCTTCCTTCAATAGGGCCAAGTAGATCCTCATGCTCGGGTGCGTTGCTTC
The DNA here is from genome assembly GCA_028274465.1 of Plantago ovata. Classification (NCBI taxonomy): domain Eukaryota; kingdom Viridiplantae; phylum Streptophyta; class Magnoliopsida; order Lamiales; family Plantaginaceae; genus Plantago; species Plantago ovata. Next base: position 85,323,040 of record CM051457.1, read on the forward strand.
AAATTGCCCCCGATATTGACACTCAACTAACTGTGAGTCTGTGCGTGCCTCTAAGTATTCCACTCCCAATGCTTTGGCTATCTTGATCCCATTTAGAAGTGCCTCATACTCTGCTTCATTGTTTGTCACTTTGAATGGAAGAGATATGGCAAACTCTAACTCCGCACCTCTTGGTCCTGCCAAATATACTCCTGCTCCTCCCATGCTTGTTAGTGAAGAACCATCAACTTTCATCTCCCAATACTATTTATCTCCTTTCTTCTCTTCCAATTTTCTATCCACTTGTTCTACCTCTCTCTCTTTCCCCAGCTGAAGATCCTGAGCTTCTTCCAAAGTCCTGACGGATGCTATTCTGCTCTCTTCTTCTTCTGTGATGATGGGAGTAGATTTGGATGGGAACTCCACTATGAAATCCGCTATCACTTGTGCTTTCTTAGCTGACGGAGCTTGAAAATCCACCTCATGTTCACTCAATTCAATTGCCCATTTTGCCAATCTTCCCGAGTGCTCTGGCTTCCCCATTACTTTCTTTAGGGGCTCATGAGTTAACACAATCACTTTGTCAGATCTGAAGTATGGCTTCAACTTTCTTGAGGTATAAAGCAAAGCTGATGAACGTGTCAAGGTCAATCAAATAAATTTGTAATTTAGCCAAAGGCAATCCACAACTACAACGAAAACCGTAGTGTAGCAGTAGAATGACTCGAGTGTCGTTCTCTCAGGACTATAACTAGCTTTATCAAATCTAATTTAGAATATAAAAACAGCAAACAGATAGCAGAGGGGTTTCTAGCAGATAATGGAGATTGATGATAGTATGGTCCTTCTTAACATAACGGGTCGATAATCATGCATAAATTCCTCGGTCTTGCATAGAGATCTTTGAATCAATCTAGTGTCCTGTTGCAAGTATTAAGCACTACGAAGATAATTTGGTCTGACTAGTCAATCACGATTGTCCTAATGTGTTCCGTAATTAGTCAACACTTCGAAGATAATTGGTCTGATGGTCGACTAGTGTCCAATTGTGCATAATGATCAATACAACATACGAGAATTTTGGTTACAACTGATCAACGAAATAAAGCAATGACACGGAGTATAATGCGCGATATAGCCATTAGCATGATTATCTTCCCTTCGTTAAGAATTCACATACTACCACCAATGATGAGTTTAGCTACTCATAATAGGCATGCAATCAACAGATATCATAGAAGAAAACATGTTGAAAGAATATAAAATAAGTAGAATAAAACTGTAAGATACAAAGTTACTGAAGGTTGTCAATCTCCGGATTATTGCGGTCCTACGAGCTCCAAACTGCTACGAAAAAGTATCCCCTAAGCTACGGAACTCCCAGGACAGGCCCCGGAAAGTTCCTACCTAAAACTATAGAGAAAGGTGAGAAAGTAGGTCTGGAAAGATATGATTTTCGGAGAGAAAACTTAGCACTATATATAGGCCCCGAATAAACTCTGGGGCGGTTCGCCGCAGGTTGGGGCGGTTCGCCCCCCGTCTTTTTCGCGGAATTCCGCGTTTTTCGACGCGGATTTGGATTTTTTCACCTTTTCGGATTCGGTTTCTGACTTCTAGTGGTCTTCTAACCTCCAGATTCGACCCCTAGACTCCAAATCCTATCCGAAAACCTTCAGATACTCCAAATAGGCTTCTGGAACACCAATTCCTTGTCAACTTCAATATAATTGCAGAAATCCCCGAATTTCAACCAAAACCTGTAAAATAAAATCTAAAGGGAAACGTGACACTATTCTAATAAAATGTACTAAAATATAGCTAAATTAACATAGAGGATAGCTAAAATAGGTGAAAAAGACTCGAATGAAAGTGTAAAATACACATTCATCAAACTCCCCAAACCGAACCTTTGCTTGTCCTCAAGCAACTAAGCTAGACTCTAATACAAAAAACATGCAAGACACAAAATGGAGTTTCATGCCAAATAAAATGAACTAATCTACTGAATCTATCAAATAACATATGAACAAAAACCATATAAATCAAAGCATGAATATAGGTTGAAGAATACCTCGATTGACTTATACACATCCACATAAGCACTTATGCCAAGACAAGATAGTCTCTCGTAACATTCTCTACCTGGACCTAGTCAGTGACGACGTAATGATGCATGCTAAGATACGAATGGTTGCCCTTGCCTATGAAACTGAGGGCTTACTGCTGTTCCACCATGTTAAGACTTTTCCTCAAAAGAGGTCGAACCAGTACTGGCTCTCATCAAACGAAGGAGGGTTCCCTATAAAAGATAACACTCCCCTATTCTACCCATCTCTCCAGTAAAGTCTTAAGCTATTCACCACTTCCTGAATGGCAGGACGAGGGTGGTCTAGAATAGATGACACTCAAGACAAAAAAGATAAAAACACGATTACGAACATTACAAAAATGGAAAAGACTCAACACTTTGCTAAACTGCTATTTGGCTTTCTTTTTTGGACCCTTCTTTGCTTTTTTGGGGTCTCTTCTTTTTTTTCTTCTTTTTTTTTCAATTTTTTTTTTTCTAGCTAGCAGTAGCAAAACAAAGAGAGAAACAAAATGACACACACGACTTCCCCAAACCTATTCGAAAGAATAGGTTGGAGTACAAAATTTACGGAAAATAAAAAATAAACTCACGATACGAAAATGAAAAACAGAAACAAGTCTATGATGGTGTAACCCCCTCCCCAAACCTATTCGGAAGAATAGGTTACAAACAAAGGATCACACAACCTCACACTACCTCCTTCCTAGGCATTTAGCAATCTCAAAGCATGGTGAAGACTTGTTGCCTCTTAAGTACATAATTACTCGGGAAAACAACCATAAGACCCTAACATGCATCATCCTATTATAAAGGCCTTCGTGAACCGCAGTAGAGAAAACACCACTAAGTGATGTCGAGACTACCAAGCTTAACTAAGTGCAATACATAAATGTGACAAGCCAAGCGAGAAAAACCTCAAACAAATTCATAGAGATGAAGCATACGATTAATGGCATAGTTAGTTGATCTACCCAATAAAAAAGTTCAAAAAATTCGGCAATAAACTCCATATAAAACATGCAAGACTATCCTAGGAAAGCAGTAAACATGCAAATGCAAAAAATTTCACGAGTTTATCATAAGCAAGATAAGTATAGAGATAACCAGCGATAACCTCCTCCCCAAACCTGAACGTCGTTGCTCGTCCCGAACGTCGAAAGTGGATCCAAGGTGAGATCTAATGCTTGTATAAGTGACCTATAATACTCAATCAAACTCGTGATATAAAATCTAAAGCGGTAAAAAAAGCGAAAAAATCTCCGGGTTGCCTCCCGGATAGCGCCATTGTTTAAAGTCTTTGACTCGACTCCTGTCCGCGCCTATCTCTTCTTTCTGCGGGTACTAGACTTCCCCTTCATCGATCTCCTCTCCATGCCACGAACCTGTGAATAAGAAAGAATATAGGCTGCAAGACCACAGTAGTGAGTAGTGAAAGAATTATCAGGCGGATCAGGTGGATCAGATATGGCTTGCAACACATGTTGCTTGCCTTCCACTTCAATAGTGCAAGTTCTTTGGCGGATGTCCATCACGGAGCATAGCTTAGTCAAGAACGTTCGTCCCAAGAGAATGACATCCCCCGTCCCAGGTGCAGACGCCGGCATAACTACAAAATTGGTGTATACAGATGCTTCACCAATCTTGACCAACACATTTTTCACAACGCCTTCGGGTCTCACAAAGGATCCATCCGCCAGTCGCACAATAGCCCTATGGTCAGATAGTTTTCCAAGGTTACTCTTCTCAAACACATTCAAAGGGAGCACGTTTGAGTAAGATCCCGTGTCTAGTGTGGCACGGACATCTTCAAGTTCGCCAATCCCGACCTTAACATCGAAACTTTGAGGGAGTGGCTCGGGATTCTCTTGCTTCTTTCCACTCTCATCAGTACCAAGGTCCTTCTCTTCTTCCTTGACTAGTGGAGGCTCTTCATCCTTGTAACACTCGCACTTAGCAACTTGCTTAATGGTGATTTCCACTGGTTGATCTCCCACCAAGTTGATCGACATGGACCTCTCAGTGCTGCTATGTAACTTCCCTTGCTCTCTACTAGCTCTAGCTTCCAATTGATCCAGACGAGCATTGATCTTTGCCGAATCCTCCTCGTATCTCTTCAAAAACACTTGGGTGAAATCCACCAATTTCTGTAAATTATCCATGAGAGTTGCTGACTTGGATGTAGATGTTTCGTCCTTAGGAGTAGGATTACTACGGTTTCCCAAGTGAACATCTTCTCATGCTAGATCTGATCTACACATATGAGCCCCATGCCCATAATTCTTGCACACCCTACATACCTCGTTGGAGAGAGAAGTTCCGATTAGGCCACTTAGAGCTTGCCTCATCTGATTGGCGAAACCTTCGAACCTATCGCCACTCACACCATTCACTTCATGCATTGGGATCTCCTGGTTTGGTGGGGCCTCAGGTCCACGCCTTCTAACCATTGCTCTTGGATCCTTGGATTGAGATCCTTTAGAAAGCCTTTCGAAACACGCCCACACATCCTCGGCGGTCTCTTCCCAGATAGTACCACGGCATTGGAAATCCACCACCTGTTGACTCTCATATGTGAGTCCATTGTAGAAGTGCTGAACAAGATCAGGAAGCCCAAAACCATGGTGTGGACACTTGTGCATGAGGTCCTTGAACCTCTCGAAAGCGGTGTAGATGGTCTCGTTATAGTCCTGTTTGAATCCTGTGATTTGCGCCTTAAGCGCGGTAGTCAATGTGTGAGGAAAGTATTTCTCCATAAAAGCAGAATACACCTTGTCCCAGGTTTCTAGTGATCCGGCTTCCAGAGAGCCTAACCATGCCTTGGCTTTATCACCAAGCCCCAAAGCAAAAACCTTCATCCTTAGCTCATCGTCCGTTATCCCTGCTCCGGGCCTTGGAAGATTGTTGATAACGTCGTCAATATCATTCAGGTACCCATAACATCTTTCCTAGCCAACCCATAGAACCTCGGGAGTTGCTGGTACATGCAACTTTTGATTTCCAAATCTCGAGTTGCAGCAAAAAGAACAGTAGCTGGACCTCTCATCAGTGCTTTGTGGGGTTGAACCCATGATTTCAAAAGTGGGCGAGCCATCTCAAGACCTGAATATCTGTGACAAGCTAGGAAAGGAGTATCAGAGATAGATTAAATAGGAAAACTAAAACTAATAGAATTAGGATTTGAATGCTGAAAATATAAACAAATTAAACAGAAAAAAGGAGTATAGTCCCCGGCAGCGGCGCCAATTTGATGAACGTGTCAAGGTCAATCAAATAAATTTGTAATTTAGCCAAAGGCAATCCACAACTACAACGAAATTCGTAGTGTAGTAGTAGAATGACTCGAGTGTCGTTCTCTCAGGACTATAACTAGCTTTATCAAATCTAATTTAGAATATAAAAACAGCAAACAGATAGCAGAGGGGTTTCTAGCAGATAATGGAGATTGGTGATAGTATGGTCCTTCTTAACATAACGGGTCGATAATCATGCATAAATTCCTCGGTCTTGCATAGAGATCTTTGAATCAATCTAGTGTCCTATTGCAAGTATTAAGCACTACGAAGATAATTTGGTCTGACTAGTCAATCACGATTGTCCTAATGTGTCAGTAATTATTCAACACTACGAAGATAATTGGTCTGATGGTCGACTAGTGTCCAATTGTGCATAATGATCAATACAACATACGAGAATTTTGGTTACAACTGATCAACGAAATAAAGCAATGACACGGAGTATAATGCGCGATATAGCCATTAGCATGATTATCTTCCCTTCGTTAAGAATTCACATACTACCACCAATGATAAGTTTAGCTACTCATAATAGGCATGCAATCAACAGATATCATAGAAGAAAACATGTTGAAAGAATATAAAATAAGTAGAATAAAACTGTAAGATACAAAGTTACCGAAGGTTGTAAATCTCCGGATGATTGCGGTCCTACGAGCTCCAAACTGCTATGAAAAAGTATCCCCTAAGCTACGGAACTCCCAGGACAGGCCCCGGAAAGTTCCTACCTAAAACTATAGAGAGAGGTGAGAAAGTAGGTCTGGAAAGATATGATTTTCGGAGAGAAAACTGACCACTATATATAGGCCCCGAATAAACTCTGGGGCGGTTCGCCGCAGGTTGGGGCGGTTCGCCCCCCGTCTTTTTCGCGGAATTCCGCGTTTTTCGACGCGGATTTGGATTTCTTCACCTTTTCAGACTCGGTTTCTGACTTCTAGTGGCCTTCTAACCTCCAGATTCGACCCCTAGACTCCAAATCCTATCCGGAAACCTTCAGATACTCCAAATAGGCTTCTGGAACACCAATTCCTTGTCAACTTCAATATAATTGCCCAGAAATCCCTGAATTTCAACCAAAACCTGTAAAATAAAATCTAAAGGGAAACGTGACACTATTCTAATAAAATGTACTAAAATATAGCTAAATTAACATAGAGGATAGCTAAAATAAGTGAAAAAGACTCGAATGAAAGTGTAAAATACACATTCATCAAAAGCATATGCTAGCTTTTCCATGTCTAAGTACCTTGTTTCCGCGGGGGCCAAAGCTTTACTCACATAGTAAATTGGGAGACAATCAGCTCCTTGAATCCTCACCAAAATTGAGCTTATTGCTTCACGGGCGAATGCTAAGTATAAGTAGAGTGGCTCTCCATCTAATGGTTTGGACAACAGAGGCGGAGACTGAAGGTAGTTCTTCAAATCTTCTAAAGCTTGCCTACATTCCGCGTTCCACACAAAATTTGCCTTGTCCTTTTTCTCTTTCTCGGTTTTTCTCAGAACCTTAAAGAATGGAAGATTCTTTTCTGCGGAGCGAGAAATGAATCGGCTCAAAGCGATCACTTTCCCTACTAACTGTTGTACCTCGTGATGTGTCGTTGGGTGTGGTAAATCTTGTATCGCCTTAATCTTCTCAGGGTTTGCTTCTATCCCTCTCTCTGTGACCATATAACCCAAGAACTTCCCGCCTTTCACTCCGAAAGTGCATTTTGCGGGGTTAAGTTTCATCCCATACTTTCTAAAGATAGCAAAACACTTGTTCAAATGTGCTATATGATCAACCTCCTTCTTGCTCTTCACGAGCATGTCATCCACATAGACTTCCATTGTCTTACCTAGCTCCTCCTTGAACATTTGGTTCACAAATCTTTGGTAAGTTGTTCCTGCGTTTTTCAATCCGAATGGCATGACCTTGAAGCAATAAACACCTCCAGCTGCAAAAAATGCTGTTCTTGGGAATCCTCTTTTGCCATCTTAATTTGGTAAAAGCCTTGATATGCATCCATAAAGCTTAATAGAGCACATCCCGCTGTTGAATCAACCAACTGATCTATCCTCCACTTGCCGGTTCCTGGCTTCTCTACCAACACCACATTGCAAACCCAATTTGAATAGCGAACCTCCTCAATGTGTCCTGCTTTCAACAATCTCTCTACCTCTGCAGCGATAATTGCTTCTTGCTTTGGTCCAAACTTAGTTCTCTTCTGCCTTATGTGTGTGATCTTCGGGTCCATGTTCAGCCGGTGAACAGCTACAGACGGATCAATCCCTACTAAGTCATTCGTGCTCCAAGCAAACACATCTGCGTTCTCCTTCAGACATGCTATTAACTTACACTCGACTTCCCAATCCATCTCTGTCCCAATCCTTGTTGTTTTCTCAGGATCTCCGTCTATGATCTGCACTTCTCTGATTGTCTCTTTGGGTTGTATCTTATTTTGTTGTAAGAATCTTTTCTTAGGAGTTGGAGCGACGGGCTCCTCGGGAATGACCTTGTACTCCTCCGGGTGGATCTCTTCTTCTGTGGGCTCTTCTCTTGCCTTTCGAGCTTCTTCTCTTCTTTGGTCCTTAGTAAGTGACGGACTTACTTTTCGCTTTTTGTTGGTGCTTCTTTGATGACAAACATTTCTCTTTCCTCTCTTGACTTGCGGTCTCTTGCCTCTTCTTTTGAAAGTGAGTTTCTTCTGACCGAGAGAGTATAACACTCCCAAACTTGATTTATGTTTCCCACTTCTTGTCCTATTCTAGCCGGGGTAGGAAACTTTACTCTATTATGTAGAGTTGATGCTACTGCTTGAAAGACTCTAAGAGTTGGTCTACCTAGCACCACTTGGTAAGAAAACTCAATGTCCACCACTAGGAATGGTATATGTCGTGTTACTCTTTGTGGCTTTGTACTCTGGGACACTTTCAAGTAAACCCTTCCCAACGGGTAAATCTGTTCACCTCCAAAGCCAACTAAGGAGCTCCCGACCTTTTCCATTTCTCTGAGATCAACTCTCATTCTCTTCAACGTCCTTAGCAATATAACATTGACCGAGCTTCCCGTATCAACTAGAACCTTTCTTACCGTATAGGCCACGATATCCGCCGAAATTACCAAGGGTACATCCGGCTCTTCGGTGTCTCCGTCGCATGGGCTCTGATTTGGGATCTCGCTGTCGTCAAATGTTATTTTGTTTCCATCTCTAGTTTTTACACATGGGTCTCCATATGCATCGGCAATCTCTCTTAGATACGAGGCTGTCTTCTCTCTAGCTTTCCTTGTGTCTCCTCCTGCCGGTCCTCCTAATATGGTTATGACTCCAAACCTTGGCAAGTTATCATCATCTTCGTCTTCATCCCTTTGTCTTTCCTTGTTTCTCCGATGATAATCTCGCTCTCTACTATTCCCTTTATCCTCATACCTCCCTTCTCTATCTTCCTCTCTTCTTTCCTTTCTCTGTCGATCTCTTCGGTCATGTCTTGATTGTTCCTCTTTAGCTTCAAACTTTCTCAAATAGCCATCTCTGACTAACCCCTCTATCTAAGTCTTCAGCCACATACAGTCTTCAGTGTCATGACCTTTCCCTCTATGAAATTTACAATAAAATCTGGAGCTTTCAGATCTCTCTGATGGTTGTATGGGCTTTGGCCATTTGATGTTCATCTTTTGCTCAACTATCGATGCCAAGATGTCGGATCTTGGTCGATTTAAAGCTGTGTAATATGAGTATCTCTTTGGAGGTGTTCTCTCCCTTGGGAAATGGTTTCTCCCCTCTTTTCCTCCTCTTTGATCTTGCTTCCTGAACTTTGAGGAATTGTTTGGCTTGACTGGTTCCTTGTCTTTCTTGTGTTCACTCTGATCTGCACAGTTTCTCTAAAATCTTCAGAGTTCTTAAATCTAGAGAACATCTCATCAAAATCTTCATCTGTCTCAAGATTTTGTCCATTCGTGGCTATCACATCTCTCAACCTTTGGTTAGTTGTATTTTCATACAAGTATATCGCTCTTTGTTTGACATTGTGGGGTTCAACCTCCATAACTATCTCATTGAATCTCGCGAGAAAGTGACGTACATTCTCTTGAGGATCCTGAATAATTTTCTTGAGGTCCGTGGCTGGCTTTTTGATTTTCCTCATCCTCTCAAACTTGTGAACAAACTCGCTCTTCAGTTGTTCATAGCTTTTGATCGATCCATGTGCTAATCTTCCCCACCATTCCATTGCATCATCAAAGAGTGTAGTTGGGAATGTCAAGGCACACATGTTCTCTTTATGGCCATAAGCCTCCATCCTTCTCTCAAACCTGCTTATGAAACCATAGGGACAAGACTTCCCATAATATTGCTCTAATGAGGGTATGGTGGTGTCCGGTTTCTTTTGCTCCTTTCTGATTTCCAAACTCAGTGGGTTCTTGATCTGGACACTCTCCTTCTCTTTAGATGATATTTGCTTACTTAGATCATTCATCTTTTTAAGAAGTTCTCTCTACTCTTTTGCTATCTCTTCAGGTGTCAATTGTTTCTCCACCTCTTGTCTTGCTTGACAACCTCGTGCTTGAGTATCTCTTGCTTGTTCCTGGGATCGATGTATAGTGGTAACCATCGTATCCTGAGTTGGGATTAGCTGAGTCGTGCTTATACCTGATGTTGGGATTGCTCTTGTACTTTCCGCGTGAATCTCTGACCTTCTTTGCAGCACTTGCCTTAAATCTTCCGACCTCGTAGCATCTTGCACTTGACCTTGTGTAGTCCTTGTCTCCCATGGAAAGGTGAGTCTATCTTGAATTGGTCTGCTTGATGTCCCATTCAATTCTAAATTCAATGGACGTGTTGGAACGGGAGGATTAACATGACGGATGTTATCCTGAGAGTTCACGAGGTCATTGTTGGTCAGATCGACCACACTTCTCATAGGTTGAGTAGCCAAGGGCAAAGTAACATGTCGGATGTTTCCTCTTATCGTGGCTATCAGAGTATGTGGTGGTCCTAACAAAGAAGTTGGTATCTCGGTTGTACCCCCTAGCTCAAATTGAAACAAGTCATGAAGACGACTTAGTTGCTCATTTGTTAAACCAAAAAGTGCACGATTGTCTAACACATGCCCATTTGGCAAAACAAAATTTCTCTCTTGAGCGCATCTTGTATTGGGATAGTTGTCGTAACTACTCCCTCTGTTGAGCCGGGAATGAATGGTGGTGCTTGTGGGTTCAACGGTTGTGATCCTTGAAGTGTTGTCTCATTTGGTAGGCTTGTTCCCACTGGTCTCACCGTCCTTGCTAGATTATCTTGCACAAGATTTCTTCTGGCATCTTCGAGTTGACGTAACTCTTCCTCTGTTACTTTCCTTCGGTGTTCCAAATTATTCAGTTCTGCTCTTTGCACAACCAATCTCCTCTCTCTCTCTTGCTCATTGCCCAGCGAGTTTGTGGCTGAGTAACTCGCAGTATCTCCATCTTGTTGCGCATTTCCTCTCCCTACATTTACATTTCTATTGACTCCACTATTTCCTCTTCATCCTCTTGATTTTCCTCTTCCTCTTCCTGGTGGTCTTCCTCTTCCTCTTACGGACAAATTATTAGCACCTTGGTTTCGAGTTGAATAATTATGTCCCACCATCACTTCTCAGTGGAGTCCGGGAAATCTTTTAGTAAAGATTCCCACAGACGGCGCCAAAATGTAGAGGTGAAATTCTAGTAAGACTTCAAACGCTCTAATATTACAAAATACCTCAAACTACAAAGGATTACAAAGCTCTCTAAGTCACCATAATTTAAACACTACACACGAATCTTTATCTAATGCCAGCACTCAAGTCTTTGGATCCTCTCTATGTCAAATGGAGCACCTGAGATTAAAAAGGCGCGTGTGTATGTGTGTTTATCTCCGTCTTGCCTAAGTCAAACCGGTATGAGACTTTACATGAAGGAGCTCGTTAGTTCTCCTTGTCTTAGTGTAATAAATTTACGTATTTAATGCCAGTTACCTTTTCTTTGGAAATGGAGCCTTTATATAGTTGTTGGCTAACCCTAGGTCGCACCAATCTCTCGCTTCCATCTGTCGCCTTCTCATTCCTCCACATGTATCGAGTAGGTCCAACGTTGACTTTCATGGGCTTGGCCCAAGCCCATTTAGCTGTAGCTTCTTGTGTTACCTAGAAACTTCCACACTTCTCTTGGCCTTTCCGTCCTGGTGGTTGTGATGTGAGTCTTGTCCTGATTCAATTGTAAAGCACAACAGACAAGTATTTAAGCTTTGTACTAAGTGAGCTTCGTACATTCTAACCTGTTAGGTACTTGAGTAACGCCCCTTGTCCTTCTAACTCCCTTTTCGGACCTCAAGATCTCCGTCTCTCTACAAAGGGTTATTTTAATGAACTAGGCACATTTGTAAAAATGTCCTAGAGGTCCACATAATTCAAGGTTCGGATCTTTTGGGACCGCGGCCTCTCATCAACGCTTGTACTTATAAAACTTCATAGTTCGTGGAGGAACGCACGTTACGAACTAGACATATTTTTCTTATCAACAGTTACCTATTTGGCAGGAGGAGCCTTTCTATGGATGGTACTGGGAATATGGAGGGCCTCTATGGAACGAGCTAGCTTGTATCTTTTGATGGTTGGTCTTACTGGCATAGCAGCTATGCTGCAAATCCCGACTCCATGGATGCCGACTGGGATTCACAAACATCAAGCGATCCACTACTTGCGGAACTTGTAGTGAAGGACTCAGAGGAAGAAGATGAAACTGATAGAACACATCCGCCTCGTCGCATGATGGCAAAGAAGCAGTAGTGTGACAAGACTGCTGGCTCTTCATCACGAACAATTGGCTCTGACAACTCTGCTTTCGATAAGTTTAACGGCAACTAAGGTCCTCATAGTTCTGTGCTGCTAGAGTACTCCACCCGACCGTACTTTACTGTTGCTCTGTAGATAGTAATTCGCTTTCGATTGTCATGTCTGATTCAAGTTTTAAATTGTGTTAAGGATTATCTGCAAAATGTTTAGGTATGTTCTGTTGTTTCAATTATTGCTCAGTTCATGTTTGTTCTTTTAGGTGTCATGTAAGATTTCAATTTTATATTAATGAATGGGTGGATTAGTTTAAAATGAAGATTATACAAATCATTGCAATCTAACAAAGGATCAATATTACGACACAAAATTCAAGAACCTAATATAGTTTCATTACAATAGAAGGCCTTACTTAAAGTACACCAAATACAAACGATAACCAAAACATACGAACCTAGTTAAAGTTTACATAGAACAATATAGCTTAGTATCCCTAACTTATAACCAGTTATAGAACTAGAATGAACAATCAGCTTACAAAAGTTCCACAAACGTTTAATCAAGTTACCTAGAACAGTAATCTAGAACAAAAGTAGTTAAGACCATGCTGATGAAATTATCGACATGTCTAATCATTAAGTTAGTATGTGTTCGTTAATTGGTAATTTTGGACTAGGTGTCTCTTCACTGTAAATTGTCCGTATTAGATACACAAGTGCTTTCAAAACGAGTTAAACGTTATATGTTTTCAACTACTATAAGGAGTATTTTCTGAATATATAGTTTCTTCTATTACTATGACTTATATCAACGGACAAAAAAAAAAAATACCGAATCATACATTTCAAACTGTCGGGTGTTGTCATATAATCAATCGAGCTCGAATCAATGTATCGAAACACAACTAACATTTTTGGTTCTGTTCTACAAATTTTGTTGTTTTAGTTCTAAACCCCTTCAAAACACATCACATTTTTCAACTGCAAACCAATAAATACAAGTATAAACACAGTTCATAAATATCACAGTACAAACCAATCACTGTATTTCACACAGAATTCGAAAACAAACCTGCAGAATACCACAACCAATCTGAAATGTGTGTTTGAAAAATAGAATATGTGTTCACAAATACAGTTCGGTTCAAGCAACCAATCAGTCCGTTTTTCGGTCAAAACACATGTGTGTTTCAAAATTTTACATTTGGGCCCCCGAATTTAAAAAAAGAGCGTTGACCTACTTTGTAAACACAAAGTAACCAATCAGCCCCTTATTATGGATAGATAGCCTACATGGTAGTCCCATCAAATGCAATTATTATTTTAATTATTATGCAACTCAATCAAACACATTCTCTATTATAAATTATTTCTGCATAATTAAGACAGAGTATAATGTCATCCACATGAATGTCTTTCAGTTTCCCCATGACCATGAACTTGCCATATCTTATATCACCTCCACTCTATTTTTCTCAAATGCGTTGAAATATCGGAGTTAATAGTTATTCGACAAAACTCCTACAACATATTTGGATTTGGACTATAGAGGCCTCTCGACCTCTATAATTGACCTCACATTTTGGTTTCAATTATAGAGGCCCCGGGTACTGATGAACGGGAATTTGTCAGATTCTAATTCAGCAAATAAAATTTGTTATTTAGCCAAAGGCAATCCACAACTACACGAAAACCGTAGTGTAGTAGCAGAATGACTCGAGTGTCGTTCTCTCAGGACTATAACTAGCTTTATCTATTTAACAAGAGAATATAAAACAGCAGACAGATAACAATAGGGGGTTTCTAGCAGATAATGGAGATTGGTGATAGTATGGTCCTTCTTAGCATAATGGGTCGATAATCATGCATAAATTCCTCGGTCTTGCATAGAGATCTTTGAATCAATCTAGTGTCCTGTTGCAAGTATTAAGCACTACGAAGATAATCTGGTCTGACTAGTCAATCAAGGTTGTCCTAATGTGTTCCGTAATTATTCAACACTACGAATATAATTGGTCTGATGGTCGACTAGTGTCCAATTGTGCATAATGATCAATACAACATACGAGAATTTTGGTTACAACTGATCAACGAAATAAAGCAATGACACGGAGTATAATGCGCGATATAGCCATTAGCATGATTATCTTTCCTCGCTAAGAATTCACATACTACCACCAATGATAAGTTTAGCTACTCATAATAAGCATGCAATCAACAGATATCATAGAAGAAAACATGTTGAAAGAATATAAAATAAGTAGAATAAAACTTGTAAGATACAAGTTACCGAAGGTTGTCAATCTCCGGATGATTGCGGTCCTACGAGCTCCAAACTGCTATGAAAAAGTATCCCCTAAGCTACGGAACTCCCAGGACAGGCCCCGGGAAGTTCCTACCTAAAACTATAGAGAGAGGTGAGAAAGTAGGCTTGGAAAGATATGATTTTCGGAGAAAAACTGAGCTCTATATATAGGCCCCGAAATTTCTCTGGGGCGATTCGCCCCCCCCCCCCCCCCCGGCTTTTTCGCGGAATTCCGCATTTTTCGACGCGGATTTGGATTTCTTCACCTTTTCGGACTCGGTTTTAGACTTCTAATGGCCTTCTAACCTCCAGATTCGACCCCTAGACTCCAAATCCTATCCGGAAACCTCCAGATACTCCAAATAGGCTTCTGGAACACCAATTCCTTGTCAACTTTAATATATTTGCCCAGAAATCCCCGAATTTCAACCAAAACCTGTAAAATAATATCTAAAGGGAAACGTGACACTATTCTAATAAAATGTACTAAAATATAGCTAAATTAACATAGAGGATAGCTAAAATAGGTGAAAAAGACTCGAATGAAAGTGTAAAATACACATTCATCAAACTCCCCAAACCGAACCTTTGCTTGTCCTCAAGCAACTAAGCTAGACTCTAGTAAAAAAAACATGCAAGACACAAAAATGGAGTTTCATGCCAAATAAAATGAACTAATCTACTGAATCTACCAAATAACATATGAACAAAAACCATATGAATCAAAGCATGAATATAGGTTGAAGAATACCTCGATTGACTTATACACATCCACATAAGCACTTATGTCAAAACAAGATAGTCTCTCGTAACATTCTCTACCTGGACCTAGTCAGTGACGACGTAATGATGCATGCTAAGATACGAATGGTTGCCCCGTGCCTATGAAACTGAGGACTTACTACTGTTCCACAATGTTAAGACTTTTCCTCAAAAGATGTCGAACCAGTACTGGCTCTCATCAAACGAAGGAGGGTTCCCTATAAAAGATAACACTCCCCTATTCTACCCATCTCTCAAGTAAAGTCTTAAGCTATTCACCACTTCCTGAATGGCAGGACGAGGGTGGTCTAGAACAGATGACTCTCAAGACAAAAAGATAAAAAATAAAAAACACGAATACGAACATCAAAAAAATGGAAAAGACTCAACACTTTGCTAGACTGCTATTTGGTTTTCTTTTTGGACCCTTCTTTGCTTTTTTCGGGTCTTTTCTTTTTTTTCTTTCCAGATTCTTTTCTTTTCCTCTTTTTTTCTGGAATTTTTCTTTCTTTTTTTTCGATTTTTTTCTAGCCAGCAGTAGCATAACAAAAAGAGAAACAAAAAGACTCACACGACTTCCCCAAACCAATTCGAAAGAATAGGTTGGGTTACAAAATTCACGGAAAAAGAAAGACAAACTCACGATACGAAAATGAAAAACAAAAACAAGTCTATGATGGTGTAACCCCCTCCCCAAACCTATTCGGAAGAATAGGTTATAAACAAAGGATCACACAACCTCACACTACCTCCTTCCTAGGCATTTAGCAATCTCAAAGCATGGTGAAGACTTGTTGCCTCTTAGGTACATAATTACTCGGGAAAACAACCATAAGACCCTAGCATGCATCATCCTATTATAAAGGCCTTCGTGAACCGCAGTATAGAAAACACCACTAAGTGATGTCGAGACTACCTAGCTCAACTAAGTGCAATACATAAATGTGACAAGCCAAGCGAGAAAAACTTCAAACAAATTCATAGAGATGAAGCATACGATTAATGGCATAGCTAGCTGACCTACCCAATAAAAAAGTTCAAAAAAATTCGGCAATAAACTCCATATAAAACATGCAAAACTATCCTAGGATGAATGTAGTGAATGCAACCTAAAAAATCTAAGAAAGCGGTAAATGTGCAAATGCAAATGCAAACAAAGGACAAGATACTAATCGACACAAAGCCAAACAATACTTAACATCATGGTTCACATCCCATCCCCCTTACGATTCTTAAGCTAGCCCCTAGCAAAATAGAATGAGTAATAAGAAGTGATACTAGATGTTACCGAAGGGTTTGGCCTCGGTCGGCTGAGAGTGGACATGTGGAAGGACTAATCATCGGGATGGTAGTCCCCATAAAAGTCACTCCACATGTCATTCATGAGCTCATTGGACTGTCGTAGAGCTTCCTGATGTTGCTGGATGAGCTGTTGCTGCTCCCACATGTGCTGCCTATCCTCTCGGCGATGCTCCTCGAATATCTCCCAATCGCGGTTGTGCTGGACAATGTGCCTGTCGATGTCCTGTCTCATGGCCGCGTTGTTGGCATCAACTCTGTCGAAACGACTGTCGAGGTAGGTACGGAATTCGGAGAAGTCAAATCCTCCAGACCCCTGTGGTGCTCCAGCTGGTGCATGCGGTGCATGATGGACAAAAGGAATATCTGGAATAGGGGCTTCGCCAACATCGGCCTCCATAGCATCCTCATGATCGGAATCATTTGGCTGGAATGGTGCTCCTACATCAGCAGCGGCTGCTGTGGGGTTCCTCAACTGATACCTGTTGAGCTGTACCTCAATGGTCGAGGGTGAAAGGGCAGCGACCTCGCAATCCCCCTCGTCAATATCATCGATCCCATGATATATGCAGTAGGCTGTGATGAAGCTCGGGAAGATGAAAGGCTTCCTCTTCTTTTCCCAGTGGCGCTCGTACTCCTCGTACATAATGTGCCCAATATCAATCTGATGTCCGTCTATGAGACAGTAGAGGAGCTCGGCGTAATAGGGCTGAATCCATGTGTCATTCTTCCTCGGGATCAAGTCGGAGATGCAAAATTTCATCATCACCTTAGCTTCGATGCTAAGGTCTCTATAACTGATCCGTCCAGGTGCTTCCCCAACTCCCGGATATCGGTAGTCTCTGTTGCAGATCACGTCGGTGATGTGTCTCCCTATCCCCCTAGTGATCCTCGAAACGAGTAGGCGTGGTCGCTCTCTGTGAATTCCAGGTTCCCGAAATGGATGAAGGAAGTAATGTGCTCTGGGTCCCATGGTATAATCAGGCCTCAGACTAACACCCCATTCTTCTCGTCGAGATCCGTGTACCAGTGTAGAAATCTCGGAGGAGGCTCTCGTCGTATCCTTTGAACCTGTTGGAACTGTACCATGCCCAATTCCTTTGTGACCCCAAACGTGACAGCGTCCTATATCCCGCTCTATCCGCCGCGGACTCCGGAATGTCAATCCTCCTATCTGGGATGATCAACCTCCCTCCGTCAGCTATCTCCGCCTCTAACCTTTGTCGCACCTCTATCGCAGCGGCAGACAACTCGTACAAATCGTGAGATGGTTGGGAGCTTGATGCCACTCCCTTCCCCTTTTTGCTAGAGCCAGCTTTCCTTGTCCTCGGTGCCATGATTCCTACAAACAACAATTAGTATCTTGTACGATGCAAAACAGACCTATGCAAATGTAAATATACGAGTGAACAAACGAGTAAAATTCTCAAAATTCCAACTCCTCAAAAACCCAAAGCCTAGTTTAGTTAATTCATTACGCAACATATCAATGTAACTACTACAATAACATATCACATTATGCTCTTACTAACAACAAATGCCTTGAATCACACGGTCCAAACCATACCATAAAAATCAAAATCTAGCATAAATCCTCAATCTCATCAGTCATGCATTCTACCAATACATCCATCAAATTCATATCAATAAACACATGTTTAAACATGGAATGGAAGTAAGAGAGACATTTCCTAACAAGAAATATATCATCCAATTAGCAAAAATCTCAAATCATCAAACCAAGCCTAATTGAACATGTAATTGACAACGAAATACTAATCTAATCACATAAATCATTAACCCATACATCATACAAGCCTAATTGAAGCATAAATCAAAAAAATCCCCAAATTGTAGAAATTAGGGTTCATATGATAATAACTCAAATCTGGAAATTGAATGAGCTAGGAAGAAAGTTGTTCGGATAGAATGATAGAGCACGTAACGGGCTTCGAATGAAGCTAAAGAACACACAAAATGATGGAGAGATGAAGAAGTTATGAAGATTTGAAGTTATTTGAATATGGAGGAAATTTTGGAGTTTGGAAGATGAAAATGGAGGAAAATGGGGGTTTGGGGAAAAAAACCCCCGTTTTTTTACAATCTGATGGTGTGGGGCGGTTCGCCCCACACCTGGGGCGGACAGCCCCGTGCGAGGCGAACCGCCCCGCGCGCGGGACGAACCGCCCGCACGCCCAGAGCGCGCGCGCGCGCTCTTGTCGTGGGGCGATTCGCCCCACATGTGGAGCGGTTCGCCCCCACTTTTAGGTGGGAGACGAACGTTTTTTGAAATAAAAATGCGGTTTCTAGTCCCTGAAAAAGTTTTCAGTCCCCGAAAAATCATTTTCCGCAAAAAATCACTCGAAAAGTCGCATTCGAACACAACATAAGCACATACGACACAGAACTGAACAAATTCACATATGAAAAGCAAATTGTTCAAGTATGAATGCATGCAATAAAGCGGTAAAGAAAGCGATAAAGACCCCGGGTTGCCTCCCGGATAGCGCCATTGTTTAAAGTCTCTGACTCGACTCCTGTCTCCGCCTATCTTTTCCTTCTGAGGGTACTAGACTTCCCCTTCATGAGTCTCCTTCCCGTGCTTTGATCCTGTGAATAAGAGTGAACATAGACGTTAAGACCACTGTAATCAATAGCGTTAGAAGTATCGGGTGGATCAGGTGGATCAGATATGGCTTGCAACACATGTTGCTTGCCATCCACTTCTATAGTGCAAGTCCTTTGGTAGATGTCCATTACGGAGCGTAGCTTAGTCAAGAACGTTCGTCCTAAGAGTATGACATCCCCCGTTCCTGGTGCTAATGCTGGCATAATATACAAATTCGGTGTGGACAGAGGCTTCACCAATTTTGACTAATACATTCTTCACAACGCCTTCGGGTTTCACAAGGGATCCATCCGCCAGTTGCACAATAGCTTTATGCACAGTTAGTTCTCCAAGGTTACTCTTCTCGAAAACATTCAAAGGGAGCACATTAGAGTAGGATCCTGTGTCCAGTGTGGCTCGGACATCTTCAAGCTCCCCAATCCCGACCTTAACATCGAAACTTTGAGGAAGTGGCTCGGGATCCTCTTGCTCCTCTTCACTCTTGTTAGTACCAAGGTCCTTTTCTTCTTCTTCAGCTTGTGGGGGTAGTTCCCTCTTGCAACTCTCGCATTTAGCAACCTTCTTGATGGTGATTTCAACAGGTAGATCACCCACTAAGTTAATGGACAACGACTTCTCAGTGTTGCTGGGCAGTTTGCCTTGCTCCCTACTTGCTCCTCGGTCGATCAACTCTTGCATCTTTTGATGGGCAAGTCTAGTGCGTTCTTCCAACCTATCGAGCCTTGCCCTAGTTTTCTCAGAATCTTCTTCATAACGTTTGAGAAAACTTTGAGTGTGATCGACCATCTTCTGCAAGTTCTCCATCAGTTGAGCCGACTTCGACTTCGGTGGCTCTTTCGGAGCGGGGTTTTCACAGTGATCATTACCATAGTTCAGCCTACTACGGTCTTGGTTAGGTCCATAAGTTTGGTTAGCCGGTGCATATCCTTGATTGTTACGGTATCCTCTTCTCCAAAATCCACCTCGAGGATTCCTACCGTCTTGTCCGTAGCTAACTTCTTGAGTGCCAAACTCCGTAGCAAAGGCTTCTTCTTCGCCTCCTCGAGCCCAGTTGCCATCATCGTATGCCAGCTCCGATCTACACATATGAGCCCCATGCCAATAGTTCTTGCATATTCGGCATACCTCGTTCGAAACAGTTGTTCCGGTGGCGCTCTTGAGGACTTGCTTCAATTCGTTGGTAAAGCACTCGAATTGATCCCCATTCCCCCTGTACATAGGGGCTTCTTGAGTCGGTGGAGCTTCAGGTCCACGTCTCCTAACCATTGCTCTTGGGTCCTTGAACTGCGAACCCTTAGCAAGCCTTTCGAAAACAGCCCAGACGGCTTCTGCGGTTTCCTCCCAAATATTGCCTCGGCATTGGAAATCCACCACTTGTTGGTTTTCGAAGGTTAGTCCATTGTAGAAGTGTTGGACTAGGTCGGAAAGTTCAAAACCATGGTGAGGACACTTGTTCGTGAGATCTTGGAACCTCTCGAACACGGTGTAGATGGTCTCATCATAGTCCTGCTTGAATCCAGTGATTTGCGCCTTAAGCGCGGTAGTCAAGGTGTGAGGGAAGTATTTCTCCATGAAAGCTGAAAAAACCTTTTCCCAAGTGTCCAGTGAGCCGGCTGGTAAAGAACTCATCCATGACTTGGCTCTGTCACCAAGTCCCATAGCAAAAACCTTCATCCTCAACTCATCCGTTGTTATGTCAGCTCCGGGTCTTGGGTGTTGGTTGACGAAATCATCGATATCGTGCAAGTACCCCATCACATCTTCCCTTGATAAGCCATAGAACCTCGGAAGTTGTTGGAATGCGTGGTTCTTGATCTCCAGATCTCGGGTTGCAGACGAAAGAACGATCGCCGGTCCCCTCATACGATCCTTGGTGGGTTGTACCCATGCCTTCAGTGGTCTAGCTTCTGCCATTCCGTCGATTTCCTTGAAGAGACTAAGTAGAGATTCAGAGAAATCGGTTTCCTCTATTTCCTCTAGTGCGCGCCTTTCAAGTAGTCGCCTTCTCTGGTGGTAGACTCTTTCGATCTCAGCAATTGAATCAGCAAGCGGTGTTCCTGCAGAACGTGTATGCGGCATACACAATCTGAAACAGACTAGGAAAGGTGATTAGAAACAAACTAGGAAAGCAGTATTAGAGAGAGATTAAAATGGAAAACTAAAACTAATAGAATTAGGAATCTAAAGCTGTAAATAAAAACAAATTAAATAGAAAAAAGGAGTATAGTCCCCGGCAACGGCGCCAATTTGATGAACGGGAATTTGTCAGATTCTAATTCAGCAAATAAAATTTGTTATTTAGCCAAAGGCAATCCACAACTACAACGAAAATTGTAGTGTAGTAGCAGAATGACTCGAGTGTCGCTCTCTCGGGACTATAACTAGCTTTATCTATTTAACAAGAGAATATAAAACAGCAGACAGATAACAATAGGGGGTTTCTAGCAGATAATGGAGATTGGTGATAGTATGGTCCTTCTTAGCATAATGGGTCGATAATCATGCATAAATTCCTCGGTCTTGCATAGAGATCTTTGAATCAATCTAGTGTCCTGTTGCAAGTATTAAGCACTACGAAGATAATCTGGTCTGACTAGTCAATCACGGTTGTCCTAATGTGTTCCGTAATTATTCAACACTACGAATATAATTGGTCTGATGGTCGACTAGTGTCCAATTGTGCATAATGATCAATACAACATACGAGAATTTTGGTTACAACTGATCAACGAAATAAAGCAATGACACGGAGTATAATGCGCGATATAGCCATTAGCATGATTATCTTCCCTCGCTAAGAATTCACATACTACCACCAATGATAAGTTTAGCTACTCATAATAAGCATGCAATCAACAGATATCATAGAAGAAAACATGTTGAAAGAATATAAAATAAGTAGAATAAAACTTGTAAGATACAAAGTTACCGAAGGTTGTCAATCTCCGGATGATTGCGGTCCTACGAGCTCCAAACTGCTATGAAAAAGTATCCCCTAAGCTACGGAACTCCCAGGACAGGCCCCGGGAAGTTCCTACCTAAAACTATAGAGAGAGGTGAGAAAGTAGGCTTGGAAAGATATGATTATCGGAGAAAAACTGAGCTCTATATAGGCCCCGAAATTTCTCTGGGGCGGTTCGCCCGAGGCTGGGGCGGTTCGCCCCCCGGCTTTTTCGCGGAACTCCGCGTTTTTTCACGCGGATTTGGATTTCTTCACCTTTTCGGACTCGGTTTTAGACTTCTGATGGCCTTCTAACCTCCAGATTCGACCCTTAGACTCCAAATCCTATCCGGAAACCTTCAGATACTCCAAATAGGCTTCTGGAACACCAATTCCTTGTCAACTTTAATATATTTGCCCAGAAATCCCCGAATTTCAACCAAAACCTGTAAAATAAAATCTAAAGGGAAACGTGACACTATTCTAATAAAATGTACTAAAATATAGCTAAATTAACATAGAGGATAGCTAAAATAGGTGAAAAAGACTCGAATGAAAGTGTAAAATACACATTCATCAGGTACTGTTCACATTTGAGAGACCTCACATTTTCCCTCTCTCTAGGCTTCATCAACTCTTTATTTCCAAGTTTCTCTCTTCCAATCAATAATCAACATCTCATACGAACATTGAGATTAAAGACACAAAAAAAGAGTGATGAGAGAGAAAGGTATAGAGAGAGAGAGAGCCGAGAATACATAAAGTCTCTTTTCAAACTCACCGGGGTTCGATCAAAAAAATGACAATCGTGTATGTGAGGACATCGGTGACATTAGAAGAAGAATTGATGATGCGAGAAGCTACAACTCAGAAGGAGGCAGAGCTGGTGTTGACTATGGAAACAACGGTGAGGAAGGTTGAACGGAAGTTGTAAACAGGAAAAAGAGGCTGAGGGCAAACGAAGAAGAGGTATTTAATAAGGTGATGAATGAAAAATTCCTAAACTTGTTTGTGGCAAATTTCCCACCGGATTAGGAGGATTTTGATATCAAAGAATTATTGGAAAAATATGAATACATGAGAGTTTTTTCTATGGTGAAGCCTAGAAGATTAAACAAGAATGGCAAACCCTTTGCCTTTGTAAGGTTTATGCGGCAAAGTGACGAGGAGAGGCTGATAGAAAGAGCAAAGAAAATATGGATCGGAAATTATAAGTTGTTGGCAAACAGATCTAGATTCACTAGAGGCTTACAAGCGTCGGATGACAGGTCTGTTTCGAAGATGTCTGGTAGATGATTTGAGACACAACGGCCTATAAGGAGGATGGAGAGCAGAGCACTTAACGGGGGAAATTTGATAATGGAAACAGAAAGAATCAGATATGGGCAGCGAAACACGGTACATGCAATACTGTTAGAATGGAGGGCCAAACGAAGGTGATGTGAGGCAGAAATCAAGGGTGCAGACTGTTCAGGGAGCTATGAGTGAGGCGGAGAAAAAATTACAGTAAAAAAAGACAATCCATGTGGTGGAGATGGAGAAAATAACAGTGGAGAACGAATTATGTGGTAAGAAATTGTCTTGTGGGCGAACTAAGTGACACTATAAGCAAAGACGACATGGAAAATCTGTTGTTAAAGTATGGCCATGTGGGTTTCGAACTAAAACAAATGTAGGAGTTGATTTGGGTATTGGAAAATAAAGATAAGGAGGCAAGAAAGAGACTTTGACTCGACGAAGAAGATGAAATTCTGTCTTGGTTCATAATTTTATGTCCGTGGGTGAATAAGGATGTAAATGTGAGAAGGAGAGTTTGGTTAAGTTGTTATGGCGTACCGTTGCATATGTGGGACAGAGAGACGTTTAGCAATCTTGGATTGAGATGCGCGGAGGTGTTGAAAATACATCCGGAAACTGTTGGGAGGATTTCACTACAACAAAATTGTTATTTAGTGTCATTGTAAAATGGTGGAGATTGCTTTATTTATTGACATATTTTGATTTAGTTACATGTTTATACAAATTTCACTTGTAGCGGTGTAGCTAAATGTGGAGTGACACAATTCCCGTTTTCAGTCACACTTAATTCATTGCCATAAATATAAAGTTCAGTGGCATTTTAGAATGCCACTGTAAGAAACATCACACACATTTTAAAGTGCCACCTTAGTACAACTTCTATGACACATACCATATACGTAAAACAACACTCCATTGTGTCATGGAACATATAACTTGTAACAACCCAAACCTTTTTTACCCTCTTAAGATGGAACTGGTTATCGGTAATGAATATTATGTTTATTTATAATATTTTATTGACGAGAAAAATACGATGATACGAGTCACAGAGTAAATTGAGACAAGTAATTTCGGTATTTTGGTACAAATTGGGGTTAAAAATACGGCACCGGCCCTTAATAAGTTTGACTTGACCATTTTATATCGAAACGAGGAGCTACGAAAGTACGGATATTATAACATGAACCATTTTATAGTTTTGGACTATATGTTTGATTTTATATTTGGGACGTACGATAAAAGTCAAATAAGCTGGCTGGTGTAACTAATTAACATATTAAATTATATTACAAGTGTATAAGTTCAATTTCACGGCCAAAATAAGGTTGTTTCATGGTGAAGCATTGTTCCACGCCATTACAGGCCCCACCGCCTTAATTTATTTTATTTCACTCGTGATCCTCAATTTATCACTTTTATGGGGGGTGAGTTAAAACACCATTTTTCACAGACCACTCTCCGTTTCCATTGTCTCACAAACACACAAGTCAATTGAGAGATACCAAAGAGTGAGATGAAAAATAGAGGAGAGAAAGGAGAGTAAGAACATATATATATATGCGAGAAACACTTAGCAAAACAAAGAATGATCATCGGTCAAGAACAAAAACAAGTCGAGCCAAGCAAGAAAGAAAAGTTGTGAAAAATATATATTGAAAGAGTACCATGATGGTATGTGATGAACGCGGATGTCGTGCTCCGGATTCAGTCAAATAAATTTGTAATTAAGCCAAAGGCAATCCACAACTACAACGAAAACCGTAGAGCAGTAGAATGACTCGAGTGTCGTTCTCTCAGGACTATAACTAGCTTTATCTATTTAACAAGAGAATATAAAACAGCATACAGATAGCAAAAGGGGTTTCTAGCAGATAATGGAGATTGGTGATAGTATGATCCTTCATAACATAACGGGTCGATAATCATGCATAAATTCCTCGGTCTTGCATAGAGATCTTTGAATCAATCTAGTGTCCTGTTGCAATTATTAAGCACTACGAAGATAATTGGTCTGACAAGTCAATCACTATTGTCCTAATGTGTTCCGTAATTATTCAACACTACGAAGATAAACTCGCACCCAGGTCGACAAGTGTCCAATTGTGCATAATAATCAATACAACATACGAGAATTTAGGTTGTGCCTGATCAACGAAATAAAGCAATGACACGGAGTATAATGCGCGATATAGCCATTAGCATGATTATCTTCCCTTCGCTAAGAATTCACATACTACCACCAACGATAAGTTTAGCTACTCATAATAGGCATGCAATCAACAGAAATCATAGAAGAAAACATGTTGAAAGAATATAATAAAGTAAGTAGAATAAAACTGTAAGATACAAGGTTACCGAAGGTTGTCAATCTCCGGATGATTGCGATCCTACGAGCTCCAAACTGCTATGAAAAAGAGTCCCCTAAGCTACGGACCCCCAGAACAGGCTCCCGGAAGTCCCTACCTAAAACTATAGAGAGAGGTGAGAAAGTAGGTCTGGAAAAATATGATTTTCGGAGAAAACTGAGCAACTATATATAGGCTTCGAAATACTGTTGGGCGGTTCGCCCCACACACCGGGCGGTTCGCCCGGTGTGGGGCGGTTCGCCCCACGTCTGGGACCGCCCCAGACAATTTCTCGCGGAATTCCGCGTTTTCGACACGTTTTTGGATTTCTTCCCCTTTTCGGACTCGGTTTCTGACTTCTAGTAGCCTTCTAACCTCCAGATTCGGCCCCTAGACTCGAAATCCCATCCGGAAACCTTCAGATACTCCAAATAGGCTTCTGGAACACCAATTCCTTGTCAACTTCAATATAATTTCCCGGAAATCTTCAAACTTCAACCAAAACCTGTAAAATAAAATCTAAAGGGAAACGTGACACTATTCTAATAAAATGTACTAAAATATAGCTAAATTAACATAGAGGATAGCTAAAATAGGTGAAAAAGACTCGAATGAAAGTGTAAAATACACATTCATCAGTATGCAAGCGTAAGGGTGTGTATGGCGATTAACGTTTCAATTCTTCAGTTAATTCGAGTTTCATTTATTTATTTATTATATTTTATTGTGGGTTATATATACCCTTTGACAGGTTAGTTAGCATATATAGATAGTACAAGCGGCGTTGATAGCTTTGAACGGTGAGTTTGTAAGTATAATTTTGTAACCCGTTATTTGATATGTTTGTAAGTGTTATTTGATTACTTGTTATTTGACTAATATGTTCTATTGATGTTGATGATGTGATTTGAACTTATTCTGCTATATATGTGAATATCTTGATTGAAGTTGATAATGTTATTGATAATGTTTACGTGTAAATGATTGTTTAGAAATATAGTTAAGTCGATTTGTGAGCTAATAGTACATATGGTATATATGGTTATTGTGTAATGCATTCATAAGAGATAAGTGGACTCTGTTATGGCTGTTGATGACATCGAGTCTGTCTGAAAAATAAAAGAGAGGATAAATCTCCAGCATGACTGGATGGAGAACGACCCAACATGTGTGGATAGACCGTACGGGGTCACCTGGAGACAAATTAGCTCCAACATGAAAAGATCTCAAATAGTATGTAGGAATTTCGGGGGCACCCATATGCTACAGAGCTCGAATAGTATGTAGGCATTGAATAGTATGTAGGTATTGTGATCACGATTACTCTTGGTTATAGCAGGGCCATAACAGATTAAGAATGGCTAAGCACGTGCATTTGATGTGTAATATCGATGTGCTATGAATTGAACTTATGTGCTCTGAAGAAGAAATAAACTTCTATGATACGAAGAGCTCATGTATGATGTGCTTACAAGATAAGTAACTTGTAATAGGACAAAGAAGAAATGAAAGACGAAAGGTGATATGTATGTATGCTACAGAGAACAAAAAGAAGAAGTATATGTGATGAAATGCTTGTTCTGTGATTTTCCATTACAAGTTGTTAAATAATGTGTTATCAAGTACCTTATAGGCCGTTAAATGGCATGTTACATGATTATACTTATTGAGCCCGCAACTCATCAATTGCGATGTTGTTTTCTTTAGTTGATCAAGAAGAAGGCAAAGAAAAGGGCTTAACTGATAGAAGTTGAGTCTTCGATCAAAGGTTGGCTGGTTGGTTTCACTCCTTGGTATTGGCTCATCATCTGCATCTCATATATGTAGTGTTGGCTATGTAAGAGAGGATGCACTCCTCCAAGCACATGAAGTATGTGTTTTTTGTATAATTGTTATCGCTTCCGCATATGTTTCTAAATAAGAATTGCTTCCGCTCATGTACAAAAAGTGTGAAAAATGTCTTTTCATTTGCATATGTACAGAAAGTGTGAAAAAAAATGTATTTTCACTTGCATTAGTAATGATCTTGAAAAGAGTCTATGGTTTTAACATGCTTTCGCACATCTTAGCACCTAAGTACGTTTAATTACGTACAAAGGTGTTAGGGTGTTACATTTGGTGGTATTAGAGCACCGGTACGGGTTCTGTTGCCATATGTATGGTATGAAGTACTGGTGCAAGTTTTGTTGCTATTAACATGATAGGTGTGATCCGAAATGGGATCTATAGATATTGAAATGACAGGTGTGATCCGAAAAGGGGATCTATAGACATTATGATGCTGAAATGATGTATTTGTACAAGTTATAAGGTATGTCACATGGTCATGTAGTTGCATATATGAAATGTATACACTAATTGATGAGCCAAGTGTACTTTAAGGTGGAGAAACAGTCGAGCCTGAGTAAGATCCTTTTTCATCACACTAAAAAGAGCCACTGGCCTTATTATATTATTGTACATATATGGATTGCTACGGTTGATATTGTTTTTGATAGAGTGTATCTTAACCGCAAGTTTATGTGTCAGGGTGCAAGACTCTAAGTAATTCTACGGATTTTTGCCTTTAAGGTACTCGAGCAATAGTTGTTACCACGAACATGGGGTTGTTGTCCATCAAATTTTGTGTTTTTTAGCTTAAATAGAAGCCCATTACGTTTTCTTCATCTTCATCCAAACAAATTTCTTCATACTTCATCCGATTTCCAGATCTGAGGTAACCGCTCAAAAACCCTAATTTTCGAAATTGGGGGTTTCTTGATTTTTGCTTCAATTGAGCTTATATGATGTATGGGTTACTTGTTTGTGTGATTATTACATGATGTCTCTATCAATTGCATGCTCAATTTCGTTGGGATGGTTGAATTGGGGCTTTTGCTCAATTAGGATTTCTAAGTCCTGATTGCGTTGTTTTGATTCATTCATGCCTATTTAAATACGAGCAACTTGATATGATGACTATAGATTATTGGGTAGAACACTTGATTGGGTAGATTGTGAGATTTTTGGTGATTTTTGATACTATGGTATGCATGTTGCCTTATGAATTTGAGGTTATTCGTTGTCTAGCATGAGCTTTGATTCTGATATAGTACATGATTGTGATGAATTGCATGATTGTTCTTAGCATAGGTAGCTAGACTAGAACATGGGGTAAGGGAGTAGAGTTGGTCGAAGGTAACACTCGTTTTCTTGCACACATTGCATTTGCATAGCATATCGTTTTTGTTGAGTACAAGATACTAATTGCAGCGTTTCAGGTACCATGGTTCGTGATAAGAAGAAAGCAGGGTCATCCAAGAGCAAGAAGGGCAAGGGAGCAGCCTCGAGCTCCCGAGCTAACGGAGCCTATGAACCATCGCTCCAGGCGATCTCTATTAGGCTGGACCTTGAGGAGGAAGCTGCCTCAGCTAAGCCCCGCTCCATAGTCCGAGACCGAAAAATCCAAATACCAGCAAGCCATGCTAACACACTGGCGTGCCGGATGCTCTACAGCTTGGAGGGAAGAAGGAACTGGAAATGGTACACCTCCAACCGTTTCCAGGGGTATGATGTATCGCTTCTTCAAGAGTTCTACATAGGATACACAGACCGCGCGGACATGGTGGTATCCCGGTATGGAACACACTAGTGCCGTTGACCCCGCATACGATTTCAGACTTCATCCATTTGGGGGAACGGGAGTTCACCGGGAGTGCACATGCATACAGGTACTCGAGGGCCAGCTGGGTGATTGACGACAGCGTTACACAGGTGATTTGCCACCGGGATTATGTGTACCCATATGGCAACAGACCGGAGTGACAGAATAGAAAGGACCTCAACCTTGAGGCTAGGACGGCTATGAAGTTCATCATAGCCAATCTGATTCCTCGGTCCAATGATACTTCGATTCCGCCATGGTATGCAGAGCTTATCTACTGTCTTTTGGGTCGGCATAACATAGACATCGGCAATATCATCTATGAAGAGTATAGGAGGCATTGGAACAAAAAGAGGAAGCCCTTGGTCTTTCCTTGCCTGATCACCGCCTACTGTAGATACCACAGGGTAGAGGGTATTGACGAGACCGGCTCAGTCACCTCCACCTTGATTCCAGCATCTTTCACTAACCAGGAGCATAGGTTCCGATAGACCATACCTTCAGCTGCCGCCGCCGATGACTCACCACCTTCCTCACCGAGTAATGAGGATGACATGGAGACAGATGATCGGGACCCTATTCCAGACACCGCCGCTCCTAGTGGGTCACAACAGCCACCTCGAGCCACACGTGGTTCCCGTGGATTTGATTTTATTGAGTTTCGGACCTACCTCGATGACAGATTCCGTGGGTTCGATGCCAATGTTGCAAACCTCACCACCACTGTACAAGGTATGCAGCATACACTTGATGGATATGTTGCCCAGCGCAAAAGTGATTGGGAGCTCGCGGAGGAACGTCGCCGGAACGATAGGCAGCTCATTTTGCAGCAGCATATGCTCTTGGACCGGCAGCAGGAGACCCTACAGCTGTCCCAGGATCTTCTCTCTGACATGTGGAATGACTATTACAAGGATTATGACCCGGATTACTAGTCTTTTCACATGTCGATTCTGGTATACTCAGCCGACCGAGGCCACACATTCGGTAACATCTAGTATCACTTTGTATTCCTCATTCTCTTTTGCTGGGGACCAGCTTGAGCTTCATGTGGGGGGTGTGTTGTGTGAACTATGATGTTAGTATTGTATGACTTATGTCGTTGAGTATTGTATCTTGTACCTTTGCATTGCACGTTTACTGCTTTCTTAGGATTTAGTTTGTTCGTATGCATTCATCCTTAGTCTAGTCTTTGCATGATGTTGTGTGGAGTTTATTGCTAAATGTTTTGATGTTTTTTATTTTATAGACTAAGTTTTATGACCATTGCCCATACATTGCATCTCTATGGAATAGTTTGAGGTTTGTCTCGCTTGGCTTGTCATATTTGTATGTGCACTAGTTAAACTTGGTAGTCTCGACATCACTATGTGGTGTTTTCTCTACTGCGGTTCGCGAAGGCCTTATAAGATATTGCATGTTAGGGTCTTTGGTTGTATTCCCGTGTGACTATGTACGTAAGAGGCAACAAGTCTTCACCTTGCTTATTGAGATTGCTAAATGCCTAGGAAGGAGGTAGAGTGAGGTTTGTGATCCTTTGTTTGAAACCTATTCTAACGAATAGGTTTGGGGAGGGGGTTACTATCATTATGACTTGTTTTTCGATTGTTGAGTCATGTTGAGTTTGCTTTTATTTTTTCTCGTGAGTTTGTGCTCCAACCTATTCTTTCGAATAAGTTTGGGGAGGTCGTTGTAGTGTCATTGTTATTTCCTTTCATTGTACTTTCATTGTGCTACTGCTGGCTATATACAAAAAAAAAAGAAAGGAAAAAGAAAAAAAAAAAGAGAAACATTCCAGAATCTGGAAAAAGAAAAAAAGAAGAAAAAAAAATAATAAGACACAAAAAAGCAAAAGAAGGGTCCAAGCAAGCCAAAATCAGTTTCAGCAAAGTATTGCATTATTTTTCAACTTTTGTAATAGTTCGTAATCGTGTTGTAAATTCTTCCTTGTGTTCTCGTATCGCCTAGTCCAAGGCTTGTTCTAGACCACCCTCGTCCTGCCATTCAGGAAGTGGTGAAGAGTTTTTGTTTAAGAGTCGGGTAGAATAGGGGAGTGTTGTCTTTTAGGGAACCGTCCTTCGTTTGATGAGAGCCAGTATTGGTTCGACCTCTCTTGAGGGAAAGTCTCACATGGTGAACAGTAGTAAGCCCTCGGTTTCATAGGCACGGGGCAACCATTTGTATTTTGACATGCATCATTACGTCGTCATTGACTAGGTCCAGGTAGAGAATGTTACGAGAGACTCTCTTGTTTAACAAAGTGCATATGTGAATGTGTATAGGTTCAATCGAGACATTCTTCAACCTACTTCTATGTTATGATTTGTATGGTCTTTGTTCATAAGCATTTGGTAGATACAATCGAATATTTCTTCTTGTTTGGCATGAGACTCCTCTTTGTATTGCATGTAGGTTGCATAGAGTCTAGCTAGTTCCTTGAGGACAAGCAAAGGTTCGGTTTGGGGAGTTTGATGACAGTGTTTTTTACACTATCATTCGAGTCTTTTTTCACCAATTTAGTTATCCTCTTCCATACATTTTAGCGCATTTTGTTAGAATAATGTCACGTTTCCATTTATTTTGTTCTTTTCAAGTTTTAGGTGGAAATCGCATTTTTGGATTTAATTCATGGCGAAACGATGATGTTTTGGTGCAACGAGATCACCCGTGGTGTGTCAAGGAGTACCGAGACGAGTTTCAAGGCCAAAAGACCGAGTTTCGGAGCTCAAAACCATACAAGGGGCCGAAATCGAAAATCCGGAGGAAGAATTTGGCACGGGCCCCATTCTGCCCGTGCGGGGCGCACCGCCGGGGAGCGTCCGACAACAACTATATATATTTTCAAAATCTGCGAATTTTCATATCTTTCATCATTATTTTACAGACTTAAACCCTAGAGCTTGTTCTGGGTATAATTTCTCTTAGAACCTTTGTATCTTAGCGAATTTGGAGCTAGAGGAGAGATTTGGACACGTATTGATCTCACCTTGCTAGATCTTTGTGAGTTTTGCAATTCACTGGAGATTGACAACCTTTGGTGGTAACCTTGTATCTCACAATTTTGCTATTTATCTTTTAATTAAACATGTTTTCATTCATTATTGCTTCGAGTATGATTGTTGATTGTGTTATTGATATGAGTAGCTAAGCATCTAGTTGGTGATAGTATGTGAATTCATAGCTAGGGTTCGTATTATGCATGATTGAGTTTCTGAGTCTTTTACTTGTTTAATTATCTTAATTTGATTCTTTGATCCGACTAAGCCATATATCTTCGTAGAAAAGTGTTAGAAACACTAGTACAATTCAAGATCATCGATTCGATTATATACAATTTGCAAGTACTGCTTGAACTAAGACTGACAACCTTAGTCAAGTATTAATATAGATAGGAAGCTTTCAAAATACACGTCTACAAATCTGTCTTTGCTGTTTGTAGATCGAATTACTTTTAAGGCAGTACGAGTTGCACTTTCATGCATAATTGGAACTTGATGCTTAGAACGAGCATATTATCACCAGCTTTCTCCATATATTGTTAAGTCGAGTTAATATAAATTTGTTTTCTGAAATTATATATAATTATTTAGTTAAAGCTAGTTTAGTCCCTAGAGATCGACACTCGAGGTCATCTTACCTCTGCACTACGTGTTTTGTGTAGTTGTGAGTTGCCCTTTGGCTTTCAAATAAATTTATTTGATTGTTCGAGTCTGACAATCTCGTTCATCAGCTGTGATTTTGGGATTTCGATTGGTTCATCTGTGTTTTCAACGATTTTCGCTTGATTTCGTTTCGTTTTTGTTGTTTGAATCAGTGAGAAATAGCTGGTAGCATTCTCAAATCACCAAAACCGCCATGGAGCAGATGCAAAGCTCGTCAGATGTGGATTAGATTGAAGAAATACAACCTGAGCATCGAATCCGTAAGATCCTGCTAGCTTTTAATGAATGTTGTGTTATAATTCTTAGTTTCTGTACATTATTCTGCATATAAATTTGCTAGTACCTTGTGTTATAGTAGTTCTTAAGGATATAAGTTGTGGTTCTAAGTTAGGTAGTTGTAGTTTTAGGATCACACGTTACACTTTAAGCTACGTTATTATCAAATTTTATGTAGCTCTGAATATAAATTTTCTAGTACATTCTGTTATAGTTCTTAAGGATCTAAGTTTTGGTTCTAAGTGTGATAATTATAGTTTTATGAGCACACGTAACAGTTTTAAGCTACTCGAGTTATGGTTCTAAGAGGAATTTGATTTACCAAGCAGAAATAAGGTTATACTTCCAAGTACTCGAGTTATGGTTCTAAGAGAAATTTGATTTACCAAGCAGAAATAAGGTTGTTACAGTTCTAAGGGACTCAAGATAAGGTTCTAAAATATCCATGTTAAGGTTGTTACAGTTCTAAGGGCTCGACTTACTGTTCTAAATACCACTGTTATACTTGTAAGAACTGGAGTTATAGTTCTATAAGAGGGATTTGATTTACCAAGCAGGAATCATTTTGTTACAGTTTTAAGGGCTCGACTTACTATTTCTAAGAACTGAAGTTATAGTTCTAAGTGGAAGTCAATTTACCAAGCAGGATTTAGTTTGTTACAGTTCTAAGGGCTCGACTTAGTGTTCTAAATACCAATGTTCTACTTCTAAGAACTAGAGTTATAGTTCTAAGTGGAAGTTAATTTACCGAGCAGGATTTAGTTTGTTACAGTTCTAATTAAGGACTTATGTTTCTACCTTATTAATTAATTTTTGCAGAATTGTTATAGTTCCAAGCGAGCATGTTATGATATAATTAACAATTTGTTATACTTTGTTTGTCTTCAAATTATAAAACACGTCTTATGATTCTAAGCATATGGTATTATAGTTCTAAACTTGAATACTTGAATGTTATGGTTCTAAACACTAAAAATATGCTTTCAGGCTACTGCACTTTTATTTTTTTTAAGTAATCTTTTACAGTTTACATATGCCTTGTTAAGGTTCTAAGTTCTAACAACACTTGTGATGCTTATAAACACAAATAATGATGATGATGTTGATGATGGTGATGTTGATGATGATGGTGGAGATGATGAAAGCGGTGACCATGAACGTCATGTATCTGCAATCTCTTACTACAACTTGGAGTATTGTCGACACTACAAATGAGTAAGTAACTTTGTCAGGAATATAGTTTTAATAATGTTCATTACATTTCTAGTGTTTGCTGTTGTGATTCTAATGCCTAGTGTAATGGTCAAAAACAAAAAAAAAAAAAAAAGCAAAAAAAAAACACACACACACAGAGGAATGACATGGTTTTCCAAATTCACCCGCAAGATAAGAGAATGCAGATACATGACGTTCACTATCTAAAACAAGGTCCAGAAGTCACTGTTGATTGTTCATGCAAGCAATACTCAGAACTTGGTTGGTTATGCTTCCATGCAGTTAAGGTTCTGGCGCACCAAAATCAAACTAGCTAGGATACCTAACAAATACATAAACAATGTTGAAAATTATTAAGCTCAATTTGAAATATATTAATCTAGAAGGACATAGTTGAAAGAAGAAGAATTTTGAAGGGCTGATGTGCAAAAAGAATTGAAAAGAAAGATGTAGGAGCAACAAGAGAATTCCAGATTGTGGGCAAAGGAGAAGAAATTAAATAAATCATGAAGTTTCTAGTATGAAGCAGGAAATACTAAATGAAACAGAGAAGGACCTGGAGAGATCAAGAATGGCGGCAAGATTGAAGTGAATTAATTAAGCTAATCATCAAGAATGTTCTAGCTAGCTCTAACCGACCTGGTAGTAGTAGTATAAATATGTGTGTTGTATGTATGGACTGAGTGAGTTTAAAGAAAAGAGAGAAGAGTGAAACAAGCAAAGAAGAGTGAAAAAGAGTAAGAGACAGAGCAGCAGCTCTCGTGAGTTTTGAGTAAGTCTTGTAACAAAAATTGTTATACTTTCTTGTGTAAATAAAAGTGAAATTTTTCCGTTGCGCTGAAAAAATTATCGATCGTGGTACCTGTAAGACGTTGAAACGTCCAACAAATTTGGCATCGGAGCTGAGTTACTCAGAGTTTAAGGAGTGCAAGGAGGTACGTTATTCTGATCTATGGCGTCCCTATCGAATATGTTGCAGCCGCAAGTGCCGAAATTGGAGAACCATAATTATGGAAATTGGAGCATTCAAATGAGAGTCTTGTTGCAATCACAATACTTGTGGGATATTGTTGAAGCGGGATATGATGAACCTGCGTCACCGGAGGCCGAAGCCGCATTGATGAATAATCAGAAGAATGCTTTAAAAGAGGCGCGGAAACGTGACAAAAGAGCGTTGTACATTATCTATCAAGGAGTAAATTAAACGATGTTTGAAAGGATCAGCGTAGCGGCGACGTCAAAGGAAGCATGAGAGATTTTGAAGAATTCCCACACAGGTGTAGATAAAGCGGTGCGTGTTCGTCTACAAATTTTACGTGCTGAATTTGAAGCATTGAATATGAACGAATCAGAATCTGTTGGTGATTATTGTACGAGAACTTTGGTGCTCGTAAACCAAATGAAAAGGCTCGGAGAAGAAATTGAAGATGTCCGAGTCGTGGAGAAGATCTTGAGGTCGCTAACTGGAAAGTTCGAACACGTTGTCGCAGCGATTGAGGAATCGAAGGACCTCAATATGATGACGGTGGACCAATTGCAAAGTAGTTTGGAGGTGCACGAGCAAAGAATGATGAAGAAGAGTTCTGGATCGTTGGACAATGCTCTAGAAGCAAAGATGAATATAAAAGAGGAGAATAAATTGGAGTTTGCAACAACTCGAGGAAGAGGCAACCGTGGACGCGGTTATTATCGTGGTCGAGGAGGCCGTGGATCTTATCCGAGATAGGGAGGACAGAATTACGGTGCTGGTCAAGAAGTGTTTGCAC
This sequence comes from Plantago ovata, assembly GCA_028274465.1. NCBI lineage: Eukaryota > Viridiplantae > Streptophyta > Magnoliopsida > Lamiales > Plantaginaceae > Plantago > Plantago ovata. The sequence goes on from CM051457.1 coordinate 85,359,325, forward strand.
CGGGAAGCCGAGGTAAAGGACGCGGACGAGGCTATAGAGGAGGCGGACGCAACCAACTTGTAAGTCAGCAGACTTTTGATAAAAGAAATGTTGAATGCTATAATTGTCACAAGTTTGGACATTATAGCAATGAGTGTCGACAAGCGAAATTCAATGGAGGTCGGCAACAAGTAAATTATGTAGATCCCAGTGTCGAAAACGATGATGGAGCAACATCATTGTTCATTCATAAAAGTGTTGATGGAGATGAATATTCCACGTGGTATCTCGATAGCGGAGCAAGCAATCATATGTGCGGAAAGAAGGAGATGTTCACGGAGTTAGAAAAAACTTCACACGGAGATGTATTGTTCGGAGACTCCTCCAAATTTCCGGTCCAAGGCAAAGGTACGATTCTTTACAAATCCAAATCTGGTAATCATGGTGACATATCGAATGTTTATTACGTACCAGCTTTGAAAACTAATATCTTAAGCCTTGGTCAACTATTGGAGAAAGGTTTTAACATCACTATGAAAGATTCGCACTTGACACTTAGAGACTCACGTGGAAATTTAATTGCACATGTTAAGATGGCGAAAAATAGGTTATTTCCGCTAACATTAAAGCATGATACACTGAAGTGTATGAAAAACATCATAAAAGATGAGTCGTGGTTGTGGCATCTACGGTTTGGACATTTAAATTTTGGAGGCTTGAAGTTGTTGTCCACAAAGAATATGGTGAAAGGTCTGCCTCACATTGATCACCCGAATGAAGTATGTGAAGGATGCATTCTTGGAAAGCATTATAGGCCAAGTTTCTCGAAGGAGAAGAGATGGAGAGCCGCGCGTCCATTGGAGATAGTGCACATTGATGTTTGTGGTCCACTCACACCCGTCTCACTTGGAGGTAACCAATAATTTCTTACTTTTATTGATGATTTTTCTAGAAAGACATGGGTTTATTTCTTGAAGAGAAAATCAGAAGTATTCGAAGTCTTTAAGGAATTTAAGAATTTGGTGGAGAAACAAAGTGGTTACCGCATAAAAGTTTTAAGGTCTGATCAAGGTGGCGAATATACATCGGAGGTGTTCGAAAGATATTGAAAAGATCATGGGATCATTCACCAACTGACGCCTGCTTACACGCCATAGCTGAATGGAGTGGCAGAAAGGAGGAATCGCACGATATTGGACATGGCAAGGAGCATGGTGAAAGGGAAGAACTTGCCAAGAGAATTATGGGCTGAAGCCGTAGCGACGAGCGTGTACCTGTTGAACCGTTGTCCGACAAAAAGTGTACGGTTCAAAACACCCGAAGAAGCATGGAGTAGATTTAAGCCAGGCGTCTCACACTTGAGAGTATTCGGATGCATTGCATATGTGAAAATCCCGGAGGCCAGAAGGACCATGCTTGACGACAAAGGTGAGAAGTGTATTTTTGTTGGATATGGAGATAGGACGATGGGTTATAAGCTATATAACCCACTTACGAAGAAGAATATTATAAGTCGGGATGTCGTCTTTGAAGAAGACGAAATGTGGAATTGGAATGATCCACAAGATAAAGGAAATCTATTGTCGTCGAAGGTGAAGCAGAAGCTCGCATAGAAGCCGAAGAAACGGAGTCGCCACCCAGAAGAACACGAAGCTTAAGAGATATATATGAAGCAACAGAAGCACAAGAAGAAGATGAGAATACAAATCTGATCTGCTTCTACATGGATGCTGATCCTATGAAATATGAAGAAGCCGCGCAAGAGAAGAAATGGAGAATTGCGATGGATGAAGAAATCAACTCCATTGAGAAGAATGATACTTGGTACTTGACGACGTTGCCAGAAGGCCGCAAAGCAATCGGTGTGAAATGGGTGTACAAGACTAAGAAAAATGCCCAAGGAGAAGTCCATAGATACAAAGCGAGATTGGTGGCAAAAGGATACAGTCAAAAAGAAGGAATTGACTACAGTGAAGTATTTGCTCCCGTAGCACGAATGGAAACAATCAGGTTGTTTATCTCGCTTGCTGCACAACACAACTGGAAAATTTATCAGCTGGATGTGAAGTCTGCATTCTTGAACGGATTTCTTGAAGAAGAAATATATGTGGAGCAGCCCGAAGGCTATATTAAGGGAGGACAGGAGAACAAGGTGTATAGACTGAAGAAAGCACTATATGGGCTCAAGCAAGCACCACGCTCCTGGAATAAAAGAATCGATGAGTATTTTCTGAAGGATGGATTTACGAAGTGTCCGTACGAGCATGCGCTATACATGAAGAAAGACGCTGCAGGTAATATGTTATATGTTTGTCTCTATGTCGATGATTTGATCTTTACAGGAAATAATGAAGCTATCCGTATCGCAAAATAGCGACGGATCGGTGATTTTACCGACGGATACCAGTCTAACTGTTGTTTAGAGACGGATAAATCTATCCGTCTCTAATTTAGAGACGGATCAATTTATCCGTCGCTAAATTTACAGACGGATGGATTCATCCGTCTCTAAATTAGTTGACCAGATTTAAAAAAGAAAAAAAAATATTTTTAGTGACGGATCGGTGCTCATCCGTCGCTAATATTAAAATAAATAAAAAAAGGATAAGATCAGATCTAGATCTGGTCAATTCATCACTTCCCATTTTTTCTTTATTTCTCTCTATCTCTACTCTACCATCTCCTCCACCTCTCCCAACCAACCGCCCACCGCCGCACACCACCACCGGATTGGCCTTAACCACCATGTAGCTCAACTCGGCAGCGAATCCTCACCGGCGGTTCTCTTCCTGCACGGTTTCCCAGAGATATGGTACTTGTGGCGCTACCAGATGCTCGCCGTTGCTAATTCTGGTTTTCGAGCCATCGCGCCAGATTACAGAGGTTACGGGCTCTCCGACCCGCCACCGCAACCTGATAAGGCCTCGTTCGCTGATGTTGCTGGTATCCTTAACGACTTTCCATTTCAAAGGTGATTTTGCTCAATTTTTACTTTGCTAGTTCAATGCTTGGATCGGCGTTTCATATACTAATCGAATTGTTAATGCTTTTGTTCTGTTTCTATTGAATCCTAACTTTTGTAGTAGTAGTAACTAATTAGTATCTGATTGACTTGATTTCACTGTTGCTGATGCTATGACAGTTTTTGTGCTGCTTAAATTGAGTTAAATTGAAGAAATTATGCTGCGTTTTTAGAAGGTGTTGCCACTATCTTGTTTAGCCCAAAACTGTGGTTAATTCAGAAGAAGATTGTACTTGTCATACCAAACTGGAATGATTTTCGTAGCACCAACAGCGTAACTGAGTAGTTAACTATCAAATTAAAAGGCCTTAGTGTGTTAGCCTCTGTTCTCTGGTTGCATCTCCTATGCCTGTCTTCTAATTTTACCTTGTTTATTATTTAAGAAATGGCATTTATAGTATAGAGTTTATTTTGAGTGAAAAGCATAGTTGTTTAATATATTGGTTAATTCATTGTTGGTTGGTTTAGTCTCTCACTCTTTTTATCTTTGAGAGATGGTAACATTAAAGTATTGTATTACCTTCAACTATAATTTAAATTTACATTGTGGATATGTATATCTTTTATTTTATGTTTAATACTTTCCTATTAGTATATTTATTGATTATTTTCGTGTATAAAATGGGTGTTTGGTCTAGTGGTATGATTCTCGCTAAATGTGAGAGGTCGCCAGTTCGATTCTCGCAGCACCCTTTATTGCATTTAAAAAATTATATTTTTATATTTTATTATATTCTAGGTGACTTAAACAAATTAAAAGAAACATAATTTTTTTTTAATATAAAAAATCAGATTTAGAGACGGATGAGCTTATCCGTCGCTAAAGTGAAGAAACCATGGGTTGCCCGGTCAACGCTAAATTTGCGACGGATAAGTTTATCCGTCTCTAAATTTAGAGACGGAACAGCTCATCCGTCGCTTTTTGTATTAGCGACACCACTTTCCGCGACGTCCTATTTAGCGACGGGCCATCCGTCGCTAATGGTATGTAGCGACGGATCGCTCCGTATAGCGACGGATGCCATCCGTCGCTAAATCCTGTTATTCTTGTAGTGTTAGTTGCAGAGCTACCAGACCAAGCGAATGACAGAGATGCTTCCTCTTTACGTGCTTTGATGTCCAAGTCACAGGAGCAATCTCTCCTTTCTTTATCTTTTCATTTCTGACATCACGGTAGAAGGCTTCAATTTCTTCATCAGTGGCAGTGATGTCATCTTCAGTTCCAGTAGTTGGAATCTGAAAGATGTTTGCTAAATCAATCCATTTCAGGATGATTTGCACACCTTGAACTGAGGTAGAAATCACTTTTTCAGTGACTTCTTGTCCGTCAGTATGGGTTTGGATTTCTGCATTATTGTAGAACTCCATTGTGTCCAACATGCTCACTTTCTTAGTGCGAGCAGTAATGAAGACAAGAAGGCCTTGTTGATTAGTCAAGTTCAACGCCTCTTCGTTTCTTCGTCCAGTTCTTGTTCATAGAAGTATCGAATATACTTCTCCTTGGCAAATCTTCCCCACTGCATCATCGGCTCACACTTTGCAGTGTCGAGATATGCAGGCGCCATAGGTCTTTCGGTTACTCGGTCATTTTTCAACACAATTTTCACTGTGTTGGTTGCCGGAATTTCAACCGGAGTAGTGCTTTTTCCAGCACTGTGTGCTTTGGATGACTTATAGGTCTTAGATGATTGTCTCTTAGGAGCCATCTCTTAAATAGTAACGGAGTTGTACGAAAAAGAGAGTTTGGTTTTTGACCGGAGGTACATTGAATTCAGAGCACAGGCTAGAGAATTTGCAAAGAAAGGAAATGTGAGTTAAAGAATTTTGTCTTTTTCTAAATCTTTGTTTATATAGTGTCTCTGTTGTGTGAGAAGCTCAATGGTTTTGAGTTCTCAGCAAGGGTAAAACAGAGATTCATCTGTGTTAGTGGAGCCTTTGCATTAAATGCGTAGTGGTCCACTAACAAAAACCGCCAGAGCACACTTTCTCTTTGTAATATCAACCGTTAGATCAAAAACTGCTTTAAAATCAATGGCCACGATTGTATTTCATGTCATGATTAACAACGAGTTTATCTGTGGCACGATTAACGTCACAAATTGATTTTACCTTGATTCACGGGATTTGATCCTTTTTACCCCAACGCTTATTGCTTGCTGAAGTAAATGAGAATCTTTTCAGCGATTTTAATCAATTTGACTTTGGCACATTCCTTTTTAGGTAACAAGCCGTGTATTTGCTGAAAATACCCCCCTTAATCAAATATCTCATATTTCTTTGAGTTAAAAGACATTTCTGAGCTCCCGTCTCAGCAAATTCTTTTTATATTGAGATATCTTTAGGTAAAATTCGAGAAGTATTCTTGCTCTTTGATGAGTTCCCGTCTCAGGTTTTTCTTTTGATACTTGAATACCTGTTTCAGTATCTTTGACTGTCTAAATCCCAGTTTCAGCAATCTTTAAGGTTTTTCCTTTGCTGAGTACCCGTCTCAGAAAGTGATCAAGTATCCTAACAAATACCCAGTTTGAAGGAATTATTTGCTGAATGCATGTTTCAACAATCATGTAGTGAACTATCATTTCTTTTTAGAAGAAATCATTGGAAGGGACTTTATACATGTAAGCATGCTTTGGCTTGCTGAATGCCTGTTTCAGCAATCTACCAAATGTATCTCTTACTATTGAGGTAGTTCAATCAATCCAAGGTTATACTTAAGCATTGCGAACCTATTATCTGGTAGGGGCTTGGTAAAGATGTCAGCAAGTTGATCATCAGTACCTACTTTCACAACCTCAATATCTCCTTTTTCCACATATCTCTAATGAAATGATGTCTAATATCAATGTGCTTTGTCCTTGAGTGGAACTTAGAATTTTGCGTGATAGCAATAGCACTTGTATTATCACAAAAGATTGGTGTTTTCTTTCCAGAAATACCATAATCTCTTAATTGTTGCTGAATCCAAAGGATTTGAGCTGTGCAACAACCAGCCGCAATGTACTCAGATTCAGTAGATGAATTGGCAACACAAGTTTTCTTCTTGCTGAACCATGATATTAATCTAGTACCTAGAAACTGACAAGTTCCAGAAGTACTTTTTCTATCAAGAGTTGATCCTCCATGATCAGCATCAGAATAACCAACCAATTCCAATCCAGAATCTTTAGGATACCATAATCCAACGTTGACTGTACCTTTGACATATTTCAGTATCTTAAGTGCCTTTTTGTAGTGTGATTCTCTTGGATCAGATTGGAATCTTGCACACACACAAACAGCATACTGAATGTCAGGTCTACTTGATGTTAAATACAGCAAAGAACCAATGAGCTTCCTATACTTGTGTTCATCAACACTCTTATCTTCTTTAGTATAGCCCAATTTGGTACCAACGCTCATAGGGATCTTTTCAGGTTTTTCTTCCTCTTTGATCCTAAACTTTATGAGCATTTCCTTTGCATACTTTGCTTGATTTATGAATATTCCATCTTTGAGTTGCTTGACTTGCAATCCTAGGAAATAATTCAATTTACCCATCATACTCATTTCAATCTTATTTTTCATGAGTTTGGCAAAACCATCACAAAGTTGCTTGTCATTAGATCCATATATTATGTCATCCACATAAATCTGGACTTAGAGTATTTTACCATCATGGTTCATGGTAAATAAAGTTTTGTCAACTTCACCTTTCTTGAAACCATTGTCCAGCAAGAACTTAGCTAAGGTATCATACCAAGCTCTTGGTGCTTGCTTTAGACCATATACAGCTTTCTGAAGCTTGTATACCATCTTTGTTTCTGAGGGAAGTTCAAAGCCAGGGGGTTGTTCCAAGTAGACTTCTTCAGCAAGTTCACCATTTAGGAATGCACTTTTAACATCCATTTGATAAACAATGAAGTCATTGTGAGCAGCAAAGGCTAAGAAAAGCCTAATTGCATTCAATCTTGCAACTGGAGCATAAGACTCATCATAGTCCAATCCTTCAGTCTGACAGTAACCTTGAGCAACTAAACGTGCTTTGTTCCTTGTTACTTCTCCCGACTCACTCAGCTTGTTTCTGAACAGCCACTTTGTACCAATTGCTTTCTTTCCTTCAGCAAGGGGTACAAGTTTCCAGACTTTGTTCCTTTCAAATTGATCCAGTTCTTCTCTCATTGCCTTGATCCATTCAGAATGCTTTAAAGCTTCTTCTATGGTCTTGGGTTCAATTTCTGAAACAAAGCAAGAGAACAAAGCTTCTACTTCTATGACATTTGCTTCTTCAGCAAGTTCTTGATTAGCAGATACTTTGGATCTAGTCACTTGGCGTTTGTCAATATCACCAATCATATCCGTAGAGGGATGATCTCTAATCCATTTATTAACAGGTTTTCTGCTCTTTGGATCTGGATAAGTTTGCTCATCAGCATGTGACTCTTCAGTATGTACTTGCTCAGTACTACTGGTATTTTGTTGTGTCTCTGCTGAGATTGGTTCATCAACAACTTCTTGTTCAGCATTGCTAGATTGTGGTAACTCGTCAGTAGGCACAGGAAGTTGCATAGTTTCAGCAACATCCGGAGAAACTGCGTCTTTTGCTGGAAATTCTTTGCCATGAACTATATTTATCTTGTCATGACTCGGGGGAGGAGAATCATTGTCAGAATTATCATTTAGTTCAATTGACTTGATTTTCCTAGCATCAGATTCAGTTCTTTGCTCTTGTATGAGTAGCTTCTTCATACAATTTGATATTTCTTCTTCAGCAGGCACTCCTTGTGACTTTTCATAGAATACAACATGCACTGATTCTTCGATCTTTTGTGCCTTTTTGTTGTAAACTCTATAAGCTTTACTATTCAAGGAGTAACCAAGAAATATCGCTTCGTCTGCCTTTGGTTGAAATGTTCTTAGGTATTCTCTACCATTGTTAAGAACAAAACACTTACAACCAAATACTCTTAGATGGGTGATGTTAGGAGGTCTTCCAACAAATAAATCATAGGGAGTTTTGTTGTATTCCTTAGTAATCAGATATTTGTTTTGAGTATAGCAGGCGGTATTAATCGCTTCAACCCAGTAAGCTTCACTTTTTTCAGTGTCAGCAAGCATTGTTCTTGCAGCTTCTTTTAGGGTGCGATTCTTCCTCTCAGCAACACCGTTTTGTTGTGGTGTCCTTACTGAGGATAACTGATGTTGTATGCCTTTTGAAGTGCAATACTCAGTTATGTACTGGTTCAGAAACTCAGTACCATGGTCTGTTCTTATGACTTTTACCTTGTCATTTTTCATGACTTCAAGCTTATTCAACAAGTTAGGTATTTCAGTCCTTATTTCAGACTTGTGCTTGATAAATACTACCCAAGTGAATCTTGAATAGTCATCTACCATCACCAGACCATACTTCTTACCAGCATAGCTTGTTGAAGAAGATTCAAACAAGTCCATGTGCAAGAGTTGTAAAGGTTTTGTAGTTGACGGTACTGCCTTGTTCTTAAAAGAAGATTTGGTTTGCTTTCCTTGCTGACATGCATTGCAAACACCATCCTTCTTAAAAGTGACCTTAGGTAATCCAACTACAAGTGCCTTTTTAGACATCTTATTCAGTATCTTGAAGTTTAGGTGACTTGTTCGTTTATGCCATAACCATGCAATCATGATCTGAGACAAGGCATTTTTTCAACGATTGTTGAAGACCAATCTACAGTGTACAAACCTCCTGATCTTCTAGCACCATAATAACCTTCTTTGTCTCAAAGTCTATAAGTTTACATTCATCACTTTTGATTTTGATGAAGTAACCTTTATCAGCGAATTGACTCATGCTGAAAAGGTTAAACTTAAGATTTTTGACATAAAGAACTCCCGAAATGGTAATGCATCCTAACTTCACGTCACCATAACCTTTTGTAGAACCAAAGCCTCCACCAGCAAACCTTAATGTTGGATCTTTAGACCACCATCTATAGTTTATAAGGTTATTCTTGTTGCCCGTCATGTGCTTTCCACAACCACTGTCAAAGTGCCAGATTGCATTGTTTGTCTCCGTGGCTGAAGTCTGCACAATCAAGAGCAAACAAGTTAATTATCCAATATTGGATGTCCATTAACATCTTCAAGAATGCGTCCAGTGGAAACCCAAGTCTTAAGTTTTTCAACTTTGACTTGTTTTCTACTTGCTGAGGAACTAGGAGGTTTTGAGCCGAAAGACTTTTGATTCGTGCTGATCAAATCCACTTTCTGATGTGGTGTCTTGATCGGTTGACCTTTTTGCTGAACATACTTTTTAGTAAGTTCTTTTCTGGCAAGGTTCCTTCTAGACCTAGCGTTTTGAGTTTTGTCAGAACTCTTAGGCTTGGTTTTATTCATATCTTTGAAGTATCTTTGCTGACTTTGCTTATACTCATGAAAAAATTGACTTTGCTTGGTTTTGAAACCGAGTCCACTTTTTGGGGAATGCTGAGCTTTTGTCTCAGCAACCTTACTTGATTCAGGTTTGTCAGCAAAGGTCTTCTGATTACTTTTAGTAATCTTGCCTTTTGACTTAACAAATTGCTTTTCAGCAACTTGTTTGGCGGAATGCTTTCCAGCATCCTTTTTCTTTACAGTTTGCTTTTCAGCAACCTGTTTTCCTTTTAAAGTCTTGTTACTTTGAGTAGCAACAACGGGCTTTACGGTCGTAGGTACTTGATTGCATTTTTCAGCAACCTTAGATTGACCAATCTGATAGAGTTCTGGTTGACCACTAAGAGTTGCGCGTACAAAGGTAATTGGTGATTTGTCTTTAATCAAGATTATTACGTCATCACCTTCATACATTGCACCTAAACCTTCTTTCTGAGATGGATCTCTCAGATAAGAGTTTAGTTCAGTCAGCGTATTACTTGAATCAGCATAAGATTTGAAATTGATTTTCATCTTTTTCATTTCTTGTATTTCAGCAAGTAACTTTAGAATTGAGGACTGATATTCTTCCAATTCTATTGCCATTTGAGAATTCTTCTCTGTAGCTTCAGCAATCAACTTCTTAAGATGCAATATTTCAGCATCTTTCTTTTCGGACTCTTCTTTCAGCAATACGTACTTTTCAGTAGTTTGCTTGGTCAGAGTTTCAGCATTCTGTAGTTTCTCTTTCTCTTTGCTCAGAGTTTTCTCAAATCTTTCGATTTCTCCTTGAATTCTATCAAGGTCAATCTCATCTTCACTTTCTGAGTCTAAGTCAGAGGTAGGACTGTTTATCTGACCGGCCATGAGGCGGAATTCGTAGTTTGACACATCTGGATAAACTTCCATAGCTATTCACAAACTTCCTTGCCGATCTCTACGTCAAGAGTGGCTTCTTCTTCTTCAGTGTCTGAGCTTTCTACGTCACTGTCTTCAGAGCTTGTATCAATGCACAACGCATCGTATTTTGCTTGAAGGTTCTTCTTTTCTTCCGCAATAAAAGCCCTTTTGAACTTCTTCCTCTTTTCAGCAGATTTACCTTTCAGCAAAGGACAATTTGCTTTGAAGTGTCCAGGCTTTTTGCAGTAAAAGCAAAGATCATTTTCAACTGCTGGTTCTTCAGAGGAATTTGCTTGCTGAGCCTGCTTGTTCAGCGAGCTAGCCTCATTCTTGTATTTATGGTAGTTGTTACCAAGATGCTTTTTCAGCTTCTCTTTTGCTTTTCGCCTTTCAAGTTCCTTACTAATGAATTTCTTCATGTTTTTAACAAATAAAGCATTTTCATCAGCCGGTTCTTTATCATTCTTTTTTTCATAAGATGACGGCTTTGCAGCAAGAGCAATGTTTTGCGATTTTTCAGCAAACACATTTTCTCTTTGCTTTGTCTCGTAGTTGACAGTAGCAAGATGAGAGAACAACTTTGTAGGTGTGATGTTTGGCATTCCTTGATTATAGTAGAAATTCTGAGAATGGATCCATTCTTGGTTCAGACTTCTGATAATGGTTTTCACCTTCTCAGAATATGAGTAAAGATTTCCAACTCCTAAGTCAGCCATCTCACTCACTAGAGTTGTGAATCTGAAGTCCAAGTCTTCCAGTGACTCATTTGTACCTTGTTTAAAGTTCTGGAACTTTAACTTCAGCACTTCGAGTTTGTTTTCCTTGGTTTTATCAGATCCAGCGCAAAGATCTTGAACCATTTTCCAAGCTTCCTTAGCAGTTTTGGCACCCCACAGTTTGCACTGTATAGTATCCGGAGTTGATCGAATGATGATGTTTCTTGCTTGGCCATCAAGACGGAATCTTTTGGCTTCGTCGGAAGTCCATTCCTCTCTTGGTTTTGGAACGGCGGTGTCAACCGGTTCTCCTAAGATAGTTTCCTTAGCAGCGGGATCCGTGGTTTTGTGAGGAAAGCTTCTCTCAAGTTTAGTGATCTTGATAGGCCAATCATTTATGACTGTGACCATTTCATCACAAATGGCCTCAAGATGTAACATCATGTTGTTTCGCCATTTTTCATAGTTTTCCAGCTTCAGCAAGGGAGCGTCTCCTAAAGACATCCTATCAGCAAAAGACTACCAAACTGATCAAGTGAGAGCGATTTACGGAAAACACCTAAGGGGATCTAGGTTCAGTGCTGAAGGTTAAAGAACCTCCAGCTCTGATACCACTTGTTGGTCCCTTTAAACAACAAGAAAAGACTAGGGGGGGGGGGTGAATAGTCTTTTCAAACTTTCGTCGTTTAAAAACTTTCTCAACAAGAGCTTATTACTTTTCAGTAATGAGTTTGCTGATACTTAACTTTCTCAGCAATTACTAGTTACTTTTCAGTAATGAGTTTTACTGATACTTAAAAACAGAGTGCGGGAGTCTTTATACAATAAGTGCTTTTCAATAAGTGCTAGTTTTAGCAAGTGAGCAGAGTTACAGTGTACAAATAGATAAGCTTGCTGAAAACTAAATGCAGTAAAGTAAATCACACAAACACTTTTTATAGTGGTATCTGAGAGTGGCGTAATTTCTCAACTAATCCACTTTGTCCTTTCTAGGACTAAATCCACTAAGATAAGTTTGAGGTTCCTTACAACACCTATCTAGAGCGATTCTTCAGAAAACAAAGCACACTTGCTTCCTTTCCAACCTAACTAGAGAACGAAACCTTGTTCTCCACCAAACTTGGGACTTATAATCAGCAACACTATGCTTGATTAAACTCCCCTTGAATTTCACGCCTGAAAAAGGGTGTTTATCAGTTAGAGAGGTTTGGGATGAGATGACTTGAGTATAACTTATTCAGCTATAACATGTAATCTAAGAAACAAACCTTTGAATACTTTGCAGTAAACAAGTTAAGTTGTTTCTGGTGTCAACACTTGATCTTGTTCGAAAGAAAGAACACTTAACTAATTTCTTAGCCGTGAATGTTCTACTTCTTCACAAGTAGCTTTTGTTTCAAGCTTTAAGTCTTGGAACGTATCAATAGGCAGTAAAGAGTAAGAAAGATGAGTGTTTAAGCACAAGTGAGAGTTTGATCACGTTGTTGACACACTTCTACTCTTTGCCGGATGACCTCTATGTATAGTGAATCAAGGGAGCCGTTTGAATTTCAAATTCTAAGGCTTTGTTCCATAAGATGTCACTATCTTTCTTTTGTACTTTCTGCATCGTCCTTCATTTGTCTTCTAGTCTTCATGTTCTCCGCATGCTTACTTTTGCATTTAATGTTCATTTGAATGAAATTCAAATATGAACGTTGGAGCGCAAATGCAAGTACTTTCAGCAAGAAGGTCACATATGTTTTTCAGCAAGCGGTCAATCTCAGTTTCAGCAAGCACAACCTACTCTGTCATATAGATTTTCACTTATGCAAGTTGTTGCTGAAGTTTCCACTTTCTGAGCAACATGTGCCTTTGTAGATACCATCTTCAGAAATCTTCTTTAGTCTTCAGTCTTCGAATTCTTCAAGTTTTTGAATGGTTCTAGTGCTTCAATACTTCGTTTGTATAAACAAAGTACATCATCAGCAAAACTAAAGCACCTAACTAGTAACTACACTAAGTCTTCAGCAAACGTTCCTCTTTTACAATGTCCTTAAAACTCTAAACTTCTATGGACCTTAAGAGTACTAGTTACTGGACTTTCCTTAATTTAGCATGGTTAATTTGTAACGCCCTAGATTTCAGAGGCTTAAAAGGGTTGAGAACGCTACTCATACCAACAAGGTGCACCTTTCTTATCGGGAATCCACCTAGAAGAACTTCAGAGTTAAGCGTGCTTGCTCTGGAGCAATTCTAGGATGGGTGACCCACTGGGAAGTTCCCGGTGCGCGCACGAGTGAGGACAAAGTGCGCGGATTAGAACCCGTGTTGGTCTGTGAGGTCAGCATATCACCCCGGAGAGCACCCATGAGTAACCTTGCCGGCCCGTTGGGCTGGGTCTTGGCCCGTTAGTGGGCCGGGTCGTTACAAGTGGTATCAGAGCCAGGTTAACCCAATGCCCGCATCGGGTGGACGGTTGGTAAAGGTTATTGTCAGTTTGTCACCCCAACCACTTAAGGTGCTCGACGAGGATGTCGAGGCTTTAAGGGGGGTAGATTGTAACGCCCCAGATTTCAGAAGCTTAAAAGGGTTGAGAACGCTACTCATACCATCAAGGTGCACCTTTCTTTTCGGGAATACACCTAGAAGAACTTCAGAGTTAAGCGTGCTTGCTCTGGAGCAATTCTAGGATGGGTGACCCACTGGGAAGTTCCCGGTGCGCGCAGGAGTGAGGACAAAGTGCGCGGATTAGAACCCGTGTTGGTCTGTGGGGCCAGCATATCACCCCGGAGAGCGCCCATGAGTAACCACGCCGGCCGGATTGGTCGGGTCGTTACATAATTGCTCATCAAAATTACAAGTTTCCTAACAAGCATCATTTTGTTTCGCCATTTTTCATAGTTTTCCAGCTTCAGCAAGGGAGCGTCTCCTAAAGACATCCTGTCAGCAAAACATTACCAAACTGATCAAGTGAGAGTGATTTACGGAAAGCACTTAAGGGGATCTTGGTTCAGTGCTGAAGGTTAAAGAACCTCCAGCTCTGATACCACTTGTTGGTCCCTTTAAACAACAAGAAAAGACTAGAGGGGGGGGAGGGTGAATAGTCTTTTCAAACTTTCGTCGTTTAAAAACTTTCTCAGCAAGTGCTTATTACTTTTCAGTAATGTGTTTGTTGATACTTAACTTTCTCAGCAATTACTAATTACTTTTCAGTAACGAGTTTTACTGGTACTTTAAAAACAGAGTGCGGAAGTCTTTATACAATAAGTGCTTTTCAGAGAGTGCTAGTCTCAGCAAGTGAGCAGAGTGACAGTATACAAATAGTTAAGCTTGCTGAAAATTAAATGTGGTAAAGTAAATGACAAAAACACTTTTATAGTGGTATCTGGGAGTGGCGTAATCTCTCAACTAATCCACTTTGTCCTTTCTAGGACTGAATCCACTAAGATAAATTTGAGGTTCCTTACAACACCTATCTATAATGATTCTTCAGAAACCAAAGCACACTTGCTTCTTTTCCAACCTAACTAGAGAACGAAACCTTGTTCTCCACCAAACCTGGGACACTTAATCAGCAAAGCTATGCTTGATTAATTCCACCCGAATTTCACGCCTGAAAAAGGGTGTTTACCAGTTAGAGAGGTTTGGGATGAGATGACTTGAGTATAACTTATTCAGATATAACAAGTTATCTAAAGAAACAAAACTTGGAATACTTTTGATTAAACAAGTTAAGTTATTTCTGGTGTCAAGACTTGTTCTTGTTCGAAAGAAAGAACACTTAACTAATTTCTTAACCGTGAATGTTCTACTTCTTGACAAGTAGCTTTTGTTTGAAGCTTAAGTCTTGGAACGGATCAATAGGCAGTAAAGAGTATGGAAGATTGAGTATTTAAGCACAAGTGAGAGTTTGATCACGTTGTTGACACACTTCAACTCTTTGCCGGATGACCTCTATTTATAGTGAAGTAAGGAGCCGTTTGAATTTCAAATTCTAAGGCTTTGTTCCTTAAGATGTCACTATCTTGCTTTTGTACTTTCAGCTGCGTCCTTCATTTGTCTTCTAGTCTTCAAGTTCTTCGCGTGCTTACTTTGCATTTAATGTTCATTTGAATGGAATTCAAATGTGAACGTTGGAGCCAAAATGCAAGTACTTTCAGCAAGGAGGTCACATATGTATTTCAGCAAGCAGTCAGTCTCAGTTTCAGCAAGCACAACCTACTCTGTCATACAGATTTTCACTTATGCAAGTTGTTGCTGAAATTTCCACTTTCTGAGCAACATGTGCCTTTGTAGATACCATCTTCAGAAATCTTCTTAAGTGTTCAGTCTTCGAATCTTCAAGTTTTTGAATGGTTCTAGTGCCTCAATAGTTCATTTGTAAAAACAAAGTACATCATCAGCAAACTAAAGCACCTAACTCGTACCTACACTAATTCTTCAGCAAACGTTCCTCTTTTACAATGTCCTTAAAATTCTAAATTCCTATGGACCTTAAGAGTACTAGTTACTGTACTTTCCTTAATTTAGCATGGTTAATTGCTCATCAAAATTTACAAGTTTCCTAACAACCAAAAAAGTTAATCTTCTGTACCACAGTTGCACAATCCGTTTGCACCTGTACAAAAACGATTTCACGCACCAACACCAATTTTAAAATCTCCATTATTGCTAGAGCCTCTGCCAGCTCTGGATCTTGAACAAATGGAACCACACGCCTATGCCAAAACAGGACAGTATCGTCATGTCGTTGAGCCACCCCACCAAGCTTTGCACCTAATGATGAAATCGACGCATCATAATTCAACACATCACAATCATTTACCAGCTGCTGTCCAGAACCATTTGCAGCTCTGACCACTCCATGCACCTGCGTAGCTGTGTAAAGGCGCAAAAACTGATCTGCAAACCTGTAAGCCTTCTGCGGGTCAGGCCCCTTGCCATCATGAACCAACCGGTTTCTATGATACCATAGACACTAACAGCAGACCACATACAAATCCATCCCATCCTTATCCAAGACCTGCAGCAGCTCAGTAAATATATATATATATATATATATATATATATATATATATATATATATATATATCATAATTGGGAGAGAAAGTATTATTCGCATCAATCAATACGAGAGTACATGGGAGTATATATATACAATCAGAAAAGCCTATCTGATAGTAACAGACTGGAAAGATACGTGCAACAATAAAAAGAGATAAACTAGATAGATAAGACTTTGACTAACAAACCTAGCTAACTCTTGTTACATTCTATATTAATCCATAACACTCCCCCTGAATGAAACATAAGTTGAAGATTTCAGATACGCTGTGGAAATACTGCCTCATTAAAAACCTTGCTAAGAAAAACCATGTGGAATAAAAACATAGTCAAGGGAAAAAGAGTGCAGTGCGTATCCGTCTCCCCTAATTGAAACATCACTTCAAGTCTTTGAGTCTTCGTAATGCAATCTTCCAAATGAACTACTAAACTGATTGTTGGAATCACTTGGTGAACGAATATGTAATATCTTCAATTGAACAAAATTGTTGTGCTCGGGTGAACCCTTCATGTAGACCATGGTTGAAGAAGAGCATAGGTCGTATATGTTGGGAATTCTAGTGAAATGATTGAGCTTTCAATTCATTTGATGTATTGGTCATATGGGCCCAACGTGTTGGAAACATCCATTTATTGAAATGGATGTCACTAAAGCGTTAAGTCACTAAAATCCCGTAGGATGAAAGGTGATTAATGCACATAGTGTATCGGTCAATACATGAATGAATTAAGTCCATCGTTAAAATACAGTTGGTACCACTGTGCTAAAATTCATGGACAAAAGGCAAATGAGGTTTGCATAGATTTGTGCAAAATGCATTGTTGGAATGTTATTCATTTGTGTTTAATTGTAATTAATTACTCAAAGTGGATGAGAAAATTAATTTACAAGTTAAACAAGTTGAATTAGTGAATTTGTGATCTTTCACAATGGTTTCCAACAAGAAAAGGTGAAAAAAAACGTCAAAAACCAATAGTTGCACCTATGGGAATCGAACCTGAGACCTATTCGTTAACAGGCGCGAGTTCATTCCACTGGACCATCACAACACTTGTGAGAGGTTTTGACTTTTGGCGTTTTTTTTCCAACATACATGTCTGACGGGTTTTTCCCACCTTTTGGCATTTTGTTGAATGGTTTGCTACCATTCATTGTGACCTTTTGAAGGGATTTCATACCTATTCATTGAAGCCTTTGAGAAGTATAAATATGGGAGTGGGGTTCATTCCCAAACACACATCCAAGGTATTTGATACTTCTCTTCTCATTTGCTTTCTCTGTGCACTCTATCATACTCAAAGTAAGTTTGCTAGATTCGACAATTGGTGTCCTCCTTAGTCGTCTTAGAGAAGTTTTATCCTGGGAGACAGATTGCCGAAATTCCGTAAGCACCACGAGCGGGGCAAGTATTTGTCTTAAGGAGAGATAGTCCAACTATCGACTCTACTCCCCATTTGTTGTTATTGTTACTCCTTTGAGGAGTTGTTGGAAGTCCATCGATTATTGCAATCTGTACGTGGTTCGTTGCATTCTTATAGTGCGTAAGGAAGGACTTTGTGATTGAATCAACTATACTTTGTAAGTTCTTTTGTTTGTTATATATTGATATATATACTTGCATTTGGTTTTGTGTTCCTACTTGTTCTTGTCTCAAACTCTTGTCCAAGTAAAAGCCCATCACCTCCAACAGTATATGCTTCGACTTCATGTTGAAGCCTCTCGAATACTTAAGATTTAGATTTATTCAAATTCTATATATTATGTCACTTGGACAATTCAAGGAACGATCTTGTCATAAAGTGAGTGCAATACTCATTAAATCTCCATAGTATATATATCTTTGTAAAGTAAACCAATAAGGTCTATAACCTTATATTTGTCCAATGTATGCATGAAATCACCACGGCATGAGCAACACTGAGATCCTTTATCTCACCACTCTTTTCAAAATATTTCCTTGTAGGTTCGACTTCCGATGAGCTCTAGTAGGCGTCTGGCGACTAGAGAGTGCGGGGTGTTTTGGATTGGGGTTGTTTTCAAATAAGAAGAAACTTTGTCTTCACTTATTATTTTCCATTGAACTTCATTATCTTTTAGCTTCCGCATTTATTTCTCTTGAATTGTAAGCTCGTTTGAGAGCCAAAACCTTTACTTACCGTTATTTTTAAAAGACCGTTCGATTTTTCGATTTAAATATTATTTTCAAAATTACCGTAGTGTAACATACCGTATTTTCCTAATTTATTTTCATTTATTTAATTAATTAATTACAAGAGTAATTTAATTATTCGGTGATTTAATTAATTTTCCTTCCTACGTTATCGAATTTGAATTAGAGAAGGCTCGATTGGATTGCTTAGTGGACCGTTTGGGATTTTGTTTTTGGGCCAACTTAATTTAGTATTTGGAAAACTACTTGGCCCAGTCTTCTAAAAGCCCAAGCCCTTATCTAACCCTAACCCTAATCTTTTACGCATCATTCTCATCTCTTCTCCCCTCCACGCGCAACCACCAACCGAGAAAAAGAAAGGAGAGTCTCCTTCACCTCTATCATTATCAATCATCATCACGACCACGTAACCACCACCGGAACCCATCTTCTCGTCATCATCGTACACCATTGTAATCTTCATCACCGTCAACCGGAGCAGCCTGTTTTGCTATGTTTTTGCCGCCTGCTCGCGACCGGTTATGTCCGCTCCGTTCAGTTCGCTCAGCTCCGTTCCGGCTTCGGCTTGCTCTGTTTTTATTTGTGCTCCGGTAAGGTTCTTGATCTCTTCGTCTTCTCCTTATCTCCTTCTCCTTATATCTTCATTTTCTTCGATCAAATCTAACACATTTCTGGGTTTAAACCCGTGTTTGTTCCCTTGCTTACGCAGCTCCAGTCTCGTATCGTCATCTAGAGGTAAACTCGAATCCCTTTGTTCATCCTCCATGTTTTCTGTATTTTTTTATTTTATGACGAGTTTGCCCCTGGACCGCTATACCCTTGCTTGAATCTGATTTGGGACAATAATGCCCTTGACATGTTGAGAGTTTTACCCCAACTCTATTTTGGACAATGACTATTTTACCCCTGGTTCGACTCTACGGGTTGACTGTTTTGACCTTGCGTATTCTGAGCTAATCTTAACTTGACAATTTTACCCTTTCGATAACCTGGACCTTGACCTTATGGACCGTACGTAATGAATCAGACTGATTTGTGATGCTTTTAGAATTTGTGGGTTGATTTGTAATTTCTGAAAACCTTGAGTACCTGGCTGCAATTATGTTGTGGCCAGAGTTGCCTGATTGTGAACTGGTGGTTTTTAAGAGTTTCGTTTTCTGGGAAAAACTATGTTAATTATTTGAAGACTTTTGAGGACTAAAGTGTGTTTTCTGTTTTAAAAGGGGACTTTTCTGTAGTTATGCTCTGAGGGTAAACTGAGATTTCTTATTGTTTATGGACCGAACATTAACTAAGTTGATCTTATGAGCTGGTTTTGGATTTCTGAAAATGCGGTACTGTTTTGCAATTTACTGTTGAGGGTATTTTAGTGATTTTCAAAACTGATGTTAAAGAGTTAATTGCTTTCTATGTTGAAGTTGGGCAACTGTTTGACTTCTAGCTTAGTTCGTTAGGAGTTGTTTGACTAACCTTAAGGTCATGTGTTCGAACCCCGCCCTTTCCACTTTCCTCCGACCTTTTAACTTTTATAGTTTGGCTTTTGTTTCGACTTCTAGTTAGTAACTAGTCGTTTTCTATCTAGGTGCTTCATCCGTTAGTGCGTAGTTCGCGGTACTTTCTATGGTTCTTGCTCGCAAGGTTAAAGTGAGTGTTACTATCTGTTTTCTAAAACTACAAGGAAGTTATGTGTTAATTGCTTACAATGTTACTGTACTTATTGTTTGTTCCTATTTCATATGTATACCTACACGCATGTTACTTTCATAAGTTTAATCACATGTTTGAAATGCTATGCATGATCGTTTTACTTCGCCGAACTTTGAGAATTGATTATTGCACTATTACAGGCTATTGTTTGCTGTCTTACTTATTCTTCAACTGACTACTACTTTCTTAACTGTCAATTGTTTTCAAATACCTTTCTCGGTTTTCGAGCACTATTTTAATGTTAACTGTAGACCGGTCCATTAGGTTGATGAGTAGATAGGCGTGGGTAGTGTTGACTATCAAGTTTATTTATGAGTCGCCTAGTCTAATCCCTTAAGACGCGAGGCAGAAGAAGCTGAGGTCTATTTGGGTCGTAAGACTTTTCCTGAACGTACGCAGGACACTGGACTGGCTAGAATTGAATTCCTTCTACACGGGGTGATAAGGGCTATTGGGAGTAGGAGCAATAAGGCGGGCTGCACCAACTGATACTGTACTGTTTTCAAAACAACTAAGTTACCATTTTCTGACTTCTGAATTGATTGATTTGCTTGTTTAGTGAATCGACTGTGTATTGTCCGTATGTTACTGTTGTATGAATTTATTGCTTGTAATTTACATTTATATCTTTAAACTGAAATCTTTTCTACAAAAATGCATGAAATCACCACTGCATGAGCACCACTGAAATCCTTTATCTCACCACTCTTTTCAATATACTTCCTTGTAGGTTTGACTTCCGATGAGCTCTAGTAGGCATTTGGCGACTCGAGAGTGTGGGTGAGTTTTGGTTTGGGGTTGTTTTCAAATAAGAAGAAACTTTGTCTTCACTTGTTATTTTCCATTGAACTTCATTATCTTTTAGCTTCCGCATTTATTTCTCTTGAATTGTAAGCTCATTTGAGAGCCAAAACCTTTATTTACCGTTATTTGTAAAAGACCGTTTGATTTTCCAATTTAAATATTATTTTCAAAATTACCGTACCGTTACAGATGGTATCGTAGATTGAGTGCAAACTCAAGCTTGCTAGGATAGGATCTTCTGGCCTTTGGGGTGTGTGTGGGAGGGCCCGAGTCGCTACATAGGTTGAGTGGTCTTTGTCCTGTCTCTTTTACTGTCTAGTTCTCCGTACTAACTCTAAACTGTTCTACTGTCCTGTTTTTCTAGAATGTCGTACTGTGTTAAAGTTGACCATTGACTGAGTTTTTGACCGACTTACTCTGTTTTGTCCTAAAGTTTTCAAATGACTTATCTGTCTGTTTAGTTGGAATTTTCGTACCTTCTTCTTTTGTATGATACTACTGTTGACCCTGTTTGCTTTTATTGAGACTATCCAATTGATTATGTTGCCTTAAATGCATGTTGTTTATGTGTTCTATTTAAAAGTATGTTACTTTTTATGTTATTGATCGCATGCTTTAAGTTCTCATTTATGCAATAGTTTGGCCTTAAGATTGTAACGCCTTAGGATAGTCACACTTGAGGACGTTAATTACATTACTTACCTTAGACTAATTGCGATAGGATGGATCCAAGGATCAACACTCGCAACGGCAAAAACAACAACAACAACAACGGCAACAACAACACCAACAACGGCAGCCCCAGCAGTGACAACAACAACAATGATGGCACTTCGGACCAAGTTGAGCGGATCATTGCCGCCTTGGGAAACTTCAGTGATACTATGCGCCATTTTAGGGCACCCCCTGCTCAGCCTGTTGCACTGCCACCGCCACCGACTCAAACCATCGACTAGGCTGCTGAGCGTTTCACCCGTTTCCATCCCGACCAGTTCGATGGGGCGCCTGACGCCGGCAAGGCTGAACTCTGGCTAGAGAGCATGGATAACTTGTTCACAATTCTGCACTACCCGGACGAGAGAAAGGTTGAGCTTGTAGCGTTCCAGTTCGTGGGAGCAGCGAGAAATTGGTGGAGGACCGTCGATGCAAGGTGGAGACAAGAGAAAGTTGACCGCACTTGGAAGACCTTCGAGAAGGAGTTCATGGACAAGTTCGTGCCTCGCCTGGTTCGCGAGAACAGGAGAGATGAATTTCAGGATTTGGTGCAAGGAAACATGAACGTTCTCGACTATGATTCAGAGTTCACTCGACTGTTGAAGTATGTGCCGCACTTTCAGAATGACGAGAGAGAGAAGGTACGTCACTTTGTGAAGGGTTTGAAGTCCGAAATCCGATACAGCCTGTTCGGGATAGAGTTGTCAATCTACGTGAAAGTCGTGGAAATAGCTGGTGAAGTGAAGAGTAGTTTAGGAGAACTAAGAGCTATGAGCCTCGACGATCTCGAAAAAGGAGTTCTGACCACATGAGTAGCAAAGATAAGAAGCATCGTCGGTCTCCATCGAAGTATCCTCGCAATCAGAGGGAAAGTCGACGTCGCCAAGTTGCTTGTGGCAGCAGGGATCATAAAGTTGGTGATTGTCCGAGACGTCACTCTCTAGCTGAAGAAGGATGGTCTAGAGGGTCGAGTTCTAAGAGCCAAGGAAGTGGTACTAAAGCCAAGGCGAGAGTCTACAATATGTTTGCACGTGAGCCTTCCTCGGCAAATGTAGCAAAAGGTACGCTTCATTAAGTCAAATTTCTTCTAAGATTATGGTTGTTGCTCTGCTGCTTTTCGTTTATTCGATTAGATACACTTGAAGTTTAAGTTGTCAACTGCTTATCGAAGACTTTTAGTTGTGATCATCTGGTTGAAGAAGTAAGCTTTTGGACTTTTTAGGCTAGTTACGACTTCCGCTAACTTTTTGACTTGCGAGTTTGTTAATCTTTTCCGGTGCTTGAAATTCAAAGACTTTCGATTCTCCGTTTCCCGTTCTTTGGTCTTACGCTAATAAGTTTCGAGGACGAAACTTCTTTTAAGGGTGGTGGAGTGTAACATACCGTATTTTCCTAATTTATTTTCATTGATTTAATTAATTAATTACCAGAGTAATTTAATTATTCGGTGATTTAATTAATTTTCCTTCCTACGTTATCGAATTCGAATTAGAGAAGGCTCGATTGGATTGGTTAGTGGACCGTTTGGGATTTTGTTTTTGGGCCAGCTTAATTCAGTATTTGGAAGACTACTTGGCCCATTACTCTTGGCCCATTGTTCTAAAAGCCCAAGCCCTTATCTAACCCTAACCCTAATCTTTTACACATCATTTGCATCTCTTCTCCCCTCCACGCGCATCCACCAACCGAGAAAAAGAAAGGAGACTCTCCTTCACCTCTATCATTATCAATTGATGAACGTATTTTTGACGCGTTCATCTTGTCTTTTTCACCTTCTTTTGCTATCTTTTAGCCTTGTTTTTTGGTTAGTTTTGTAGAATTGTGTCACGTTTTGTGTTTTCTGCATTTTCAGGCACTTAGGTACGAAACGACGTTTTTTGAGCTAAAAACGAGCCTTTTTGATGGAAAAGATGGCCCCGTTGAAGTTCCCCAATCTCCGTGGCTTGTTCGTAAGTGTTTGAGCATCAATAAGCATCGAGAAGGATGAGTCCAAGGCACCCGAGGGCCATGCGAGGGCAAAAAGATTGAGTTTGAAGACAAAAATCTGCCCAGCAGCCAAGCTAAGCGCCTGGAATAGTGAAGCGCTTCGCTTCAATTTCCAGGAGCTTGGGCACAGAAGCCAAGCGAAGCGCTTGGAGTGCCCGAAGCGCTTCGCTTGCCAAGCGGTCCGCTTGGCTTCTCCAAGCGGTCCGCTTGGCAGCGGTTACGTTTTCGGATTTTCCTTCTTAGATCTGATCTTTGATCATTTTTTGAATATCTTTTGAACTGTAACTTCGTTTTGGAGAGCTCCTAAGCCCCAAAGCTCAGAGAATATTCAGATTTCTTTGTATTTTAGCTTGGGATTCAAGGTTTTGATTGAGGATTCATCCTTTGTAATCATCTACGGAGAGGTTTTCTTTAATTCCCACCGATTAGTGACAGCTTTGGTGGTAACTTGTATCACTCTCTTGTCTTGTAGTTGATATGATGTATTCCAATTATTATTCATATGAATTGATGTCTATGTTGATGAATATGAGTAGCTAAATCTTTTGTGTTGGTGGTAGAATGTAGAATATGCATGCTATGGGTTATGTTTATGCTTACATGAGATTGTGATTCAATCTTGCTGCAAATCCCTTCATATGATTCTTAGTTGCCTATAAAATATATTCGAATTGAGTATAGTGACAAACTCTTGGTCAATGAAAGCTATAGGATTGTATGTTAGAGATTTGCAGCATGCTAGATAAATGGTGTTGGTGACAAGCACCTCTAAATTATTGATAGTGATCTTTCGTGATGTGTGTCTTAAATTTGCCTAGACAAGTTGCTTAGCAGACTTGATCGAAGGTTCTACGCACTGAACTTGTGAGCATATACGTAACCCATGCATGTGTATTTGATTTCTACCACCAACCGTTTTCCAATCTTGTTTACATAAATCTGATTTCTCGTTGCTATTGTTCAAAGGAAACGATTCTCAAACATTTGAACTCGTTGACTGAAATTACTTGCAAAAACCTCAAGCAAAGCCGCGTTAGGTCCCGAGAGAACGACACTTGGGGACAACTTGCCACTGCACTCTAGTTTGTGTGGTGATAAGTGTTCTTAGGCTTTTAAAACAAATTTAATTGGTGAAAAACGACATCATCAATTTGGCGCCGCTGCCGGGGACTTAACTCCTTTGGTTGGTGTTTTTGTTTTGGTTTTTTCAGCCAACATCTCTTCTTTGTCTCATTTCTATTTTTGTTTCTTTTTGCTTGAGATACTCACTATTTTGTATTTCAGGTGAGTGCATGCCTAGAACCCGAACGGGTGGACCTATTATTGAACCTTTTGTAGACGAGATCGATCGTTTGTTTCAAAGGAGAAGGAGGAATTTGAATCTTGAGTTTGAAGGAGTAGCATCTAGAGCTTCTACTTCTGGTATTCGGGAAGAGTCTTCTTCCTATCTTTTGGAGCCAATTCTTGAATCGGTTTACTTGGAAGGTGAAATGGCAGAGAGACCTATCCGTACACTTACAAAGCCTACGGTTGGGGCTAGAGGACCAGCAATTGTCCTCAATGATGCCACCAGGAACTTGGAGATCAAGAATCACATGTTCCAACATCTTCCCAAATTCTATGGGAGGGCTAATGAGGACGTGATTGGGTACTTGAATGAGCTCGAGAATTTTGTTCTCCATCTTGGGCGACCAGGAGCTGGTGTTACGGACGATGATCTCCGTTTGAAGGTCTTTTCTATGGGGCTAGGCGATCGTGCAAAGGCTTGGCTCAATACTTTGGAGGCCGGGTCTTTGACGACATGGGACCTATGTTTCGACAAGTTCATGGAGCGTTACTACCCCGCTTCCAAGACAATGGCTATGAAGAGCCAAATTAGCTCCTTCGAGCAGAGGTACGATGAGCCTTTCCACGAGGCCTATGATCGTTTCATGGGATTGCATCATCGATGCCCACATAACAGGTATGATAAAGGTCAACTTCTCCAATTCTTTTACAATGGTTTACATCCTGAGATTCAATCTCAAGTGGACAGTATTTGTGGAGGTAGTATGGGGGAGTTGCTTCCTTCTCAAGCCCAAGTAAAGCTGGACATGATGTACCGGAATTCACAAAACCGGAATGTGAGGGCTCGTGTGCTCCAAAAGGAGCAAAGAGGTGAAGCCAAGGTAGTAGTGGAACAAAATGTCTTTGATGGGTTCGCCCATGAAGTGAAGCAAGCTTTGAGGCAAAGCGTTCCTTCTCCTTCTACGGAAGTTTGTGGTGTGTGCAAGAATTATGGGCACCCGGCCTACTTGTGCCGTTCTGAATTTGCTAGAGAGCAATATATCACGAACGATGTCCGACAAGAAGTACATGCTGCTGAGGGAGAGCAAGTAGTTGGAGATGTGAACTACGGGCAAGGTTATGGCAATGTGAGGCCACAAAACTGTGGACCCCGAGGTGGGTACCAGAATCAAGGCAACCGTGGTTTTTTCATAACTCGGATCAAAATGCCTATGGGCCTAATCAAGATAGAAGTCGTCTCAGCTATGGGAACAATTGGTATGAGGGAGCACCGCCTTCTAATCCTACACCTCCACCTCCGGTTGCTAGTTCGGGACCACAAGGTGGAGGGGTGCTTCCTTCACCTCTTGTCTCTTCACTCAATGATCTGGTTTTGAAGACGAATAAATTCATGGAGCATTACTATCGTAATGAGGCTACTAACAATCAACGCTTTGAGAAGCTTGAGGCTAGTAGTAGCAACCTCCATAAGAAGCTACAAGAGCTTATAGATCGAGGGGCGAGTAGAGAGCAAGGGAAGTTTCCCGGAAACACGGAGAAGGCTATGGCCATAACCCTGGTGACTGATTTGCCCGTGGAGATCACGGTTGTGAGGGACAATGCACTAGTTGAGGTGCCAAGTTGCAAGGTAACTGAAACTTGCAAAGTAAGTGAGGAGCTTGAGACTCCTAAGGTAGTTGTGGAAGAGAAAGTGGTCGCACAATCTGATGCGATAGTTGAGGAAGTGAATGAAAACTCATCGTCTGAGGATGAGTTGGTAGATATGGTGGAAGTGCCTATTCAAGAGAGCTTTGATGTGGAAATCGGCTTGGG
This sequence comes from Plantago ovata, assembly GCA_028274465.1. Taxonomy (NCBI): domain Eukaryota; kingdom Viridiplantae; phylum Streptophyta; class Magnoliopsida; order Lamiales; family Plantaginaceae; genus Plantago; species Plantago ovata. The sequence continues at coordinate 85,385,835 of CM051457.1, forward strand.
AAAGAAGGATGGAATAGTGGCAACACTAGACACTGGAGAGGGTGTGAATGTCATACCTTTGAACGTGTACGAAGAGTCGGGTTTGTCTGGCTTAAGACCAATGAAATGCATGGTGCAATTGGCGGATGGGTCTATGAAGAAGCCATTGGGTGTGATAGAGAATCTAGTGGTAAGAGTCGCCGGTGTAGAGGTTAAGACGAACTTCATCGTCATGCCTACATCCTCCGCAAAGCTCAAGGATGTGGTTCTTTTGGGTAGAGCCTTCATCAACAAAGTACATATGGTGATAGACATGTACCGTCGTACATGTAGCTTCGAGGTAAATGGCAAGCAACATACGTTGCGAGCCATAATTAATTCATGTGCTTATGTTGATACTAACGAACTTGTAGGATTTTTTGGTCCTCTTTATGTTCGTCAAGATGTGCAGGGACTTAGTGCTTTGAAGAGCACTTGGACGGGGAAGTTTAGTACCCGATGCAAAATTGATCTCGCATGAGCTAAGATGAGTCGAGCCAACGACTTCTAAACAAAGGCGCTTCTCGGGAGGCAACCCGAGGTACAATGGCATCAAGAAGATCCAAGAGGTCAAGGGGAGAAGGGACCTCGAGTGCCCAACAAACGGCCAAACCCGGCGAGTAGATCAGCGTTGGGAGGCCGCTCGAGCAGAGGACACTAGGCGTTGGAGAGCCCACCAGGAGGAGACGATGAACCGCTATGATGCCTTAGCTCCACGAATTCCGGGGTACCCTTTCCATGATCAGACCGGTGGTAGTGGGAGTGACTTTCCTAACACCCCGTACGACCCCTAGAGACACCAGCCGACAGGGGCCACATTTATCGGTAGTATTTGTATATTATCGTTATTTTGGCTCGTTTACTATTGTTGGTTGAAACTCTTTTAATTCGATTTGGTTGTATGATGCTATAACTTTTGACTCTTGTACTCTTTATTTGCTTTTGTAGTTGTGGCCTGTGCGCCTTTTGTCGTGATTAGTTTAGTTTAGTTTTTGTCTTGGTGCCTTAGATGATTAAGAGAGGAAAAACATCGAAAATCTGGAAACAGGGCCAAGCGAAGCGCCTGGAAGGGCCAAGCGGTCCGCTTCAAATTCCAGGAAGTTTTGCAACTTCCTGGAAATTCAAGCGGAGCGCCTGGAGCCTCCCAAGCGCTCCGCTTGACCAAGCGGTCCGCTTGGACCCTGTACCCAGATTTTCCTCGTTTTTCCATTCTTCTCACCTTTGCGCACCCGTTTTCACTTGTTTCTTGAGCCCTTTCAGGTACCACTCATATATAGGAGATTGGACACGAACCTTATCTCAGGGAAGTGTACTTTCAATCCAATTTTTCCTTTTCTTTCAACTTTTCTTTGCTCGAGGACGAGCAAAAGTTTAGGTTTGGGGAGGGGATATTGGATTTTCAGTACTATATGCTTGTGTGGTTCGTACATGCCTGATTTTACTCAAGTTCATGTGATCTGTCGTGTTTTTTCAAATTTTTGCATGCATATCATCCCTAGATTAGTTGTTGCACGTTGTTGTGTGTGGAGTTTATTGCCAAGTCTTTTGAACTTTTTTATTGAGTAGACTAAGTGTTTATGGCCATTGATCATATGTTGCATCTCTTTGCAAGTAGTTTGAGGCTTGTCTCGCTTGGTTTGTCACATTCGCATGTGCACTAGTTAAGCTTAGTAGTCTCGACATCACCTTGAGTGGTGTTTCTTCTGCTGCGATTCACGATGGCCTTATGAAATGATGCATGTTAGAGTCTATGGTTGTAACCCGTGTAATTATGTACGTAAGAGGCGACAAGTTCTTCACCTCGATTCGAGATTGCCAAATGCCTAGGAAGGAGGTAGTGTGAGGTGTGCGATTCCTTGTATTAAACCTATTCTATCGAATAGGTTTGGGGAGGGGGTTGCTTCGTTGATCTTGTCTTTCGTCTTTGAGTCGTTGTAAAGTTTCCGTTTTATTTTTCTTTTTGTTTTGTGTCCCAACCTATTCTTTCGAATAGGTTTGGGGAGGTGTCTTTGTAAGGAGTCTTTCCTTTTTCCTTTTCGTCTTCGTGCTCAAACCTATTCTCTCGAATAGGTTTGGGGAGGTGTTTTTTGACACATAGTACTGCTGCTTGCCCCTATAAAAAAAAGAAAGAGAAAAAAGAAAAGAAAAAAAAAAGAGAAAAAGAAAAGGAGAAAGTAAAAAAAAAAGAAGAAAGAAAATAAAGAATAAGACCCAAAAGCAAAAGAAGGGTCGTTGCAAGCCAAAAGCAGTCTCGTAGTGTCAAGTGTCATGTAAATATTTGTTTTTGAAGTTATCGAGTTGTAAATTCTATCTTTTGTTTCGTGTCGCCTTTGTCCAAGGCCTGTTCTTGACCACCCTCGTCTTGCTATTCAAGAAGTGGTTGAAAGAGGCTCATTCTCGAGAGTCTGGGTAGAATAGGGGAGTGTTATCTTTCTAAGGGAACCCTCCTTCATTTGATGAGAGCCAGTATTGGTTCGCCCTCTCTTGAGGAAAAGTCTCACTTGGTGAACAGAAGTAAGTCCTCGGTTTCATAGGCACGGGGCAATTGTAGTATGATAACATGCATCATTGTGTCGTCACTGACCAGGTCCAGGTAGAAGATGTTACGAGAGACTCCTTTGTTTAACCAAGTGCACTTGAGAATGTGTATATTCGCAATCAAGGCATACTTCAACCTATTTGCATGTCATGCTCATTTGGTCTTATTCATAAGCATTTGATGGATTCAATAGATTAGTTCACTTTACTTGGCATGAGACTCCTTTTGTGTTGCATTTAGGATAGTTTGTTGCTTGAGGACAAGCAAATGTTTGGTTTGGGGAGTTTGATGAACGTATTTTTGACGCGTTCATCTTGTCTTTTTCACCTTCTTTTGCTATATTTTAGCCTTGTTTTTTGGTTAGTTTTGTAGAATTGTGTCACGTTTTGTGTTTTCTGCATTTTCAGGCACTTAGGTACGAAACGGCGTTTTTGGAGCTAAAAACGAGCCTTTTTGATGGAAAAGATGGCCCCATTGAAGTTCCCCAATCTCCGTGACTTGTTCGTAAGTGTTTGAGCATCAATAAGCATCGAGAAGGATGAGTCCAAGGCACCCGAGGGCCATGCGAGGGCAAAAAGATTGAGTTTGAAGACAAAAATCTGTCCAGGAGCCAAGCTAAGCGCCTGGAATAGTGAAGCGCTTCGCTTCAATTTCCAGGAGCTTGGACACAGAAGCCAAGCGAAGCGCTTGGAGTGCCCGAGCGCTGCGCTTGCCAAGCGGTCCGCTTGGCAGCGGTTACGTTTTCGGATTTTCTTTCTTAGATCTGATCTTTGATCATTTTTTGAATATCTTTTGAACTGTAACTTCGTTTTGGAGAGCTCCTAAGCCCCAAAACTCAGAGAATATTCAGATTTCTTTGTATTTTAGCTTGGGATTCAAGGTTTTGATTGAGGATTCATCCTTTGTAATCATCTACGGAGAGGTTTTCTTTGATTCCCACCGATTAGTGACAGCTTTGGTGGTAACTTGTATCACTCTCTTGTCTTGTAGTTTGATATGATGTATTCCAATTATTATTCATATGAATTGATGTCTATGTTGATGAATATGAGTAGCTAAATCTTTTGTGTTGGTGGTAGAATGTAGAATATGCATGCTATGGGTTATGTTTATGCTTACATGAGATTGTGATTCAATCTTGCTGCAAATCCCTTCATATGATTCTTAGTTGCCTATAAAATATATTCGAATTGAGTATAGTGACAAACTCTTGGTCAATGAAAGCTATAGGATTGTATGTTAGAGATTTGCAGCATGCTAGATAAATGGTGTTGGTGACAAACACCTCTAAATTATTGATAGTGATCTTTCATGATGTGTGTCTTAAATTTGCCTAGACAAGTTGCTTAGCAGACTTGATCGAAGGTTCTACGCACTGAACTTGTGAGCATATACGTAACCCATGCATGTGTATTTGATTTCTACCACCAACCGTTTTCCAATCTTGTTTACATAAATCTGATTTCTCGTTGCTATTGTTCAAAGGAAACGATTCTCAAACATTTGAACTCGTTGACTGAAATTACTTGCAAAAACCTCAAGCAAAGCCACGTTAGGTCCCGAGAGAACGACACTCGGGGACAACTTGCCACTGCACTCTAGTTTGTGTGGTGATAAGTGTTCTTAGGCTTTTAAAACAAATTTAATTGGTGAAAAACGACATCATCATCAATCATCATCACCACCATGTAACCACAACCGGAACCCGTCTTCTCGCCATCATCGTCCACCATTGTCATCTTCATCACCATACCCATCATCACCGTCAACCGGAGCAGCCTGTTTTGCTCCGTTTTTGCCACCTTCTCGCGACCGGTTCTGTCCGCTCTGTTTAGTTTGCTCAGCTCCGTTCCGGCTCTGTTCCAGCCCCGCCTCGATCCAGTTCTGCCCTTACACGATTCAGTTTCAGGCGACGTGTTCCGGCTTCGGCTTGCTCTGTTTTTATTTGTGCTCCGGTAAGGTTCTTGATCTCTTCGTCTTCTCCTTATCTCCTTCTCCTTATATCTTCATTTTCTTCGATCAAATCTAACACGTTTCTGGGTTTAAACCCGTGTTGTTCCCTTGCTTACGCAACTCCAGTCTCGTATCGTCATCTAGAGGTAAACTCGAATCCCTTTGTTCATCCTCCACGTTTTCTGTATTTTTTTATTTTATGACGATTTGCCCTTGGACAGCTATACCCTTTCTTGAATCTGATTTGGGACCATTCTGCTCTTGACATGTTGACTGTTTTACCCCTGCTCTATTTTGGACAATGACTATTTTACCCCTGGTTCGACTCTACGGGTTGACTGTTTTGACCTTGCGTATTCTGAGCTAATCTTAACTTGACAGTTTACCCTTTCGATAACCTGGACCTTGACCTTATGGACCGTACGTAATGAATCGGACTGATTTGTGATGCTTTTAGAATCTATGGGTTGATTTGTAATTTCTGAAAACCTTGAGTACCTGGCTGCAATTATGTTGTGGCCAGAGTTGCCTGATTGTGAACTGGTGATTTTTAAGAGTTTCGTTTTCTGGGAAAAACTATGTTAATGATTTGAAGACTTGTGAGGACTAAAGTGTGTTTTCATTTTAAAAGGGGACTTTTCTGTAGTTATGCTCTGAGTGTAAAACTGAGATTTCTTATTGTTTATGGACCGAACAGTAACTAAGTTGAACTTATGAGCTGGTTTTGGATTTCTGAAAATGCGGTATTGTTTTGCAATTTACTGTTGAGTCTATTTTAGTGATTTCCAAAACAGATGTTAAAGTGTTTTCTGAAAACTGTCCGAGTTAATTGCTTTCTATGTTGAAGTTGGGCAACTGTTTGACTTCTAGGTTAGTTCGTTAGGAGTTGTTTGACTAACCTTAAGGTCATGTGTTCGAACCCCGCCTTTTCTCCGACCTTTTAACTTTTATAGTTTGTCTTTTGTTTCGACTTCTAGTTAGTAACTAGTCGTTTTCTATCTAGGTGCTTCATCCGTTAGTCCGTAGTTCGCGGTACTTTCTGTAGTTCTTGCTCGCAAGGTTAAGGTGAGTGTTACTATCTGTTTTCTAAAACTACAAGGAAGTTATGTGTTAATTGCTTACAATGTTACTGTACTTATTGTTTGTTCCTATTTCATATGTATACCTACACGCATGTTACTTTCATAAGTTTAATTGCACGTTTGAAATGCTATGCATGATCGTTTTACTTCGCCGAACTTTGAGAATTGATTATTGCACTATTACATGCTATTGTTTGATGTCTTACTGATTCTTCAACTGACTAATGCTTTCTTAACTGTTAATTGTTTTCAAATACGTTTCTCGGTTACGGAGAACTGTTTTAATGTTAACTGTTGACCGGTCGATTAGGTTGATGAGTAGATAGGCTTGGGTAGTGTTGACTATCAAGTTTATTTATGAGTCGCCTAGTCTAATCCCTTAAGATGCGAGGCAGAAGAAGCTGAGGTCTATTTGGGTCGTAGGACTTTTCCTGAACGTACGCAGGACACTGTACTGGCTAGAATTGAATTCCTTCTAGACGGGGTGATAAGGGCTATTGGGAGTAGGAGCAATAAGGCGGGCTGCACCAACTAATACTGTACTGTTTTCAAAACAACTGACTTACCATTTTCTGACTTCTGAAATGATTGATTTGCTTGTCTACTAAATCGACTGTGTATTGTCCGTATGTTACTTCTGTATGAATTTAGTGCTTGTAATTTACGTTTATATCTTTAAACTAAAATCTTTTCTACAAAAATGCATGAAATCACCACTGCATGAGCACCACTGAGATCCTTTATCTCACTACTCTTTTCAAATTACTTCCTTGTAGGTTCGACTTCCGATGAGCTCTAGTAGGCGTCTGGTGACTCGAGAGTGTGGGGGAGTTTTGGTTTGGGGTTGTTTTCAAATAAGAAGAAACTTTTTCTTCACTTGTTATTTTCCATAGAACTTCATTATCTTTTAGCTTCCGCATTTATTTCTCTTGAATTGTAAGCTCGTTTGAGAGCCAAAACCTTTACTTACCGATATTTTTAAAAGACTGTTCGATTTTCTGATTTAAATGTTATTTTCAAAATTACCGTACCATTACAATAATCATCTTGGAGATTGAAAGATAGTTATATATGTTCGCTTATAATGCTACCTCGTTAAAACCATTGATAGGAAAAACCCATTGGGATAAAAACCTAGTCGAAGGGAAAAAGAGTGTAGCAACTTGTATGCTGCGCAAAAAAAAGTTCTCATTGTTGCTTAATCATTATCTCCAATCATTTAACTTCTTCAGGAAGTCAAGTAAGACATTCGTTTATCATAAAAGTAACTAAACTTCAGGTTATGGTTTTTCATACTTTGTTATGCTCAAACTTCAGGTTCAGCTAACATTCCTTTAAACAATAATATTTTGACTACTCTCGAGAATTAATTTCATAATTCTCTCATTCCACTTGATAGTGAATATATTCATTATACTTATCAACTTGTGAAGCTATGTGTGAACATATAGATATAGATGTTCAATAGTATAGAAATTTAGTTTTTCGGGAACTTTTTCTCATGAATTGATTCATGTTTGCCAACATGACATCTCTATTCACTTGTCCTTCTGGGACTAATGTCCAGTAAAGATTAATAATCATCACTTCTCATAAATGTTCTTGGAACGTATAAATTTCATTGTTAATTCAATGAATATTCATGTTTTATAACATGATCTCTATAGTCTCTTCTAGGACGAGTTTTCAATAGATAATAATCATCATAAATGATAGAAACTTCAGTTTGTCAATTAAATGACAATTCATGTGCACCACAAATAATCAAAGGTGGTAGTAACCTGTAAGATCATATAAATAATATATAGCATGTAAGCAATATGAAACTTAAGACTAACATAAATTATATGAATGATGTAACAAATAAACATAATATGAATGATGCCTTACTTAGTATCAAGATGCACATGCACATGGAATTGACTCGATAATGCAACGGTACCGTACAGAATTTCAAATTCATCAATTAAATGGACTTCAGTCCATGAGCTCATTTTCTATAATCATTGCGTCGACATCAAATGGGTTTACATGTAAGATCCCCTTTAAATGTACAATATTCTATATCCATTTTATTTCGCATATGCTTATCAAAAATATCTTGGTTCCATGTATACCGGTATATTTTTCAATAATAATCAAATCTCTTGTTTGATTCAGTAATGATCATGTAGATATTTGAGTACATTATATGGATGTACCTTTTCCATTCATATAGGCCATCTATTTCTAAATCAGATATCTATTTTTCTTATGGCATCAACAATGTTGAAGGGTAATTCGTACTTCTTCCTAAGTTCGCAGTGGATCGTCAATCTAAGCTATTCTAGTTCTTCTTCATGTAGTGTTCCTCTTGAGTTGGTAGTGAACCTTCTTGTAGCTTCCTCGTACCTGAAATATACTGGGGGGGGGGGGGGGTTAGTGTCTCTTGCCCGGTATGTAAGATATCAGACCGGAATGACGACTTTACGAGTAGGGAGTTGTGAGGCTTCCCTAGTACGAGTAGTAAATGTGGTGGATAGGTTGTAGGTGAGAGGTGTTAATGCTTACCCGTTGGGTAATGAATGAAGCCTTTATATACTCGTAGCATATAAATGTCAGCCCTTGTAGGATCGTGACAAGTGTCCGGACGGGATTGAAGCCTCCTTAGGCCCAAGCCCATTAAGGAGGTCCATGGGCCTTGGCCCAAACATCTTGGCTAGGGTTGAGAGGGCAACATGGTCATTTCGGGTCCCACTTAGTAATTTGGAGGACGGGCCCCACTAGGAGCGACCAGGGGTGGTCGCTCGGAGGTCCTCGTGCCTTCCTCTTACGTTGGTGGTCCGAGTAGTGCTCTGCCTGGTTTTTCTCAGAGAGTGTTACCTTGACGTAAGGTCTCCTCGAGCCCTAGAGATGCTCCTCGAGCTCAATAGGTGCTTTGTCCTTGTGATGAGCTTATTTTGTGGGTTGGCCTCTTAGTGATGGTCGGACTCTATGTTGGTCGAACCACACCTTAGTGACATACTTAGGGTGTGGTCGCGCCCCTTGAGGGACGGCCTATGATGCTTTGTCGCGCTCTTAGACCTATCCATTTCGTACATGCGGACTGGACATATTTCAACACTAACATATGTCCCCCTAGTTTCCAAGTATCTTTGTAGAAGATAGTTGAGGAACTATGTTGAAGTAGAGGTCGAGTAGAGCCTCGACTAGTAGTGGGCGAAAAAAGATTTCCGTATTCGCGCCTTGGTGTCTTTCCCTCCTCCTATCTCTCCCTCCCCCCCCCCTTTTTATAGGGTGCGAGCAGACGTTGCTCGGACCTTATGAAAAGAGGTATGTTTGCTGGGCAGAGATCGGATCTGGGTAAGTATCACTTGGTGGAATGGAATGACTTCTTGCCGCTTTTTCTTTGCAAATTATCTCGAGGAGAGATAATTTTGAGAGTGGAGTGGAACGACTTGTTGCCGCTTTTTCCTTGCAAATTATCTCGAGGAGAGATCATTGTGAGAGTGGAGTGGAACGACTTGTTGCCGCTTTTTCCTTGCAAATTATCTCGAGGAGAGATAATTGTGAGAGTGGAGTGGAACGACTTGTTGCCGCTTTTTCTTTGCAAATTTTTCTGAGAGTTGCTCCTCGATCCGCTAACGTAGATCCGCCGAATTTTTCTCCTCCGATAGATGGGTGCTCATCGCTCCATTTCTATTTCTGGTGATATGGTCCTCGCTCCGCGGATTACCTGATGTAGCTAGGTAAATCGCGTTTAGCCTGGAAGGTGTCTCAGAGCGGGAGCACGGAGGGCAAATTCGTAAAATCCTCGGGCGGCTGTGATCTGGGCCGTTGGTAGTGGCCATGTGTTTGATCCGGATGGAGCGAAGGTATGCGACGGTTCGTATTCCCGGGATACCCTTCTATAAATAGGCCGATAGTTGGTCATTCCATAGTTTTCGCAATACAAATACTCAGAGCATATAGAGAGAGCGAGGAGCATATTTCAAGTAATCGACGAGCAAGGTGATCGATACAAGCGGAGCGCGAGGAGCCAATTCCGTCGTCCAGCACCCAATTTTCAGGCGAAATTTCAGCTTTTCCGGCTTCCAGCCTTTACCAACTTAACAACAAGTAAGTTTCCGATCACTTACCTTTTAATTTCTTCTCTTTTGCTTGAATTCGCACCTCCATGATTTCAATTTCGCCTTTGAATTTCTTCCCGTTGCCTGAATTTCCGCCAGTGTGCGGCAGCCTTTGCACGGCCTTGGACTTAAAAGACACTAATTGACATGTAAAAACTCGTATCCACTCTAATTGTATGCCTTGGTAGACTTGCATGGCCGTAGTTGTAGAAATCCCCCTTTTTTCTTTGCCGTAAGTCCCCGTTGCCTCCTCCTTAGATTATGGCCGTGACTGTAACTGTAGAATTCAAGTTTTTTCGAGAGGTTGGTCGCTCGTTGGCCTTCTCGCTCTTTTATGTTTACTCGCATGCTCGCCCGCTCGCTCCTACCTGCTTCGAGCGGTTGGTCGCTCCGTAGTATAACTTCTTATATCTCTTTTTGTCACTATCTTTTTGAGATTTTTCTCCGTTCGGGAGGTCGAACGTAATGAACATACCTAAAAGGACCTCTCGGACTATCACAAACCATCCTAATTTCCTCTTTGCCTACCTTTAGGATGTCCGAGAGGAGCAACGACAGTCAGAACCAATCGTCCGCGGGAGAGTATGGGAGCGACCATACTACGTCGCCTGATACGTCAGACGTATCGGCGACTTTTCTTGATGATACGATGGAGCAAGCTGCTGGTGCCGAGGAGCCCCCAGTAGAGCAGGGTGGCGAGGAGGATGAATCTGGAGGTGAAGACGAGGGGAATGATGATACTGAGAGCGAGGAGGAAGACTTGTATCAGCTAGTGACCCGGAAGAAGCGTCACACTAAAGACGACGACTTCATCGATGACCGGACCGAGGAGGAAGGCGGTCCCTCAAATCATGGGGTGTCCGCAGAGCTGATTACCCGCGCCGCCCAAGTACACCGCCGCAATTATGAGGCGGTTAATGTGGTCCCTCCCGCCGAGATCAGGATCGAGAACATGGACGATACTGAGAGGCCAGAGTTGGCTTTGTCCCTTTACGAGGAGGGAGAGCATTCGGTCCAACGAGGAAAAGGCCCGATTCCTGTGCAAATCGTCGATAGCGACGACACTGATGAGGAGAGCGATGAGGATGATGACGCTACCTCTCCTCGCACTAGCCCACCGCCGAAGAGGGTTAGATTCCCTCCTCAAACTATTCAGAGGGCCGTAATCACTGATGAGGAGGAGGAGGTTCCCTTGGCCATCACGGATGTGAACAGGGATGAAGCTGGTCCGAGCACCGTGTCTCCTTCCTTCTCGGAGATGCAAAGACAAGCTATCCGAGACGCAAACAGATTTGCACGCGAGGAGGAAACTAGCTATCACACGATAGATCCCATAACCATAGATTTTTCTTTCCCAAGTAACACTCGAGCACCCCATCTGCTCGAGGAGCAGGAGTATAACATGAGGGTTGCGCAGCAAGTAGCAGATGTCGAGAAGGCTAAAGCCAGAGAGGCTAAGAGAGCGAGCAAGCGTTCTCGCTCTGGCAAGAGCAAAAAGGCCAAAGCTGCCGAGGAACCTGAGCCTAAGTCCACCAAGGCTGCTCAAAATAAGTTTACGAAGAGTGCTCGCATCGTAGATCTCCCCGATCCGGATGGTGAAAAGAATGAGGATGGTATCATCCCGACCACGGCTTCCACTGTCAAAGTCGAGGAGGTTGCTACTCTAAGATGGAAGTATTCTCTTTCTGAGAGTAAGTTCGACATCCTCGTGCCCAAGGACGACCAGACCTTCTACAACGCTCCACCCGGATATATGGTCGTCCATTGTCTAAGTCTGGATCGAGGATGGTTACTTCCATTCTGTGATGCTTTCCGTGATATCTTCAATACTCTGGGGATCGCTCCGTGGCAATTAGTGCCAAGTGCCTTCGGAACTTTAGTTTGCTTTGGAGTCTTTTGCATGAAGAGAGGGATCGAGCTCAATTTCCACAATTTTAATCAATTGTTCCGGGTCTCGATGAGCTCAGGGAACAAGTATTTCTATTACTTCAATGCGCGACCAGGGTTGGGCTTCATCATGGACGCTCCCAGCTCCTCGAGGTACAAGTGGTTCCACAGGTACTTCTATATTAAGAAGAAGAAGTTGCCTGACATGAGCGAGGAGGATGCGGAGTGGGGAGTGCCTAAGTTGATGTACCGGCGGAAGATTGCCGAGAAGCATCCCCTGCCCGAGGAGTCAGATCCTTGGGTCTTGGAGCTCGAAGAGCAAAATCGGGGACCCCATCCCGAGAAGTATTTCTATTGGGGATTAGTTCTTCAGCCGCTCCCGTACTTGGCGGGGCTTTCGCCCTACTCGTACACTGGCTATACCAGGAGACGGTATACAAAGGAAGTCCTCTTCGGTAAGATAGAAAAAAAAATCATACCTGTATTTTTTTTTTCTTTTCTTGCTTTGCAGTACGTGCTCGCTCTTCTTTTCCTTCTTGACTTTTATGCTCCTCGATCAGTTACTAACTTGTGTGTTTTCTTTGCAGCATATTGGTTTAACTGGATAATGTCGAAGACCCTCGCCGCGAAGGAGGAGCAAAGGAGGAAGCAGAGGCTTGCTAATAAGGAGACCAAGATCCTCGGATCTCTGAGTCTGACTCCTCCTCGGAGCGCCGTGCATCATCGGGATGCTTTGGTCCAGGAGGGGCTCGAGACAAGGGAGAATCCGGTGGATGCTCTCAAGAAGGCCGAGGAGGAGGCGGCGGCGAAGAAGGCTAAGGAGGCCAAAGAGGCCGAGGAGGAGGCGCTCAACACGATTGAGGCCGAGAAGAGGCCGGAGAAGCCAGCGGCTAAGAGGGGCTCGAGGAAGCTCACCTTAGGTGGAAATAATGAGCCTGCCCGAAAGAAGGGTAAGTGATGAACGTATTTTTGACGCGTTCATCTTGTCTTTTTTACCTTCTTTTGCTATCTTTTAGCCTTGTTTTTTGGTTAGTTTTGTAGAATAGTGTCACGTTGTGTTTTCTGCATTTTCAGGCACTTAGGTACGAAACGGCGTTTTAGGAGCTAAAAAGGAGCCTTTTTGATGGAAAAGATGGCCCCGTTGAAGTTCCCCAATCTCCGTGGCTTGTTCGTGAGTATCTGAGTCCCAATAAGTGCCGAGAAGGACGAGCCCAGGCACCCGAGGGCCGTTCGTGGGCAAAAGATCGAGTTTCGAGGCCAAAATCTGCCTAGGAGGCAAGCCCTTCGCTTGGAATTGGAGAAGCGGGACGCTTGGAATTTCAGGAGATTTCAAAAGAGGAACAGGAAGCAAGCGTTTCGCTTGGCTCTGCCCAAGCGAAGCGCTTCGCAGCCGTTACAGATCCATATTTTGCCTTCATTACTTGATTTTGGAGTTACTTTTTGATATACAGAACATTGGAGACGAGTTTTGGAGAGCCCTAAGCCCCAAAAACTCAGAGAAACTCAGAGATTCATTGTAATTTAGGTTGGGATTCGAGATTTTGATTGGAATTTATCCTTTGTAATCATCTACGGAGAGGTTTTCTTTGCTTTCCACCGATTAGTGACATCTTTGGTGGTAACTTGTATCACTCTCTTGTCTTGTAGTTTGATCTGATGTATTCTGATTATTATTCATATGAATTGATGTCTATGTTGATGAATATGAGTAGCTAAATCCTTTGTGTTGGTGGTAGAATGTAGAATTATGCATGTTATGGATTATGCTTATGCTTACATGAGGTTGTGAGTCAATCTTACTGCAAATTACTTCATATGATTCGTAGTTGCCTATAAAATATATTCAAATAGAGTATGTGACAAACTCGTTGGTCAATGAAAGCTATAGGATTGTATGTTAGTGATTTGCAGCATGCTAGATAAATGGTGTTGGCGACAAACACCTCTAAATTATTGATATTGGCCTTTCATGATGTGTGTCTTGAAAGTTACCTAGACAAGTTGCTTAGAAGACTTAGTTGAAGGTTTTACGCACTGAACTTGTGAGCATATTCGTAATCCATGCATGTGTATTCGATTTCTACCACCGACCGTTTTCCAAACTTGTTTACAAAAACTCTTGATTTCTCACTTCCTTTGTTCAAACATCTTTCTCAAAAATCATCATCTAGTTGACTGAAATTAGCTAGCAAAAACCTTGATCAAAGCCACGTTAGGTCCCGAGAGAACGACACTCGGGGACAACTTGCCATTGCACTCTGTTTGTGTAGTGAAAGGTGTTCTTTGGCTTTTAAACAAATGTAATTGGTGAAAAACGACATCATCAATTTGGCGCCGTTGCCGGGTACTTAACTTCTTTGGTTGGTGTTTTTGTTTGGTTTTTTCAGCCAACATCTCTTCTTTGTCTCATTTCTATTTTGTTTCTTTTTACTTGAGATACTCACTATCTTGTATTTCAGGTGTGTGTATGCCTAGAACCCGAACGGGTGGGCCTAACGTTGAACCTTACATAGACGAAATCGATCGCTTGTATCGGAGGAGAAGAAGGAATCTCAATTCTCAGTTTGAAAGGGTAGCATCTAGAGCTTCCACATCTGGAAGTAGAGAAGAATCTTTCTCACATCTCTCTGAACCAATTCTTGAGTCGGTTTTCGTGGAAGGTGAAATGGCGGAGCAACCTATTCGTTCACTCACCAAGCCAACGGTTGGGGCTAGAGGACCAGCAATTGTCCTCAATGATGCCACTAGGAACCTGGAGATAAAGAACCACATGTTCCAACAACTTCCCAAGTTCTATAGGATGGTTAATGAGGACGTGATTGGGTTCTTGAATGAGCTCGAGAACTTTGCTCTCCATCTTGGGCGACCGGGTGCTGGAGTGACGGACGATGATCTTCGCATGAAGGTTTTCTCCATGGGTCTAGGTGATCGAGCAAAGGCTCGGCTCAATACTCTAGAGGCTGGGTCTTTGACTACATGGGCGCTCTGTTTCGACAAGTTCATGGATCGGTACTACCCCGCTTCCAAGACGATGGCTATGAAGAGCCAAATTGGCACCTTTGATCAGCGATATGATGAAGCTTTTCACGAGGCTTATGATCGTTTCATGGGGTTGCAACATAGATGCCCTCACCATGGGTATGATAAAGGTCAGCTTCTCCAATTCTTTTACAATGGCTTGCATCCTGAGATTCAATCTCAAGTGGATAGCATTTGCGGTGGAAGTATGGGAGAGTTGACTCCTACTCAAGCTCAAATGAAGCTAGACACGATGTACCGGAATTCTCAAAACCGGAATGTTAGAGCTCGTGTGCTTCAAAAGGAGCAAAGGGGAGAGGCAAAGGTAGTAGTGGAACAAGATGCCTTTGATGGGTTCGCCCATGAGGTCAAGCAAGCTTTGAGGCAAAGCGTTCCTATCCCTTCTATGGAGATTTGTGGTGTCTGCAAGAATTGTTGGCACCCGGCCTATCTATGCCGTTCTGAGTTTGCTAGAGAGCAATTCATCAAGAACGAGGTCCGTCAAGAGGTCTATGCTCCTGCCGAAGGGGAGCAAGTGACCGAGGACGTGAACTATGGCCAAGGATATGGCAATGTTAGGCCACAAAACCGTGGGGGACAAGGACCACGAGGTGGGCACCAGAACCAAGGCAACCGTGGTTATGTCCACAACCCGGACCAATATGCCTATGGTCCACATCAAGATCGAAGCCGTCTCAGCTATGGGAACAACTGGTATGAAGGAGCACCACCTTCTAATCCCACACCCCCACCTCCGGTTGCTAGTTCAGGACCGCAAGGTGGAGGGGTGCTCCCTTCTCCTCTTGTTACTTCACTCAATGATCTGGTTATGAAGACGAACAAATTCATGGAGCATTACTATCGTAATGAGGCTACTAACAAGCAACGCTTTGAGAAGCTTGAGGCTAGTAGTAGCAGTCTCCATAAGAAGCTACAAGATCTTATAGATCGAGGGGCGAGTAAAGAGCAAGGGAAGTTTCCCGGAAACACGGAGAAAGTCATGGCTATAACCGTGGTGACTGATTTGCCCGTGGAGATCACGGTTGTGAGAGACAATGCACCAGTTGAGGTGCCAAGTTGCAAGATAACTGAAACTTGCAAAGTGAGTGAGGAGCTTGAGACTCCTAAGGTAGTTGTGGAAGAGAAAGTGGTCGCACAATCTGATGCGATAGTGGAAGAAGTGAATGAAAACTCATCGTCTGAGGATGAGTTGGTGGATATGGTGGAAGTGCCTATCCGAGAGAGCTTTGATGTGGAAATCGGCTTGGGTAAGAAGGATAGAATAGTGGCAACTCTAGACACGGGAGCGGGTGTGAATGTCATACCTTTGAACGTGTACGAAGAGTCGGGTTTGTCTGGCTTAAGACCAATGAAGTGTATGGTGCAATTGGCGGACGGGTCTATGAAGAAGCCATTGGGTGTGATCGAGAATCTAGTGGTAAGAGTCGCCGGTGTAGAGGTCAAGACGAACTTCATCGTCATGCCTACATCCTCCGCAAAGCTCAAGGATGTGGTTCTTTTGGGTAGAGCCTTCATCAACAAAGTACATATGGTGATAGACATGTATCGTCGTACATGTAGCTTCGAGGTAAATGGCAAGCAACATACGTTGCGAGCCATAATTAATTCATGTGCTTATGTTGATACTAACGAACTTGTAGGATTCTTTGGTCCTCTTTATGTTCGTCAAGATGTGCAGGGACTTGATGCTTTGAAGAGCACTTGGACGGGGAAGTCTAGTACCCGATGCGAAATTGATCCCGCATGAGCTAAGACGAGTCGAGCCAACGACTTCTAAACAAAGGCGCTTCTCGGGAGGCAACCCGAGGTTGTAGGTAATTGCATATAGATTAGAAGCATGTTTAAATTTTGTTTTGTTGAGTAGACAAGGTTTTTGAGGTGAAAATTGAGAAAAAGTCGAAAAAAAATAAAGTTAGGAGCTCCAGGTCCCAAGCGCTCCGCTTGGCAAGCCAAGCGGACCGCTTGGCCAAGCGCTCCGCTTGGTTCAAGCCAAGCGGACCACTTGGATTTACAGTAGGAACTTCTCCTACTGTAAATCCAAGCGAAGCGCTTGGGGCGACCCAAGCGTCCCGCTTGAACCAAGCGCTTCGCTTGAAGCTCTCCTCTTCATTCTTTTTCATCTTCTTCCCGATTTTTCACCCCAAAAACTTCAATCTCACTCAATTCTCCACCAATTTTTGCAATCTTGTGCCTTCTAAAGAGGTTATCACCTCCTCTATCATCTAAGCCGAAAAAATTTCACGTTTGAAGCATCATTCACAAGGAATCGAAGGTAACCCTCAAGAACCCTAACCTTCTTGAATTTGGGATTTTGATCTTATTGGCTGCAATTGTGTTATGTATTGGTAAATTAGAGTTTGATATTGATTGTTGAGCATGTTTCTTATTGGATGTGATGTCTAAATTCGAATTTTGCTTACTTTGATTTTGATGAACTCTATGGCTTGAATTCTTGCTAGATAATTGTTTGCATGATTGTTAGCTCGAAATTTGAGTATTGATATGATGTTGGTGTTGTTTAGATTGCATGAGAATGTGTAGGATTGGTTGGGTAGATCTAATGGCGAGTTTGTTTGCTTGGTTTGATTCGAATTAGCTAATCGTAACGAAGTGTTAAAGCTTCTCGATTCGCTATGTTTGAATTTTAGCAAGCCTTCAAACTCGTTAAAAAAGAACGCTTGAGTGAGTTTTGGCGTCTAAGAGTCGACTTGTTGCGTTATGACTTGTTTTAAACGAAGAACGTATACTTGTCTTAGAGTAGAAGTAGATTGATTGGTAGTAGTGTAAGAGTCTAGTCATTTTGATCTATTGGAATGGTCTAATGGGATTTTTCTAGGTACCATGTCGACAAGAAGGAACAAGAGAACCCGAGGAGAAGGATCCTCAAGGGATGGTCAAAGGGGAGCTCGCTATCAACTAACGGATAAAACGAGGTTATATGAAACTCACTTCCATTCCAGACCCCACACATACATTGGGGAGAGGAGCATTCGCTTTACGGCTAGCAAAAATGAATTGCCCGGTGTTGGTGAGCTCAACGCCCTAATCACCAAGCGGGGATGGAAGTACTATGGAGAAGTTATGCCCAATTGGGACCAACCCGTGGTGGAGGATTTCTACATTGGCTTTGCGGATCGAGATGAATGGACCGGAAGTCCCCGTCCGAGGAGTAGGAGTTGTCTTCACTCCCTTGAGCATCACCAGCTTTCTGATGCAATTGGAAACGCCTCTGGAGCGTGACCCAAATCGCAGGCCCGAGCCCTATGAGAGGCGCGACTACACTCACGTCTATGTCTACGACCGGGAGACCACCCACTTCCCATTGGAGATAGTTGAGGGCATCACCGTGGATGATTATGTGATGCCTGAGGAACCACCCTGTGTCTTTCACCACAATGATCTCTCCTTCGAGGCTCGGATGATGTTGACGTTTGTCCATGCAAACTTGATTCCTACTACTCATGACACCGCCATTCAGTCTTACTATGGAGCCTTGGTGTACGCCCTTCTGAATGATGTAGCTCTCACTCCCGGCATCATCATTTTCGAGGAGTTCAAGCAACGCCGCGACGGAAATAGGAAGCTAGCCTTTGGCAATCTGATCACGGGCATGTGCAAGGCCGCCGGAGTTCCCAACATCGAGCCAACTGTGAGGGCTAAGAAGCCCATGAACATTGACACATACAATGAGATGTACGGGACTTGGTGCCTTCACCAAGGGGAGGCCGCACCGCCGAGGGAGCCACGCTATGTAGCACCACCATCTCCTCCACCTTCAGCCGATCAAGGGAGCGGCCAAGGGGGCTTCGACTTTTCAGAGTTCAACCAGCTATTGGCCACTCAGTTTGGGAACATCCAAACCAGCTTGTTGACGGCTCAGTCGAACCAGATGACCGAGCAATTCAGAAGCTTTGAGGAGCGAGAGGACAAAAGGTGGGAGGACTACCAGGTGCGAGATGGCCAGCGTTGGGATGCCTTTCAGACGCGTGTTGATGAGCGTTGGGAGGCCGCACGAGCAGAGGACGCCGAGAGGTGGAGAGTTTACTAGGAGGACACGATGAACCGGTATGATGCTCTAGCTCGCCAAGTTCCGGGGTACCCGTTCCACCCACAAGGTGATGGTAGTGGAAGCAACCTTCCTCTTTCCTTCTAGAGATCTCAGCTGACAGAGGCCATTTATTCGGTAGTATCCTTATTATCGTTATTTTGGCTTGTTCACTATTGTTGGTTGAAACTCTTTTTCTTTCGATTTGGTTGTATGATGCTATGACTTATGACTCTTGTACTCTTAGTTTGCTTTTGTAGTTGTGGCATGTGTGCCTTTTGTCGTGTTTAGAGTAGCTTAGCCTTTTGTCTCGGTGCCTTAGTTGGTTAGAATTGAAAAAAATCGAAAAAATGGGGAAACAGGCCAAGCGCCCCGCTTGGGCATCACCAAGCGGATGCCCAAGCGGACCGCTTGGATGATGCCAAGCGGAGCGCTTGGCCAAGCGCTTCGCTTGGCATAGTCCAAGCGGGCCGCTTGGGCCCTGTTCCCCCATATTTTCCCTTTTTCTCATTTCGCCACCTTTGTGCACCCGTTTTCACATGTTTCTTGAGTCCTTTCAGGTACTACTCATATATAGGAGATTGGACACGAACCTTTATCTCAGGGAAGTGTACTTTCAATCCAATTTTTCCTTTTCATTCAACTTTTCTTTGCTCGAGGACGAGCAAAAGTTTAGGTTTGGGGAGGGGGTATTGGATTTTCAGTACTATATGCTTGTGTGGTTCGTACATGCCTGATTTTACTCAAGTTCATGTGATTTGTCGTGTTTTTTCAAATTTTTGCATGCATCTCATCCATAGATTAGTTGTTGCACGTTGTTGTGTGGAGTCTATTGCCAAGTTTTTTCAAACTTTTCTATTGTGTAGACTAAGTGCTTATGACCATTATCATATGTTGCATCACTTTGCAAGTAGTTTGAGGCTTGTCTCGCTTGGTTTGTCACATTCACTTGGGCACTAGTTAAGCTTAGTAGTCTCGACATCACCTCGAGTGGTGTTTCTTCTAATGCGGTTCACGATGACCATATAAAATGATGCATGTTAGAATCTATGGTTGTAACCCGTGTAATTATGTACGTAAGAGGCGACAAGGTTTTCACCTCGATTAGAGATTGCCAAATGCCTAGGAAGGAGGTAGTGTGAGGTGTGTGATTCCTTGTATTAAACCTATTCTATCGAATAGGTTTGGGGAGGGGGTTACATTGTTATACTTGTCTTTCGTCTTGAGTCGTTGTAGATTTTTCTTAGCTTTATTTTTCTTTTGTTTTGTGTCCCAACCTATTCTCTCGAATAGGTTTGGGGAGGTGTCTTTGTAAAAAGTTTTTCCCTTTTTCTTTTTCGTCTTTGTGCTCAAACGTATTCTCTCGAATAGGTTTGGGGAGGTTTTTGACACGTAGTACTGCTGCTTGCCTAGCTATATAAAAAAAACAAAGAAAAGAAAAAAAAAGTGAAAATAAAAAAGAAGAAAGAAAATAAAGAATAAGACCCAAAAGCAAAAGAAGGGTCGTTGCAAGCCAAAAGCAGTCTCGTAGTGTCAAGTGTCATGTAAATATTTTGTCCTTGTGAAGTATCGAGTTGTAAATTCTATCTTTTGTTTCGTGTCGCCTTTGTCCAAGGCCTGTTCTTGACCACCCTCGTCTTGCTATTCAAGAAGTGGTTGATTGAGATTCGTTCTTTGAGAGTCTGGGTAGAATAGGGGAGTGTCTTCTTTTTCTAGGGAGCCCTCCTTCGTTTGATGAGAGCCAGTATTGGCTCGCCCTCTTTTGAGGAAAAGTCTCGCTTGGTGAACAGTAGTAAGCCCTCGGTTTCATAGGTACGGGCCAATTGTAGTATGATAATGTGAATCATTGTGTCGTCACTGACCAGGTCCAGGTAGAATATGTTACGAGAGACTCCTTTGCTTAACCAAGTGCACATGAGAATATGTATATTCGCAATCGAGGCATTCTTCAACCTACTTGCATGTCATGCTCATTTGGTTTTTTTCATAAGCATTTGGTAGATTCAATAGATTAGTTCACTTTACTTGGCATGAGACTCCTTTTGTGTTGCATTTAGGATAGTTTGTTGCTTGAGGACAAGCAAAGGTTTGGTTTGGGGAGTTTGATGAAAGTATTTTTGACGCGTTCATCTTGTCTTTTTTACCTTCTTTTGCTATCTTTTAGCCTTGTTTTTTGGTTAGTTTTGTAGAATAGTGTCACGTTTTGTGTTTTCTGCATTTTCAGGCACTTAGGTACGAAACGGCGTTTTTGGAGCTAAAAACGAGCCTTTTTGATGGAAAAGATGGCCCCGTTGAAGTTCCCCAATCTCCGTGGCTTGTTCGTGAGTGTCTGAGCCCCAATAAGTGCCGAGAAGGACGAGCCCAAGGCACCCGAGGGCCGTTCGTGGGCAAAAGGTCGAGTTTCGAGGCCAAAATCTGCCCAGGAGGCAAGCCCTTCGCTTGGAATTGGAGAAGCGGGACGCTTGGAATTTCAGGAGATTTCAAAAGAGGAACATGAAGCAAGCGTTTCGCTTGGCTCTGCCCAAGCGAAGCGCTTGGCAGCCGTTACAGATCCAGATTTTGCCTTCATTACTTGATTTTGGAGTTACTTTTTGATATACAGAACATTGGAGACGAGTTTTGGAGAGCCCTAAGCCCCAAAAACTCAGAGAAACTCAGAGATTCATTGTAATTTAGGTTGGGATTCGAGATTTTGATTGGAATTCATCCTTTGTAATCATCTACGGAGAGGTTTTCTTTGCTTTCCACCGATTAGTGACAGCTTTGGTGGTAACTTGTATCACTCTCTTGTCTTGTAGTTTGATCTGATGTATTCTGATTATTATTCATATGAATTGATGTCTATGTTGATGAATATGAGTATCTTAATCCTTTGTGTTGGTGGTGGAATGTAGAATTATGCATGTTATGGATTAGGCTTATGCTTACATGAGGTTGTGAGTCAATCTTGCTGCAAATTACTTCATATGATTCGTAGTTGCCTATAAAATATATTCGAATAGAGTATGTGACAAACTCGTTGGTCAATGAAAGCTATAGGATTGTATGTTAGTGATTTGCAGCATGCTAGATAAATGGTGTTGGTGACAAACACCTCTAAATTATTGATAGTGGCCTTTCATGATGTGTGTCTTGAAAGTTACCTAGACAAGTTGCTTAGCAGACTTAGTTGAAGGTTTTACGCACTGAACTTGTGAGCATATTCGTAATCCATGCATGTGTATTCGATTTCTACCACCAACCGTTTTCCAAACTTGTTTACAAAAACTCTGAATTTCTCACTTCCTTTGTTCAAACATCTTTCTCAAAAATCATCATCTAGTTGACTGAAATTAGCTAGCAAAAACCTTGATCAAAGCCACGTTAGGTCCCGAGAGAACGACACTCGGGGACAACTTGCCATTGCACTCTGTTTGTGTAGTGAAAGGTGTTCTTTGGCTTTTAAACAAATTTAATTGGTGAAAAACGACATCATCAGTAAGGTGGCCGCTTCAGGTGACGAAGTGAAGCGGCTCATTCAGATGAGCGACCTTGACCGGGCGCACGAGCTGAGCATGTGCTCGCTCCAGGTACATTCCCTCATTTCTTTTCTTGTAAATTTCACTAAGTATAAAATTTTTCCTCCTCGCTAACTTTGCCATCTTTTTGTAGCTTGAGAACTTGAAGGAGGCCTATGGCCAAGTTGCTGCCGATCGGCCCGATGTGGGGGTCGTGATCGAGGACCTCGAGAAGAAGCTTGCTGCTTCAGAGGCTAAGGTGAATGTCTCGGAGGCCGAAACCCGGAAGCTATATGCCAAAATAGACGAGCTCGAGAAGGAGCTCTCCAAAGAAAAAGCGAGGACTAAAGGCTATAAGGGTGCCTATGCCACTTTATCCATTTGCATGGAAAAGTTTAAGGCAAGCGTCATTTCCTTCTTGAAGGGTAATCGCGTTGCAGCTGCTCACGACTTCATGGCCTCCGATACTTACAAGCTCGCGCAGCAAGATGTGCGAGTAGCTTCTCACGAGGAAGGCTTCTTCTCTTGCATCGGCCAACTAAAGAAAGTGAACTTTCTCTCAGTTGAGTTCGATCCGGATGATCGCGAGGACCTTCATCCCGGAAGGCACGAGGACCTGACTCCTTATCCCGACGAGGAAATAACCGAGGAGATGCACGAGGCGTGCGAGTTTGGTGAGCTGGTGACCGACCCAGAGGTTCCATACCCGAGCAAGCCAGCTTACCTCCCCGCCTGGGTACCCGAGTGTTTAAGGAGCGGGATCCTCTATCCGTTCGAGAAGGTGGCTCTTCGCAACACTGCCTGGGTGAAGTTGATCGACCCGGTCATAGGGCGACCAGCTGATTTTGTCGAGCCCGAGCTGGTCATGTACGAAAAGTCCATCAAAGAGTCTCAAGCTCTGGAGCGAGATCAAGCTGAGATACAAGAATTGCTTAGCCCTGCGCGAGGAGCTGCAAGCGCGAGAACTCCGGTCACAGACTTCACTGATAGCCGAACTCGCTAGGATCGGGGAGCCTCCTGAAGACCGAGTATGCTCGGAACACATCACTTTGTAACATTATTTGCATCAACTGTTGTCTTTTCGCTTTTTCTTTCCTCAATAAGATTTTCTCTTCGATTTCCTTCCTATACTTGTGTTTTTTACTAACTGCTTTGTTATGACGTATAACTTGGATAGAGTAGTTAAACATGTATAAGTTAGAATCGAGAACCAAAGTTCTTCGCACCGTGGAGTAGCAAAATGATCTTCGCTATTGATACTTCGGACCTAACTCCTCGAGCTACCAAAGTAGTTTCCGCGCATCTCAATTTTCTTGATAACTAAGAAAAAACTCTAAGTGTTGAACTTAGAAAAAATTCTAAGTGTTGAGCCAGAAAGAATCGGGCTCCTCCTCGATTTCATTCTGCTCGTCGCTTTTACCACCTTAAAAGGCTTCATGATTAATTTTCCTTTGAAGATAAGAGAGCGGGGAGGGTTCCCATAATCATGGAAATCAAGTAGCTTTATGTAGATCGAGTAAGCTCTCTTGGTCGAGTAGCATTATTCTTTGAGTATAGTTGTTCTATACTTGAACATTTTTTGTTGAAAGATAGACATTGTATTGATTTGTTGGAAATGCAATTACAATGGGGGCTTCGCGGCTAGCTTTCTTACAACCTTATCATAACCAAAACATGAGGTACCTCTCACATGAACTTGTGAGGAATCCTTCTCGATCTTCGGGGCCTTTCACAGGTGTTCTTCAAAAAGCTTGTTCTTCAAACAACTCAAGCGTAAAATCTCTGGAGGTTAGAAGTATTCCAAGGGTTCTTCAATACTCTTCCCTCCATGTCTTGGAGCCGATAACTTCCATTGGACCTTGCTTCAATTATCTTGTAGGGGCCTTCCCAATTGGGTTGCATTTTCCCAACTTTGCCCAGGATGTCCGCTCTTCGGAGTACTAGGTCTCCTACTTGGAAGTCTCTCTCTCTTACGCCCTTGTTGTAGGTCTTCGGCTCTTCACGATCAGTGCTTGATATCTGAGGATGTTGGCCAATGCATTGGTCCTCGCTTCACTAACCGTCTCCAGATCGAAGAGCCTCTCAGTATGATTGTCCTCGGGTTGATACCCTTGGATTCTGAGGGTTTCTACCGCCACTTCCGCTGGTATGACTGCCTCGGAACCATAAACTAGCGGGAAGGGAGTCTCTCTTGTAGCTGTTTTTGAAGTGGTGCGGTATGCCCATACCACTCCATCAAGCTCGTCGACCCAGTCCTTGTTGGTGGCAAACCTCTTCTGCAAGTTGTTGACGAGAATTTTGTTGACAACTTCTTTTTGCCCGTTGGATTGAGGATGTCCTACAGAGGTATACCTCCTCTCAATCTTCATTTCCTTGCACCATTCATTGAACCTTTGGCCGCAAAATTGAGCACCATTATCCGAGATGAGGACTCTCGGCAAGCCAAATCGACACACGATGTTTCTCCATACAAAGTTCATCACTCTTTGTTCGGTGATGGTAGATACTGCCTCAACTTCCGTCCACTTGCTAAAGTATTCGACCGCAACGATGATGAACTTCTTTTGACACGTGCCTCTTGGGAAAGGACCGACTATGTCGATGCCCCATATGTCGAAAGGGCAAGTGATGGTGATGGGCATGAGAGGTTTCGCTGGGACATTGATCAAATTGGCGTGCATTTGACACTCCTCGCACCTTCTTACAAATTAGGTAGCATCTTCACGAACAGTGGGCCAGTAGTATCCTTGTCGAATGATTTTTTGCGCGAGGGTTCTTCCTCCGGCATGGTCCCCGAAACTTCCTCGATGCATCTCTCCCAAAAGTTTCTGGACTTCTTATTCGGCGACACATCTCAAGTAGACTCCCTCGAAGGACCTCTTGTACAAGTAGTCTCCTTGCATGATGTAGCGGGCTGCCTTTCCTTTAATCTTCCTCGCTTCAGCCTTGTCACGAGGAAGGCTTCCATTTGTGAGATATGTAGTGATCTCTTGCATCCAACTCGGTTGAGTGTCGATCGCCAAGATGTTTGGCTTTGATGACCACAGGGATGACGCGTTGATTTTCATAAGTATCACATTCCGGGTATCCACTCCTCCGGAAGCTGAAGCATACTTTGATAGGGCGTCCGCCCGTTGATTGAGATCTCTTGAGAACTTCTCAATCTCACAACTTTCGAATTTTTGGATTTCCTCCGTGATGGCGCTATTGTACTCGGCCAGTGAGTCCTTCTTGGTTTTGAATTTTCCGGAGATTTGCTTTTCGGCCAGTTGAGAATCACTGAAGAGATGTAACTTCTTCACTTCCAATGCTTTTGCCATACGTAGAGCTATGAGGATGGCTTCATACTCTGCTTCATTGTTTGAGACCGGGAAGCTAAGAGTAACGGCGTACTCAAGTTCGGCTTCTCCGGGACTCTTGAAGTATATTCGTATCCCGCCATTTTTTGCTGATGAGGAACCATCCACATGAAGAATCCAGACGTCTCCATGGTCGATTAACTTGGGTTTTGGAGAGACGGTCTCCGTACCCTTTGGCTCGTCGATTTTCTCTGCCAGGAAGACTTCATGCCTTTTTCTTTTTGTATGGGACATTTCCTTGATTTTTTCAAGGCATCTTCAAGAGCTTGCATAGGGTTGCTTTGCTAAGGTTGCTCCTCGGTCATCATCATGATATTCTATGTCTCCGGAGGGTTTTCCTCTGAAGTTCCCTTGGAAGGATACTCTACGAGGAAGTCGGGGATGACTTGTGCTTTCTTGGCCACGGGTGCTTGGTAGTCAATGTCGTACTCCCTTAGTTCAATTTCCCACCTTGCTAATCTTCCCGAGTTTTCGGGTTTTCCAAGGACTTGCTTGAGAGGTTGCTTCGTCAAGACTACAACGTTGTAGGCTCCGAAGTATGGCTTCAACCTCCTTGCCGTATAGACGAGAGCGAAGGATAGCCTCTCAATATCAATGTACCGCGTTTCAGCTCCGGCGAGTAATTTACTCAAGTAGTAGATGGGCAAGTGGTCGTCACCTTGGATTCGCACAAGGATCGAGCTGATAGCTTCTCCCGTCGCTGCTAGGTACAAGTAAAACACCTCTCCTTCTACAGGTTTTGATAATAGTGGGGGAGCGAGTAGATACTCTTTCAGCTTCTCGAAGGCTTCTTGGCATTCTTTCGTCCACTCGAAGTGGCTGCTCTTCCATAGCACTTTGAAAAATGGTACATTTTTCTCGGCGGACCTCGAGATGAATCTACTTAATGCGATTGACTTTCCGAGCAATTGTTGCACCTCGTTGATGGATTGAGGTCGAGGAAGATCGAGGATGGCCTTTATTTTTTTGGGGTTTGCTTCTATTCCTCTCTCTGTTACCATGTAACCGAGGAACTTCCCCCCTTTGACTCCGAAGGTACACTTCGCTGGGTTGAGCTTCATGCCATACTTTCTCAAGATTGAGAAGCATTTTGCCAGGTAACCTACATGTTGCTCCTCGGTCTTGCTTTTGACGAGCATATCGTCAACATACACTTCCATTGTTTTACCCAGCTCTTCTTTGAACATCTTGTTGACTAGCCTTTGGTAGGTCGCTCCGGCGTTTTTAAGACCGAATGTCATCACGTTGAAGCAATACACATTGCCGTTAGCGAAGAAGGCAGTCTTGGGCACATCATCTTTCTATCTTGACTTGGTAGAAGCCCTGGTATGCATCCATGAAACTCAAGAGGGCGCATCCACCGGTGGAATCGACCAGTTGGTCGATCCGTGGGAGAAGGTAGGGATCCTTCGGGTAGAACTTGTTGAGCCTTGTGAAGTTGTTGCACATTCTCCACTTGCCCGGACTGTAACGGTACCGGTTTTAAAAAAAATAACAATTTTCTTGAAAAAGGAAAATCCGAAATAATTTTAAAAGCAACAGTCGGCAATAAAGGCCATAACAATATTTGGCGCCATAGCGCTAGCAAAATCAAGTAAAAACCAACGGTAACTTAGAAGTCAAGAGAACAACGACTAGTGAAGAAAGTAAAGTTTCATCTTCTTAATTTAAAAACAAATCCCCAAAGACATCCCAGACCCTTCTCTCAGTCGCTGGCATCCTACTCGCGTGCATCCTCAGTAGTATCTGGAAGGAAGGAATTTTTTGAAAACAAAGAGAGCGTGAGATAAAGGATCTCAGTGAGGTTCTAAGTTAACGAACAGAAAATAAACAAATTTTGAAATCAAAAAAAAAAACCTTTTCAGCAAATGACATAACGAACAAAACAGGTAACAGAACAGAAAGACAAAACAGATAAGTCGAAGTCCGTCGGTGCAGCCCGCCTTATTACTCCTACTCCCAATAGCCCTTATAGCTCCCTCCAGAGGGTATACAACTCCGGACAGAAACAGAAACCCCCGTGTACTTTGGGGAAACAGAACCTCCGACCCTAATAGACCTCAGCGACTTCTGCCTCGCGTCTAAAAGGGATTAGACTAGGCAATAACCAAGCAAACCCGATAGTCCTCTACTACCCAAGCCTACCTAGTTACGACCTAATCGACCGGTCACACAGAAACAGACAGAACAGATACAGATACAGAACAAACAGATACGGATAACCAAACATCGAGGAGTGTTCCTGCAGAAAAGTTAATCCAAAACAGAGTAGCAACAAACAAAGAAAGTAAATAGTCATACTTAGGACTTAGTTACTTTTACTCGGAAGCGTACAGTAAAACAATATATATAGTAATAGGTACAAGTTGTCACATATCCTTCTAGTTTTTCGCAAATAAATAAGTTTAGGGGTGAACACTCACCTTAAACTTGCAACCAAAGATCCTCAAAAGCACAACGAGTTAAGAGCTATCGGTCGGAGAACCTAAATAGGAAGTAACTAGTTACGAACTAGAAGTCGAGCAAAAGCTAAACGAATGAAAATAAAAAAGTTGGTAAAGAAGTGGCAAAGGAGGGGCTCGAACTCGGGACCTCTAAGTTAGTCATACCCTTAACCAACTAAGCTAAAAGGTAAATCGTTACTCAATTCACCAAAACAGGAACTAAGAACTTGCTAACTTTTAGAAAACAATTTAAACTCAGATTTTAAAATTACCAAAATACCCTCAACAGTAAATTGCAAAACAATACCTCACTTTCAATAAACTTTAGAACAGTCCTCAAAAGAAACTCAACTTAACAGTGAAGTCCAGAGAGTATGAAGTTACCATTTTATCCTTTTAAGACAGAATTACAGAAAAGTCGTTTTCAAAATCAGAAACCACAAACAGTTTCTCTGAGTTTCAGAAATCAAACACAACACTTCCCACAAATCGAAACTTCTCTTAAACTGTCAGTCAACCTTGGTCAAACACAATTGCAAATAGATCCTTTAATTTTTTAGAAATTACAAAATAGTCCTCAAGTTCTCAAATCATTAGCCAAACGTCCAAGTCAGTCTTTAGAGTTCAAACAGTTCAGAATTTGGTCACCAATTCGAATGGTTAATGTCAAACAGTCAACATACAACAACACAACAATCCTAAGTCCGAGTTCGAGTTCGGTTCGAGGTCAAGGAATGCCAGGGGTAAAATGGTAAAATCAATCCAAGGGTAAAAATGTAAATCCAGTCAGGGGTAAAACGGTCAAACACAACATACAAACTAAAAATCGAAAAGAAAGAACGATATCGGGAGCAAACCGTTACCTACGTCGAAACCGGAAGGGAGCGAACTGCGAATCAAACAAAAACGGAGGAATTAAAATCAGAATCACGTCCTAATCGAATCCAGAATCGACCGCAAAGGGGAATTGCTACTTACCGAACTAGAACCGGAAGGAACGGAACTGATCGGAGCAGTGCACGCACGAACGGAGCCGGAGAACTGGACGACGGCGCGGCGAGATCAATCGGACAGATCGAACAGCGGCGGAGCTCGATCGGGTCTTGGACGGCGGCGCGAACGGAACAGAGGCGGGATCGAATAGGGCGGAGTACGGCGGGTCTTGGACGGCGCGGATCGATACAGATCGGCGCGGAGGATGCGCGATCGAATCGGAACGCGGCGGATCCGATCAGACGGCACGGAGACGACAGTCGGAACGGACCGGGACCGCGGTGCGGCCGGAGTCGGCGGCGATGGTGGTGGCCGAACGGTGGTTCGGTGGAGAGATGATGATTGAACGATGATGATCGAGAGGAGCAGAGAGTTAGAATTTCTTTATTTCTTCTGAGGTGGTGGCGTTGAAGTGAGGGAGTGAGAAAGAGAGGAGTCTAGGTTAGGTTTAGGGTTTGAAACATGGGCCATCAGAATGGGTCGGGCAAGCAAATGGGCCACGCGAGACTTGGGCCTACAGTAGAGCAAAATCAAATTGCCAGCTAGCCCAAGAATAGAACGAGATGAATTAAGACTACGTGGGAAGGAAATTAATTAAATTACCAAATAGTTTAATTATTTAGGTAATTAATTAATTTAGAATAAATAAACGGGATAGATAAATTAAATTAAATTTAAAAGAAAAAGAAAAAAACGGGATGTTACACGGACCCTTCTCCACGAGGACCACATTGCATACCCAATCGGAGTATCTCACCTCCTTGATGTGGCCGGCCTTAAGAAGTCTTTGAACTTCAGCTTCTATGATGGCATTATCTTCCGCACTGAAGTCTCTTCGCTTTTCTCTGATGTGGGTGATCGACGGGTCTACATTCAGACGGTGAACGGCGACACGTGGGTCGATCCCCTTGAGGTCCTCGGTACTCCACACGAAGATGTCGTTGTTATCTTTCAAACATTGGATGAGTTTCATCCTGACTTCTGTAGTCATCTCGGTACCAATTTTTGTGACCTTGTCGGCACTTCCTTCGACAATTTGGATTTCTTCTAGGGCTTCTCTTGCTTCAATTTTGTTTTCCTCAAAGAATTTCTTCTTTTTGGAAGAGGGTGGGACTGGTGGAATCACTTGATACTCCTCGAGCTCCTTAACAGCTCCTACTAGAGTATCCTTGTCTTTCTTCATGATTGCTTTTCTTCGCCTAAGTGACGGACTTGGCTTTTTTGACTTTTTCTTCACTTGCCGAACCGTGTAGAAACGATAAGGCGCATTGTGAACAAGGGGTGTCTCCTCGGATGATTGGCCCGGGTTGGGCTCTCCAATGGCAACCCTAGAAATGAACTTGGCTGACATGGTGTAGCATTCCCATGCTTCTCGTATGTCTCATACCTCTTGTCCAATTCCCAAAGGAGTGAGGAAATTTAACTTGTTGTGGACCGTAGACACTACGGCTCGGAATTGAGAGAGACCGGGTCGGTCTAGGACTGCAAAATAATCGAAGGGCATATCAACGACCACAAAAGGAACATGTTGCGTCACTCGTCGAGGTGCGCTACCCATTGATACCGTGAGGTTGATCATTCCGAGTGGCATGATAGTTGTCCTCCAAACCCTACCAATGCGCTCCTCACTTCCTTGAGCCCTTCTCTTGGATTCATTTGCATCCTCTTCAAGGTTCTTGTGAAAATCAAGTTAGCCGAACATCCGGTGTCGACGAGGATCCTTCCTAACTTGTATGATTGAACATCCAGGGAAACTACAAGTGGGACACAAGGATCGTAGATGTTTCCTCCTCCGGCATGCCTCAGAGGTATCTCGCTATCATCGAAAGAGATAACATTGGTTCCCGGTCGTGCGGCTTGAGCATATTTCACATCTCAGACTCTAAGATTGTCCGCCGTAATCTCCCTTTGATTACGAGTGTCGCCTCCCGCGGGTCCTCCTGCAATTGTAAGAGTGTGGATGCTTCCGTTCACGAGGCGGTTCTCATAATTGTTGTAATTATGAATATCATCATCATGAGGGTTTCCTTGGTAATGGTGCTCGCTCCCACTTTGAGGTGGTGGAGGCAAGAGTGCCAGAGGTTCCTCCTTCCGGATGTAGCTAACCAACTGGCCATTGCGTATCATCCTCTCAATTTCGTTTTTGAGCTCGACGCACTCATCAGAGGTATGTCCTTTCCCCTTGAGGAACTTGCAAAATTTTTCCGAGCTCTTGTTCCTTTGGTTTTCTCGAATCGGGGGTGGCCATGAGACGTCTAGCTTCCTCGAGACTATATAGTTCAAGATGTCGGATCTTGGCCTATTTAAGTCTGTGTAGTTGCTATATCGTCTTGGAGGTGACCTCCTAGGAGGAGACCTCTTGTCTCTGAAATCATTTCTAGAGTGACCCCCTTTGATCAACCTATGCTTTTGATATTTCCTTTGCTTTCCGGGATTTTGCGGGCGAGGAGGGTTCTCTCTCTCTTTTTCCTTTTCCTTCCCTTTTTCTTTGGGAGGATTGGTTCTCGCTGTGACGGTTTTTCGGAATTCCTCGGCCTCGAGGAAATCCTTGCAAACCTTGGCAAGTTGTGCTTCATTCTCCACACACGATGCTGAGAGTACGTCTTGGAACTTGATGTTGGTAGTGTTACCATACAAGTATTCTTTCCTCTCATTGATCGAGCGATCTTCGACTTGGAGGGCTGCTTCATGAAAGCGATTGATGAAGTCCCTCAAGTCCTCATTGTTTTTCTGAACAATTTCGGCCAAGTACCTTACTCTTCTCTTGGCATTCATAACCTTCTCGAAACGCTTAGAGAACTCCTTGCAGAGATCTCTATATGACTTGATGGATCGATGAGGGAGACGCGACCACCACTTCATAGCTTCTCCGGAGAGGTTAGCCGGGAAGAGGAGTGCTTTGGTCCTCGAATCATGGCCATAAGCATCCATCTTTGTGCCAAATATTACCAAGTAGTCTTTTCGAAGGTGGGGAACCCTCTTTCGATTTTGGCTTGGTGGCTCCTAATCTCGTCGCACAAAGGGCTCGGATCTTGGTCTTGCTCTTTCTCTTAGACGGTTCCTCGAAGCGTCTCTATTTGAGCATCAAGTGCGGACTTCCTCGCATTGAGTTCCTCCAGAGTGAGCCTCCTCCCCGTGATCGGGTCGATCAAGGGCTGTTCTCAAGGCTTGATTTTCCGCCACCGCTTCTTGTTGGTTTTGAGGAGTTACTTGGTTGGGCGTAACTTGGTTGGGGAGAGCGGGTGGTGTAGCGACCACTTGAGCTCTATTTTCTTGTTGAGCTACGTTTTGCAACGAGGCTCGTATCCTTCTATCAATCAAATCCCTTAAGTTATCCGGGGCACCTTGAGGTCCTAATCTCGATTGGATTCATGAAGGTCCAAATCGAGATTGGATTGGCCTTGTGTTGGCTCTTGAATGTGCCTCATCTTGTACAATTGGTGCTCTTCCTTGGAATTGACGAGGAGCGACTTGGGTGTCCCGAGGTTGCTCTTGCACTGGCGCTTGTTGTGCTCCTCGAGCTTGGATCTCAGCATTAACTCTAGTAGCATCATTACCCCCCCCACATATCCTTGTAATGTGAGGAGGAACAAGCCGTATTGAGCTTCGCCCATCCCGAAATTTGATGGTCGAACTACGCGTCCATCAGGAAGGGTGAAGGTCAATGCGGCATGTTGAGGAGGGTTCACTGCTACGTGAGGTTGATTGATTGCTACTGGAGGAGGCTGCCCTCTAGGCTCGGCGTTGTTTGAGACTCTCAACGCTCCATAGGAACTTCCTACTGGAACTCCTTGTGGGTTGTTTTCCCCCGATCTTTCATCTTGGGAGTTGGTGACATTGGTGAATGCCACCTCCGTGTAATCTTGGTTCCTTGCAACATTATTATTTCTCGGTGCCCTCGTAGCAGCAACCGTTCCTCCTCCTCGACCATTGCTAGGGGGACGGCCCCTAGCTCGAGGAGGATTCCTGGGTGGTGCATTAGCAAGACGGTTGCTTCTTTTGGGAGGCATATTCGTGAAAGGTCACGAGGAGGGTGATGGCTCGACCAGTAGGATTAGGAATGGCCTTTTGTGTCGCTTCCCACAGACGGCGCCAAATGTTGAAGGGTAATTCGTACTTCTTCCTAAGTTCGCAGTGGATCGTCAATCTAAGCTATTCTAGTTCTTATTCATGTAGTGTTCCTCTTGAGTTGGTAGTGAACCTTCTTGTAGCTTCCTCGTACCTGAAATATACTGGAGGGGGGGGGGGGTTAGTGTCTCTTGCCCGGTCTGTAAGATATTAGACCGGAATGACGACTTTACGAGTAGGGAGTTGTGAGGCTTCCCTAGTACGAGTAGTAAATGTGGTGGATGAGTGGTAGGTGAGAGGTGTTAATGCTTACCCGTTGGGTAATGAATGAAGCCTTTATATACTCGTAGCATAGAAATGTCAGCCATTGTAAGATCGTGACAAGTGTCCGGACGCGATTGAAACCTCCTTAGGCCCAAGCCCATTAAGGAGGTCCATGGGCCTTGGCCCAAACATCTTGGCTAGGGTTGAGAGGGCAACATGGTCATTTCGGGCCCCACTTAGTAATTTGGAGGACGGTCCCCACTTGGAGCGACCAGGGGTGGTCGCTCGGAGGTCCTCGTGCCTTCCTCTTACGTTGGTGGTCCGAGTAGTGTTCTGCCTGATTTTTCTCAGAGAGTGTTACCTTGACGTAAGGTCTCCTCGAGCTCAATAGCTGTTTTGTCCTTGTGATGAACTTATTTTGAGGGTTGGCCTCTTAGTGATGGTCGGACCCTATGTTGGTCAAACCACACCTTAGTGACATACTTAGAGTGTGGTCGCGCCCCTTGATGGACGGCCTATGATGCTTTGTCGCGCTCTTAGACCGCTCCAGTTCGTACATGCGGACTGGACATATTTCAACACTAACAAACAATATATGCCTTCTTTACTCTTCTAGAGTACCGACTGCATTTCTTGCCATTATTTTTGTAATGATGGAACCACATAATTTACATGATACACTTCCAGTGCATTAATCACAAAATCGGCAAGATATTCAATTCTCAACACATGTCATATATATAACTGATATGTAGCTTGGTATGCCACAAAGAGGGTCATAGTTGTCCACATTCAAATTATGTAATTTCATGTTTGAAATATTGAAGTAGTAACATGAAGCTGAAAATTGCATTTCGTATTTTAGTTCAAGTTTGAACTCTCAGATTTCATTCTATGAATTGTTTTTATCAGCTTATCATGTACTAACTCCCCTAAGCTGGGAAAAACTAATTCAGAGAATTAGAAATTGGGGGCACATATTATAAATGATCATGTCCAGCTTAGATACTTTTATACTCATACTTTTTTTTAAATATGTATGAGTAAATTTTCAAGAAAAAAAAAATACAACCATGGGTGTGTATAACTCTGGTAGTTGATTTTTCTGTTGTTATGTGTGCTCAAAATTAAATTTACCCCAATAGAAGACCACTAATCTGAGTAATAAACTGAGTTGCAGTAAGGCTGCAACATTGCTCATTCTATGATCTCCATTACCATGCTTAATCTCGAGTTGTGTCTTGACATTTGTATAGTATGATTTTAACACGAGAAAGCTTTCAGCACATAATCATATTCATATAAGGAAACTTCAGGTTTCTTATAAACGGGTAATATTGTACCCGGATGGCCATGTTTGTCACATCTATATTTTTCTATGTCATTATATTGTGATACAGTCGACTTTACATGCCAAACTTTTAGTTGTCCTTATTAATGACTAATTTTACTACAATGCTCGTACTCAAAATACATTTGAATTTTGCTAAAATAATGTGACATGCGAGTCATTGTATATTTCGTATTGGCAAGACAATATCCATCTTCTTCAGGAAGTGGGTTTGATGTGTGATTTTGTTGTATATGTATATAATCTAATACTCACATTCACTTGAGGGAATGGAGACATGATATAGTATAGTTTAATATATTCACATTCACTTGGAAAATTGAATAAACATATAGCTCAAAATATTCACATTCCACGAGGGAATAAACATAGCTCAAAATATTCACATTCCATGAGGCAATGGAGATAGCTTTAGCTTTATCTCATTGAGTGTGATGCAATCAAATGTAATATTAGCCCTCTTGATAATAAGATACTTAACTTCCAGGGGCTTACAAATATTTTTCACATTTTATATCGAAAACAACTTCAAGTTGGCGAGATTTATCTACGCTTTGCATGATATCATAGTTGATGCTTTTTTATAATATACGTCTAGTGATGTGTGGAGCCAATTTTTAATTACTTTTGAGATTTGATAGTCATGGCTACTGGTATGAACTCTAAGTATCAATTCAGATTTTTAAAAAAATCGTTGATGTACATGAGGTACATATTAGCCAACTAATAAATCAAGGATGTTGGTGTTCTAGGCCCTTTTCATTGTTCAGAAGCCACAACCATACATAAGTTCAACCACTTTGATAATATGATTAATCGAATCAACTTGGCATTAAGCAGGGCTATTAGCTTAGGGATATAAATCTTTTGTGACTTACATATGCATAGCAACTTCAGATGCTATATCTACTTGATGTCTCATTTTAAGAAATGGACAAAATTTATAAAGTATGACCAATTGTATATCTTGCAAGTCCTGTTATTGTTTATGTTTCCAATCACTTCAGGGATTGGAGAAATATGATTTGTATCCATATAATATCTTGTTCACATCCGTATGTGATAGCAAGATGTAACATTTTAATACATGGACAAAATTTTTAAGTGCCAATAGTGTACCTCTTTATTTTGCAATCCTCGTCAAGTATCTCTAATCACTTCAGGGAATAGAGAAAATATATAGTACAGTTTCTTTCAACGATTCAAAATGATAGAAAATAAATAATGCACTTATCTTTGGTAAAATTTATCCATGAATGATTTCTCCTATTGCTTCGGTGATGCACTTCAATATAAGTCCGGGCATTAATCGGGCTCCATTAAATCAATAATGTGATTAGCTAGAGTTCCATCAAGCGCCTCATGTATCAATGCTTAAAAACTCATCATGTACATGTGCATAGGAGTAGTAGAAATATGCATTAGTAAACAGGAGTAATTAATATTAATAACTAAACTATATCATCATGAATAACATTGTACCATTAAGAATCCATAACATGTTACAAATCAAGCAACTCTTGTGATAGTCTAATATCTAAATTAATCATTTCAACGGTAGGTAAATTACAGAACATGGCAAATATATCATTCAGCCATGCAAGACCACTATATATCAATTTACCTCATAAACACTTGAAACAGAATAAAATAAATTGTTCGGTAACCAACTTTGATGTATCACAAGAAAACTATCAGGGTTTAACATCATCCAAAATAACAAGGAAACTATTTCACAACTAATCACATGAACAGGCATATTGGCTAAACCATATATAGTACCATACACAAGCACTGATTAGATATTAATTAACCTCATCTCAGGACACAATTAATTAACTCTGATTTTATAACACTTTTGTAAACATAGGTAGTGAGAAACAATAACTATACACACATGACTTCAACATGTATTTGTCCCATATGATATGATAGACCCTATCTGTAATCATGCATTTTATAATAATGATAATAAGAAGTTCATGCATACATTATCCTATTCCTCATTGAACTTGTAAATGTACGGAATAGAATACAGTAATGAAATTTCATCGAATCTCATACCTGGACATTGCCAGAAGAAAGTAGGAGACAAAGAACTGGAGTATATGAAATTCATACGCACCCGTAAATCGTCTTGACTTACCAAGTAAATTTATACTCAGTAAATTCGTACTGCTGATCAGCTTTCTGTCCAGTAAGCTCGAGAACAGAACAAATTTCAGCGACACTCATCTCCTGGCGTCGTCGTTTCATATCTACTTCCGTTAGGATCGTACAATTCTTCTCTGCCTTCCTTAGTTAATCATATTCGAAAAATCCCAATCCATCGGAGCCAAAACCAAGCTTCTAAAATGGAACAAAACAGAACCGTGATTGGTTTTGGGCTTACATGGTTAATATACTAAAATGGAATAAAGCAGAACTAAATTATATGCAAAGAAAACCTACATCTTAACCCTAATTGATGAAACAATGATTTCAAAACATACTTCACTGACTATATATTCCAGTAACCCCACATCATAAAAGCACTAATTGAAGTAAAAGAAAACCGTAATTCTGAAAATACAATATCAACGGAGTTAAAGTACTTATCTTATGAAATAAGGGCACTGAATCAATCTGAAGGTAGATCAATCTGAGGGCAAGCCACTGAATCTTATCATAGTCTAGAAACCAGGCAAGAATGAAGCACAAACTCGACACCACATTTACAAACATGACACCAAGCACTCAAATTAAGACCCCTATGATTTAAATTCTCATAGACCGGAATAGCACACACTCGACACCACATTGTTATCAATTTACAGTTCTAATAATTACAATTACAGTTCTAATAGTTGGTGTTACAGTTCCAAGCCTGCTTGATATGATTTCTATAACATCATGCCTCATAACCATAACAACATGCCCTATAACCACAACATGAGTCTTTAACTATACAACAATTTACAGAAAGAAAAACTAAAGATAATTAATTTTATACCCCTAAAAACAGTAACATCATGCCTTAGAACCATAACATCACGTCTTAGAACCATCACGTCACGCCTTAGAACCATAACAACAATTCCGAGAAAGCACAGTCGGACATATCAGCAAAAACACATGCAAAACGAAGTAAAAGCTTCAGAAACAGTACGAAAACAAAACTTACATGAAACATTAAGATCTGAATCATCAGAAACGGATTCGAACGAGTAATCCTCTTCGTCATGATAATCGTTCCACGCCATTACACGCCCCACCGCCTTAATTTCATATGAATCAAAATTACCAAGGAAAAAATTGAATTGATGAAACCCTAGGTAAAATTCAAATCACGAAATCGAACTATGTGGATGAATTTATATGAAATTCCAAGTAATTACTTCATAGGAATAGTTAGAGAATTGGAAGAGACAGAGAGAGAGAGAGAGAAAGAATTGCAGGAAAATCGAAGAAAAATATGCAGAAAATTGCAGAGAGATACTCGAGGATGAAGAAACACGGAAGAAAACACACACTACACCATAAACTATCTGCCCAAACTCTCAATATACAGAAAATAATACTAGGCGGTTTTTTAATTGATCCGGTCGAACCGATTATGGACTTGACCTCGAAAAAACCACTATTTCCTATATTTTAGGAAAAACCAGACTTTTACGAGACTTTAGCTATAATATGAAACGCACGTTTTTATAGTTTTGGACTATATGTTTGATTTTATATTTGTGATGTACGATAAAAGTCGAAATAAGCTGGCTGGTGTAACTAATTAACACATTAAATTATATTACAAGTGTATAAGTTCAATTTCACGGCCAAAATAAGGTTGATTCATGGTGAAGCATTGTTCCACGCCATTACACGCCCCACCGCCTTAATTTATTTTATTTCACTCTTGATCCTCTATTTATCACTTTTACGGGGGGTGAGTTAAAACACCATTTTTCACAGACCACTCTCCGTTTCCATTGTCTCACAAACACAAAAGTCAATTGAGAGATATCAAAGAGAGATGAAAAATAGAGGAGAGAAAGGAGAGTAAGAACATATATATATGCGAGAAACACTTAGTAAAAACAAATAATGATCATCGGTCAAGAACAAAAACAAGTCGAGCCAAGCAAGAAAGAAAAGTTGTGAAAAAATAGATATTGAAAGAGTACGATGATGGTCCGCAAGCGTAAGGGTATGTATGGCGATTAACGTTTCAATTCTTCAGTTAATTTGAGTTTTATTTATTTATTTATTATATTTTATTGTGGGTTATATATACCCTTTGACAGGTTAGTTAGCATATATAGATAGTACAAGAGGTGTTGATAGCTTTGAACGGTGAAGTTGTAAGTAAAATTTTGTAACCTGTTATTTGATATGTTTGTAAGTGTTATTTGATTACTTGTTATTTGACTAATATGTGCTATTGATATTGATGATGTGATCTAAACTTATTCTGCTATATATGTGAATATTTTGATTGAAGCTGATAATGTTATTGATAATGTTTACGTGTAAATGATTGTTTAGAAATATAGTTAAGTCAATTTGTGAGCTAATGGTACTTATGGTATATATGGTGATTGTGTAATACATACATAAGAGATAAGTGGACTCTGTTATGGCTGCTGATGACCTCGAGTCTGTCTGAAAAAGAAAAGAGAGGAAAAATCTCCAGCATGACTGGATGGAGAACGCCCCAGCATGTGTGGATAGACCATATGGGGTCACCAAGAGACAAATTAGCTCCAGCATGAAAAAAGCTCAAATAGTATATAGGAATTTCGGGGGCACCCATATGCTACAGAGCTCGAATAGTATGTAGGCATTGAATAGTATGTAGGTATTGTGATCACGATTACTCCTGATTATAGCAGGGCCATAACAGATTAAGAAAATGGCTAAGCACGTGCATTTGATGTGTAATATCGATGTGCTGTGAATTGAAGTTATGTGCTCTAAAGACGAAATAAACTTGTATGATACGAAGAG
This sequence comes from Plantago ovata, assembly GCA_028274465.1. Taxonomy (NCBI): domain Eukaryota; kingdom Viridiplantae; phylum Streptophyta; class Magnoliopsida; order Lamiales; family Plantaginaceae; genus Plantago; species Plantago ovata. The sequence continues at coordinate 85,425,466 of CM051457.1, forward strand.
CTCATGTATGATGTGCTTACAAGATAAGTAACTGGTAATAGCACAAAGAAGAAATGAAAGATGAAAGGTGATATGTATGTATGCTACAAAGAACAAAAAGAAGAAGTATATGTGATGAAATGCTTGTTCTGTGATTTTTCATTACAAGCTGTTAAATAACGTGTTATCAAGTACCTTACAGGCCGTTAAATGGAATGTTACTTGATTATACTTATTGAGCCCGCAACTCATCAATTGCAATGTTGTTTTTTTTAGTTGATCAAGAAGAAGACAAAGAAAATGGCTTAACTGATAGAAGTTGAGTCTTGGATCAAAGGTTGGCTGGCTGGTTTCACTCCTTGGTACTGGCTCATCATCTGCATCTCATATAGGTAGTGTTGGCTATGTAAGAGAGGATGTACTCCTCCAAGCACATGAATTATGTGTTTTTTGTATAATTGTTAACGCTTCCGCATATGTTTCTAAATAAGAATTGCTTCCGCTCATGTACAAAAAGTGTGAAAAATGTCTTTTCATTTGCATAAGTATGTATAGAAAGTGTGAAAAAAACGTATTTTCACTTGCATAAGTAAAGATCTTGAAAAGAGTCTATGGTTTTAACATGCTTCCGCACATCTTAGCACCTAAGTATGTTTAATTACATACAAAGGTGTTAGGGTGTTACATAACTAGTGACACAACCAAATGCCACAGAAAACAAGAAAATCAATGAAAAAAAAGGGAAAAAAATTAAATTAGGAGCAACCAATGTCTTCTTCTGGTTGCCCCTAGGAATTACAATTTACCTTTTATTATCATATAATTTACTCACATGTGACTATGTGAGTAATAATCAGGTCAAGAGGGCAAAGATAAATAGAGGCATGAAGCTACTCAATTACAATCAAATGCAAATAAAAAATGAAATCAAATTATGATTGCATTATTCTGCACTAACAGTATATGCTACCAATCAAATTGGTAATAACTAGTACAATTTTGCATCCAGAAAACATACACTAACTTGTATCTATAACAATGAACTTTCAAGTTTCAACAACATATTCTTGCTTCCAACTCCCCAGAATTTCCTGCATCACATAAACACAGGAAGAAACAAAAATTAAATCTATTTGTAACAATTCACAAAAGCTAAAAATCAAACCAAAAAGAAATAAACTAAATAATGATTAGGCTAATAAAAATTAGAAAACTAAGTGCAGCTAACTCCCATATTGGGGTGAAAACAAATAGGGCACCAAGATGTAAGTCTAGCTATATATACGAAATTTCTGTTAAACTATAGCTTTATCGTAAATATTGAACTTAAGCAAACTAATGCAAAGTAACATGCAACGAATACCATAATAAAATCCATTTTGTGCGTGCACTATTTTTCTTCGAACACAACATCTCTAGCATTGTAGTGACCATGTAGTATGGTTGAAACATGAGAAATAATATGTTGAAGGGTAATTCGTGTCTCTTTCTAAGTTCGCAGTAAATCCCTAATCTAAGTCATTCTAGTTCTCCTTCTTGTAGTGTTCCTCTGAGATAGAAAGTGAGCCTTCTTGTAGCTTTCTCGTACCTGAAATAGACTAGAGGGGGGGGGGGGGTTAGTGTCTCTTGCCCGGTCTGTCAGGTATCAGACCGGAGAGGCGACTTTACGAGTAGGGAGTTGTGAGGCTTCCCTAGTACGTGTAGTAAATGTGGTGGTTGAGAGGAGTTAATATCGCCTACTGTTGATGAGTAAATGAGGCCTTTATATACTCATGGCCCTTCAACTTCTGGTCGCGTAGGATCATGACACGTGTACGGCTAGGATTGAAGCCTTCCTCGGCCCAGGCCCATTAGTGAGGTCCATGGGCCTTGGCCCAAGGGAGCAACCATGGGTGGTCGCTCGGGGTCTTCGTGCCTTACTTGTTCGTACGTGGTGCGAGTAGCATCTTGTCCAGTTTCTCTCAAGGAGCGTTATCTTGACGTAAGTTACTCCTCGAGCCTCAGAGACGCTCCTCGAGCCGTATGGCTGTTTTGTCCTTGTAATGAGCTTATTTTGAGGGTTGTCCTCCCAGTGATGGTCGGACCCTATGTTGGTCGATCCACACCTTAGTTACATACTTGGGTGTGGTCGTGCCCCTTGAGGGACGACCTATGATACTTTGTCGCGCTCTTAGACCGCTCCAGTTCGTCCATGCGGACTGGACATATTTCAACACCAACATATGTCCCCCTAGTTTCCAAGTATCTTTGTAAAAGATAGTTGAGGAACTATGTTGAGGTAGAGGTCGAGCAGAGCCTCGACTAATAGTGGGCGAAAAAAGATTTCCGTATTTGCACCTTGGTATCTTTCCCTCCTCCTATCTCTCCCTCCCCCCCCTTTTTATAGGGTGCGAGCAGACGTTGCTCGGACCTTATGAAAAAGAGGTATGTTTGTTGGGCAGAGATCGGATCCGGGTAAGTATTCCTTGGTGGAATGGAATGACTTCCTGCCGCTTTTTCTTTTGAAAGTATCTCGAGGAGAGATATTTCTAAGAGTGGAATGGAATGACTTCCTGCCGCTTCTTATTTTGAAAGTATCTCGAGGAGAGATATTTCTAAGAGTGGAATGGAATGACTTCCTGCCGCTTTTTCTTTTGAAAGTATCTCGAGGAGAGATATTTCTAAGAGTGGCTCCTCGAACCACTGCCCGATTTTTTGCTTTTCTAACCTTTTTCTCTGTGTGGTCTCGAGGAGCAAACATTATGGTCGTCGATCTATCTCTGGTCCGAGTCGAGCGGTGTTCGCGCTCACGAATTACCTACTATGGTTAGGTAATTCGCTCCGGATTTGAAAGCGTGCTCGAGCCCGAGCGGGAGCGTGGAGGGTAAAATAGGGAATTCACCCGGCGGCGGCGATCTGAGCCGTTGATATCTGCCACGTGTTCGGTCCCGATGGAGCGAGGGCACCGACCGTTCAAATTCCTCGGATACCCTTCTATAAATAGGTGAAGGCCGAACTCGTTTTTCACTTTCTGCCAAAATTTTTACTGAAATCACTTGAGAGAGCGAGGAGCATAAGAAAGCGATCGAAGAGCATCATTCCGTGATCGAGTAGCTACGTCGTCGAGACCAAGAGAGCGCGAGTAGGATTTCCGGTAACCAGAATCCAATTCTCAGGCGGACTTTCAACTTTTCCGGCTTCCTTTCCGGTTTTCAGTCTTCCAACACTTAGTATCAAGTAAGTTTTCTTCTTCCCTTTACGGTTACTTGCTTGAATCTCTTCTTTTTTGCTCGAATTTTCTATGTGTTGCTTTCGATTTTGCCCCTTTTTCGATTTTGTCTTTCCGGAATGGTCACCTGAGAATTTGCCGGTGGGCGGCGGCCTGAAAACGGTCATGGACTTAATAAAATGTAAACGGACCTGTAAGACTTGGATTTTTTCCGTTAATGAGCATGCTTGAAATTTTGAAGATTTCGAAATGTTTCCCCCTTTTATTTTTCTGTACACCCCAATGCCTCCAAACTTGAGAAAATGCTAAGTTTAGAACTGTAGATTCCCTAGCTCTTCGGTTTTATGCGGTTGGTCGCTCTTTGCATGCTACTCGATCCGCTTTTATTTTTGCTGTAGAGTAGTTTCTTGCGTATTTGTGCCGTTTTTCTTTTTTGTGAGATTTATCTCCGTTCGGGAGGTCGAGCATAATCAACATACATAAACGGACCTCTCGGACTATCACCACCCATCCTTACTATTTTTCTGGCCAACCTTTTAGGATGTCCGAGAGCGACGACAGTCAAAACCGTCACGACGCCCTCGATTACGGGAGCGGCCAGGATACGTCCGAGGAGACATCAGTATCGGCCACCTTCCTGGATCAGACCATGGAGCTCTCCTCTGATCACGAAGAACCGGCTCCTCAGGTCGAGGAGGTTGAGAGTGAGGAGAGCGAGGAGGGGGAGGTCGAGGAAGGAGATGAGGGTGAAGAGTCTGGAGAAGAAGATGACTCCGAAGAGGAGGAAGAGGAGGATGAGTTCCGTCTGGAAGTCCGAAGAAGACGGACTGCCGACGAGCATTTTATAGATGATCGGACCGAGGCAGAAGGGGGTCCTCCAGACACGGGTGTCCCGACCGCCATATTAACACAAGCTGCCCAGGTTTTAGGGCGCGACTATGGTGTTCGGGGCAATATCGACCCAGCGCCTATCCGAATAGAGGACATGGACGATACCGAGCAGCCTACGCCTGAGCTTGCTTGGTTCGAGGAGGGCGAACATTCTTTCCAAGGGGGCCAGAATAAGGAAACCGAGCAGCCTTCCTCATCTCGAGTACGCAGGTCCGAGCTGCCCGTGCAAACAGTTCGTCGCACGGTGATTAGTAGCGACGAGGTTTCCCTTGAGCAGATAGGCGATCTCCATGGGAATGAAGCTGGTCCGAGCCGCAGTTTTCCCTCCCCTTCGTTTTCTGAGATGAATCGGAACGCGGAGCGAGAACTGCTAATTCAAGAGCAGTACTATATCGACGACCTGATCCCTTACGAGACTATTGATCCGACTCAGATCGATTTCAGCTTCCCCGCGACGGGTAATGTCAGACTTCCCAATCCAATCGAGGTGGCTGAAGGGGAGCGAGCAAGAGCTGTACTCGAACGCGATCGCAAGCGTAAGAGGGGCGAGGAGGTCTTGCTTTCTGAGGATGACGAAGAAGTTGCTCATGCTCCGGGTAAGGCCCCGAAGAGATCGAAGAAGAAGGCTTCTCGATCTCGGAAGAAAAATGTAGATCCCGAGGAGACTTCCAAAGTAACTGTGGCCAGTGTAAAGAAGTTCACGCGAGGACCCAAGGACGTTGACCTCCCCGATCCCCAGGGTGAGAAGAACGAAGATGGTTTGATCCCGACGACCGCCTCCACGGTTAAGAAGGAAGAGATACCATCCATCCGGCAAAAATATCGATTGAGTAAGAGGAAGATTGACATCCTCGTTCCCCGTCCCGATCAAACTTTTTATAATGCCCCCCTGGGTATATGGCCGTGCATCTACTAACGCTGGATCGGGGATGGATCCTCCCTTTTTGTGATCCTTTCAAGTACATAATCAACCAATTGGGTCTCGCTCCGTGGCAACTTCTCCCTAGTGCATTCGGCACTCTTATTTGTTTCAGGGTACTCTGCAAAAAGCTGGGGATTCCAGTAAATTTTCACAACTTCAATCAGCTCTTCCGGGTCTCGATGAGCTCCGGCAATAAGTTCTTCTACTACTTCAATACTCGGCCCGGGCTCGGATTCATTGTGGATGCTCCGTCCTCTTCGGGCTACAAGTGGTTTCACCGCTACATCTATGTTAAGAAGAAGAAGCTCCCCGGTATGAGCGACTCGGATGTGGAGTGGGGAGTCCCCAAGCACTTTTATCGAGGACCGATTTCTGATCGGTACCCCCACCCTGTGGAGTTCGACCCCTGGGTACAGGCGCTCGAGGAGAGAAATGCTTGTGAAGACCCCGAGAAGTACTTTTACTGGGGTTTGGTGTTGCAACCGCTCCCTTATCTTGCCGGTCTGTCCTCTCCGGTCTACACGGGTTACAAGAACTCAGGACACACCGACGACCTCCTTTTTGGTAACTAGATCGAGGATCACTTTAGAAATGCTTTTACTTTTGTTTTTTCTCTGTTTTCCCTGTATCGAATGCCCCTGCTCTTCGCGTTTGCTAATCATTTGTTCTCCTCGATTGTGCAGAGTACTGGTTTGCTTGGATCATGTCGAAGACCCTAGAGGCAAAAGAGGAGAAAAGGCGAAAACAGCGCTTGGCGGGCAAGACTATGAAGATCCTCGGGTCCCTTGACCTTAGCCATCCTAAGAATGCGGCTGAGCACCGAGACACTTTGGTCAAGGAGGGGCTCGCGACGATCGAGGACCCCTTGGAGGCTGTCAAGAGAAAGGCCACGGAGGACGCGGCGGCCGCAAAGAAGACCGGGGAGGCCGGCGAGGGTAACCCGGAGAAGCGTCCCAAGGAACGGGCCCCTCCAGCGAAGCGAGCCGGTGCGAAGAGGCTCCTAAATCTCGGCGGGAGCGACCAGCCTGCTCGTAAAAAGGGGGCGGCCGCTCTGGATATCGACCGCGATGCTGAAATAAAGCAGTTTGTCCAAATGTCCGAGTTGGACCGTGCTCACGAATTGAGCCTCTGCGCTCTACAGGTAAACTTACAGAATTTTTACAAGTTTGTAACTTCCTTCCTCCTCGCTTTTGCAAAATTTAACTTTTACAATTTATCGCAGCTCGAGAATATCAAGGAGGCGTATGCCAATGTTGCAGCTGATCGCTCCGATATAGGCCAAGTTATCGAGGAGCTCGAGAAGACAGTGGCGGCGGAGAAGGCGAAGGCCCAGGTGGCGAATGAAGAGGTCCGCAAGTCTCATGAAAAGGTGGATCAGCTCGAGAAGGAATTGGCTAGGGAGAAGCAGAGAGCTCTGAGTTAGAAAGGTGGGTATTCCACACTGTCGCAATGCATGCAGAAGTTTAAGGACAGTGTGCTATCCTTCCTCGTCGGTAGAAGGCTCGAGACGGCCCGGGATTTCATGGAGTCCGCCACTTATAAGTTGGCTACTCAGGACATAAAGGATACTGCTCGCGAGGAGGGTTTCTTCTCCTGTATCGGGCAGCTCAAAAGGGTCAAGCTCCTTCCTGAGGATTTCGACGTAGATGCTCACGATGACATGCACGCAGGGAGGCGCGATGACATGACCCGGTATCCTGATGAGATTCCGAGCGATGAGATGCATCATGCATGCGAGTTCGGCGAGCTTGTTACTGATCCGGAGGTGCCTTACCCGAGTAAGCCTTCCTATCTCCCCCGCTGGGTTCCCGAGTGTATCCGGGCCGGTCTACTTCTTCTGTTCGAGAAGGCGCCTCTTCGAAATGCCAATTGGATTCAACTGAACAAGCCGGTAATGGGGCGCGGAGAGGGTTTTGTGGAGCCGGAGCTGACTACTCATGCTAATGCAATAAAGGAGGCTCGCGAGAAGGGTGGCGACATGAACTTGCATACTCCGAACAGCCCTACTCGAGCTGGTGCTTCGACAAGCAGTGTCCCTGGGAATCAGAGCGAGTTCTCGGCCAGTCGGACCAGTTGAAGGCGCGAGAGCTTGATCAAGGCCGAGTATGCTCGGTTAACTTTGTACTTGTACTTGTATTTTTTCAAGTTTTTTCCGGACAATTTCCTGCTTTCATAATGTGCTATTCGGCCCCTTGTGGCATACTTCATAATTTGCTATTCGGCCCTTTGTGGCGCACTTGATCCCCGTTGTATTATAACATGATGTATGCTTTCTTTACTTCCTTCAATGCCATTTTCTCCTCGATTTCTTTCTTATACTTTGTATTTTCCTACTAACTCCCTGGTTATGACGTATAACTTGAATAGAGTAGTCAAATACGAGCAAGTTAAGATCGAGTAGCCTTGCTCCTCGAGGCATAGGATATCAAGATGATCTTTGTTAACAATAACTCGGTCAATACTGCTCGAGCTCCTAAGGGAGTTGCAGCGCTCCTCGATTCCCTTTAATAATTAAGGGAAATTCTAAGTGTTGGGCCAAGATGACTCTGGTTTTTCTTCGATCGCATTCTGCTCGCCGCTCCCATTGCCTTAAAAGGATTCGCTATTAATTATCTCTTTCAGATAAGAGATCGGGGAGGGTTCCCTTAATAAGACGGAATCGGGTAGATCATACGTAAATCGAGTAAGCTTTCATGATCGAATAGCAGCATAATAGTTCTAAAATTGAACAGTTTTTGAAAGGTAGACATTGCATTGATTTGTCGGAAATACAATTACAATGGGGGCTCCTCGGCCAGCTTGCTTACAACAACTCCTTAACAAAAACAAGAGGTACCTCTCACTTGAATCAGTGAGGAATCCTTCTCGATCCATGGGCCTTTCACATGGGTTTTCAAAAAGCTTTTTTCTCCCTACAACTCAAGCGTAGAATCTCTGGAGGTTAGAAGTATTCCATGGGTTCTTTAATACCCTCCCCTCCATGTCTTGAAGACGATAACTTCCATTGGACCTTGCTTCTATTATCTTGTAGGGGCCTTCCCAATTGGGTTGCATCTTCCCAACTTTGCCCAGGATGTCTGCTCTTCGGAGTACTAGGTCTCCTACTTGGAAGTCTCTCTCTCTCACGCCTTTGTTGTAGGTCTTCGCGATCAATGCTTGATATCTGAGGATGTTGGCCAAGGCGTTGGTCCTCGCTTCACTGACTGTCTCCAGGTCGAAGAGTCTCTCTGTATGATTGTCCTCGGGTTGATACCCTTGGATTCTGATGGTTTCTACCGCCACTTCTGCTGGTATGACCGCCTCGGACCCGTAAACTAGCGAGAAGGGAGTCTCTCTCGTAGCTGTTTTTGAAGTAGTGCGGTATGCCCATACCACTCCATCAAGCTCGTCGACCCAGTCCTTGTTGGTGGCGAACCTCTTCTGCAAGTTGTTGACGAGGATTTTGTTGACGGCTTCTGTTTGCCCATTGGATTGAGGATGTCCTACAGAGGTATACCTCCTCTCAATCTTCATTTCCTTGCACCATTCATTGAATCTTTGGCCACAAAATTGAGCCCCATTATCCGAGATGAGGACCCTTGGCAAGCCAAATCGACACACGATGTTCCTCCATACGAAGTTCATCACTCTTTGTTCGGTGATGGTAGATACTGCCTCGGCTTCCGCCCACTTGCTAAAGTATTCGACCGCAACAATGATGAACTTCTTTTGCCCCGTGCCTCTTGGGAAAGGACCGACTATGTCGATGCCCCATATGTCGAAAGGGCAAGTGATGGTGATGGGCATGAGAGGTTTCGCCGGGACGTTGATCAAATTCGCGTGCCTTTGACACTCCTCGCACTTTCTCACAAATTGGGCAGCGTCTTCGCGAACAGCGGGCCAGTAGTATCCTTGTCGAATGACTTTTTGCGCGAGGGTTCTTCCTCCGGCATGGTCTCCGCAACTTCCTCGATGCATTTCTCCAAGAAGTTTTTGAACTTCGACGCATCTCAAGTAGACACCCTCGAAAGACCTTTTGTACAAGTAGTCTCCTTGCATGATGTATCGAGGAGCTTTTCCCTTGATTCTCCTCGCTTCAGCCTTGTCACGAGGAAGGCTTCCATTTTTGAGATATGTAGTTATCTCTTGCATCCAACTCGGTTGATCGTCAATTGCCAAGACGTTTGGCTTTGATGACCACAAAGATGATGCGTTGATTCTCATGAGTATCACGTTCCGGGTATCAACTCCTCCGGAGGCCGAAGCATACTTTGATAGGGCATCTGCCCTTTGATTGAGATCCCTCGAGAACTTTTCAATCTCACAACTTTCGAATTTTTGAATTTCTTCCGTGATGGCGCTCTTGTACTCAGCCAGTGAGTCTTTCTTGGTTCTGATTTTCCCCGAGATTTGCTTCTCGGCCAGTTGGGAATCAGTGAAGAGATGTAGCTTCTTCACTTCCAATGACTTTGCCATACGTAGAGCTATGAGGATGGCTTCATATTCTGCTTCATTGTTGGAGACGGGGAAACTAAGAGTAACGGCGTACTCGAGTTCAGCCCCTCCGGGACTTTTGAAGTATATTCCTATCCCGCCATTTTTTCCTGATGAGGATCCATCAACATGAAGAATCCAGACGTCTCCATGGTCGACTAATTATTTGGGTTTGGAGAGACGGTCTCCGCGCCCTTCGGCTCGTCGATTTTCTCCGCCAGGAACACTTCATGCCTTTTTCTTTTGGTCTGGGACATAGCCTTAAGCTCTTTCAAAGCATCTTCCAGAGCTTGCATAGGGTTGTTTTGCTGGGGTTGCTCTTCGACCATCATCATAGCACTCTTTATTTCTGAAGAGTTTTCCTCTGAAGTTCCTTTTGAGGGATACTCTACGAGGAAGTCGGCGATGACTTGTGCTTTCTTGGCCACAGGTGCTTGATAGTCGATGTCGTACTCACTTAGTTCAATCGCCCACCTTGCCATTCTACCCGAATTTTCGGGTTTTCCGAGGACTTGCTTAAGAGGTTGCTTTGTCAAGACTACAACCTTGTGAGCACCGAAGTAGGGTTTTAACCTCCTTGCAGTATAAACGAGGGCAAAGGAAAGCCTCTCAATATCCATGTACCGCGTTTCAGCCCCGACAAGTACTTTGCTCAAGTAGTAGATGGGCAAGTGGTCGTTTCCTTGGATTCGCACCAAGACCGAGCTGATAGCTTCCCCTGTTGCTGCCTAGGTATAAATAGAGTACCTCTCCTTCTACGGGTTTCGACAATAGTGGAGGAGCGAGTAGATACTCTTTCAGCTTTTCGAAGGCTTCCTCGCACTCCTTTGTCCACTCGAAGTGGCTGCTCTTTCTTAGCACTTTGAAAAAAGGTAGATTTTTCTCGGCAGACCTCGAGATGAATCTACTCAATGCAATTGATTTTCCGATCAATTGTTGCACCTCATTGATGGATTGAGGTTGGGGAAGATCGAGGATGGCCTTTATCTTTTCGGGATTTGCCTCTATTCCTCTTTCTGTTACCATGTAACCGAGGAACTTCTCCCCTTTGACACCAAAGGTACACTTCGCCGGGTTGAGCTTCATGCCATACTTTCTCAAGATTGAGAAGCATTTTGTCAGGTAACCTACATGTTGCTCCTCGGTTTTGCTCTTGACGAGCATGTCATCGACATATACCTCCATTGTTTTACCTAGCTCTTCTTTGAACATTTTATTAACCAACCTCTGATAGGTCGCTCCGGAGTTCTTAAGACCAAATGGCATCACGTTGAAGCAATACACATTGCCATTAGCGAAGAAGGCAGTTTTAGGCACATCATCTTTGGCCATTTTGACCTGGTAGAAGCCCTGGTATGCATCCATGAAACTCAGGAGGGCGCATCCAGCGGTGGAATCGACCAGCTGGTCGATCCTTGCGAGAGGGTATGGATCCTTCGGGCAAAACTTGTTGAGCCTTGTGAAATTGTTGCACATTCTCCATTTCCCGGGCCTTTCTCCACGAGGACCACATTGCATACCCAATCAGAGTATCTCACCTCCTTGATGTGGCCGGCCTTAAGAAGTCTTTGGACTTCCGCTTCTATGATGGCATTGTCTTCAGCACTGAAGTCTCTTCGCTTTTCTCTGATTTGGGTGATCGATGGGTCTACGTTCAGACGGTGAACGGCGACACGTGGGTCGATCCCCTTGAGGTCCTCGGTACTCCACGCGAAGATGTCGTTGTTATCTTTCAAACATTGGATGAGTTTCATCCTGACTTCAGTAGTCATCTCAGTGACTTCATCTTGTCGGCACTTCCTTCGACAATTTGGATTTCTTCTAGGGCTTCTCTTGCTTCAATTTTGTTTTCCTCAAAGAATTTCTTCTTTTTGGAAGAGGGTGGGATTGGTGGAATCACTTGATACTAACAGCTCCTACTAGAGTATCCTTGTCTTTCTTCATGATCGCTTTTCTTCGCCTGAGTGACGGACTTGGCTTTTTGACTTTCTCTTCACTCGCCGAACCGTGTAGAAACGATAAGGCGCATTGTGAACTAGGGGTGTTTCCTCGGATGACTGCCCTGGGTTTGGTTCTCCGATTGCAACCCTAGAAGTGAACTTGGCTGACATGGTGTAGCATTCCCATGCTTCTCGTATGTCTCCTACTTCTTGTCCAATTCCCAAAGGAGTGGGGAACTTCAACTTGTTGTGGACCGTGGACACTACGGCTCGGAATTGGGAGAGACCGGGTCAGCCTAGGACTGCAAAATAATCAAATGGCATATCGACGACCACGAAAGGAACCTGTTGCGTCACTCGTCTAGGAGCGCTACCCATTGACACCGTGAGGTTGATCATTCCGAGTGGCATGATAGGTTGTCCTCCAAATCCTATCAATGCGCTCCTCACTTCTCTGAGCCCTTCCCTTGGGTTCATTTGCATCCTTTTCAAGGTTCCTGTGAAAATCAAGTTCGCCGAGCACCCGGTGTCGACGAGGATCCTTCCTAGCTTGTATGATTGAACATCCAAGGAAACTACGAGTGGAACGCAAGGGTCATATATGTTCCCTCCTCCGGCATGCTTCAGAGGTATCTCGCTATCATCGAAAGAGATAACATTGGTTCCCGGTCGTGCGGCTTGAGCATACTTCACATCTCGGACCCTGAGGTTGTCCGCCGTAATCTCCCTTTGATTACGAGTGTCGCCGCCGGCGGGTCCTCCCGCAATTGTGAGAGTGTGGATGCTTCCATTCACAGGGCGGTTCTCATAATTGTTGTAATTATGAATGTCATCGTCCTGAGGGTTTCCTTGGTAAGGGTGCTCGCTCCCACTTCGAGGTGGTGGGGGCAGGAGTGACAGGGGTTCCTCCTTCCGGATGTAGTTAACCAATTGACCGTTACGTATCATCCTCTCAATTTCGTTCTTGAGCTCGACACACTCATCAGAGGTGTGCCCTTTTCCCTTGTGAAACTTGCAAAATTTTTCCGAGCTCTTGTTCCTTTGATATTCCTTAATCGGGGGTGGCCATGAGACGTCTAGCTTCCTCGAGACTATACAGTTCAAGATGTCGGATCTTGGCCTATTTAAGCCTGTGTAGTTGCTATATCGTCTTGGAGGTGACCTTCTAGGAGGAGACCTTTTGTCTCTGAAATCATTTCTAGAGTTGCCCTCCTTGATCAACCCAAATTTTTGCTCTTTCCTTTGCTTCCCGGGATTTTGGGGGCGAGGAGGGTACTCCTTCTCTTTTTCTTTTCTTTCCCTTTCTCCTTGGGAAGATTGGTTCTCACGGTGACTGTTTTTCGGAATTCCTCGGCCTCGAGGAAATCCTTGCAAACTTTGGCAAGTTATGCTTCATTCTCCACACACGATGCTGAGAGTACATCTTGGAATTTGATGTTGGTAGTGTTACCATACAAATATTCTTTCCTCTCATTGATCGAGTGATCTTCGACTTGGAGGGCTGCTTCATGAAAGCGATTGATGAAGTCCCTCAAGTCTTCGTTGTTTTTCTGAACAATTTCAGCCAAGTACCTCACCCGTCTCTTGGCGTTCATTACCTTCTCGAAACGCTTAGAGAACTCCTTACAGAGATCTCTATATGACTTGATGGATCGGTGAGGGAGGCGCGACCACCACTTCATGGCTTCTCCGGAGAGGTTAGCCGGGAAGAGGAGTGCTTTGGTCCTTGAATCATGACCGTAAGCGTCCATTTTAGTGCCAAATCTTACCAAGTAGTCCTTTGGACAACTTGTTCCATCATAGCTTTCGAAGGTGGGGAACCCTCTTTCGATTTTGGCTTGGTGGCTTCTGATCTCATCACACAAAGGGCTCGGATCTTGGTCTTGCTATTTCTCTTGGACAGTTCCTCGTAGAGTCTCTATCTGAGCATCAAGTGCTGATTTCCTCGCGTTGAGTTCCTCCAGAGTGAGCCTCCTCCCCGTGATCGAGTCGATCAAGGGGGTTACCTCAACTACTGTTCTCAACGCTTGATTCTCCTCCACTGCCTCTTGTTGGTTTTGAGGAGTTACCTGATTGGGGGTGACTTGATTGGGGAGAGCAGGTGGTGTAGCGACCACCTGAGCTCTATTTTCTTGTCGAGCTACATTTTGTAACGATGCCCGTATCCTTCTATCAATCAAGTCTCTCAAGTCATCCGGGGCACCTTGGGGTCCTAACCTCGATTGAATTCTTGATGGTCCAAGTCGAGATTGGATCGGCCTTGTGTTGGCTCTCGAATGTGCTTCATCTTGTGCAACTGGTGCTCTTCCTTGGGATTGACGAGGAGCGACCATGGTGTCACGAGGTTGCTCTTGCACCGGCGCTGGTTGTGCTCCCTGAGCTTGTATCTCAGTGTTAACCCTAACAGCCTCATTACCCCCGACGTATCCTTGTAGAGTAAGAAGGAAGAGACCGTATTGAGCTTCGCCCATCCCAAAGTCTGATGGTCGGACTACACGTCCATCAGGAAGGGTGAAGGTCAATGCGGCCGGTTGAGGAGGGTTCACTGCTACGGGAGGTTGGTTGATTGCTACTGGAGGAGGCTGCCCCCTAGGCTCGGCGTTGTTCGGGACTCTCAACGCTCAATAGGCATTTCCTACCGGGATTCCTTGCGGGTTGTTTTCGCCCGATCTTTCATTTCGGGAGTGGGTGACATTAGTAAATGCCCCCTCCGTGTAATCCCGATTCCTTGCAACATTGTTGTTTCTTGGTTCCCTTGGAGCATCCTCCATTCCTCCTCCACGACCGTTACTAGAGGGACGACCTCTAGGTCGAGGAGGATTCCTGGGTGGTGCATTAGCAAGACGGTTGCTTCTTCTGGGAGGCATACTCGTGAAGAGTCACGAGGAGGGTTGGGGCTCGACTAGTAGGGCAAGGAATGACCTTTCGTGTCGATTCCCACAGACGGCGCCAAATGTTGAAGGGTAATTCGTGTTTCTTTCTAAGTTCGCAATGAGTCGCTAATCTAAGTCATTCTAGTTCTTCTTCATGTAGTGTTCCTCTGAGATAGGAAGTGAGCCTTCTTGTAGCTTCCTCGTACCTGAAATAGACTAGAGGGGGGGTTAGTGTCTCTTGCCCGGTCTGTAAGGTATCAGACCGAAGAGGCGACTTTACGAGTAGGGAGTTGTGAAGCTTCCCTAGTACGAGTAGTAAATGTGGTGGTTTAGAGGAGTTATTATTGCTTACTGTTGAGGAGTAAATGAGGCCTTTATATAGTCGTGGCCTTTCATCTTCCGGTCGCGTAGGATCACGACACGTGTACGACTGGGATTGAAGCCTTCCTCGGCCCAGGCCCATTAGTGAGCTCCATGGGCCTTGGCCCAAGGGAGCAACCATGGGTGGTCGCTTAGGGTCTTCGTGCCTTACTTGTTCGTACGTGGTGCGAGTAGCATCCTGTCCGGTTTCTCTCAAGGAGCGTTATCTTGACGTAAGTTGCTCCTCGAGCCTCAGAGATGCTCCTCGAGCCGTATGGCTGTTTTGTCCTTGTAATGAGCTTATTTTGAGGGTTGTCCTCCCAGTGATGGTCGGACCCTATGTTGGTCGATCCACACCTTAGTGACATACTTGGGTGTGGTCGTGCCCCTTGAGGGACGACCTATGATGCTTTGTCGCGCTCTTAGACCGCTCCAGTTCGTACATGCGGACTGGACATATTTCAACACCAACAAAGTGGAGGTTACGAATACATTCTCGTCGCTGTGGATTATGTGACAAAGTGGGTAGAGGCGATTCCCACAAGAAAGAATGATGCCGCGGTTTTTACGAAGTTCTTAAAGGATGTGATCTTTTCTAGATTTGGATGTCCTAGGACAATCATCAGTGATGGAGGTTCGCAGTTCGTCAACAGAACCTTTGCTTCTCTTCTTAAGACGTACGATGTCACCCATAGTGTTGCTACGCCATATCATCCACATACTTCGGGACAAGTTGAAGTTAGCAACCGTCAGATTAAGAAGATTCTCGAGCGAGTGGTGAATCCTAGTAGGAAAGATTGGTCTGGAAAATTGAATGATGCGCTTTGGGCGTATAGAACTAGCTATAAGACGGTGATTGGAACCACTCCATATAGACTTGTGTATGGGAAAGCATGCCATCTTCCTGTGGAATTGGAACACAAGGCATATTGGGCTATTAAAGAGCTAAATCTTGATTTAGGAAAAGCTGGCGAAGAACGGTTGTTACAACTTGATGAGCTTGATGAATTACGCCTTGGTGCCTATGAGAACGCCAAGATCTACAAGGAGCGTACCTAGAAGTATCATGATCGTGGTATAGTACGTAAGGAACTGATTCTTGGTCAAAAAGCTTTGATGTGTAATTCTCGCCTTCGTCTATTTCCTGGAAAGCTCCATACTCGTTGGGATAGACCATACCAGATTGTCCAAGTTGCTCCCCATGGAGCTGTAGAACTCTTGGATCCAAAGACGTGCAATACTTTCAAAGTGAATGGGCAACGAGTGAAACCATACTTCGAGCTTCCTAGTGATCAAGTAGAGGTTGATCATCTCGAACTAACCTTTCCCACCTCTACTTAAGGATAGGTATAACATATTTTGTTGTTTTGAGCATGTCATTGTGTTTTATTTTATATTTTCGTATATTTTTGGTGATAAAACAGGTTTTAAGATGATAATTTTGAGTTTTGGGAGGAAAAAGACGTCTTCTGGAGTCTGGCGATGCAAGGCGAAGCGCTCCCCACGTGGGGGGTTTCGCCTGGCAAGTCCAGGCTAACTGGGACGTTCTGGACGCCCCAGGCGAATCGTCCCCCCACCTGGGGCGGTTCGTCCCGGGTGTCTAGAAACCCGGAGCGTTCTGGACGCCCCAGGCGGATCGCCCCCCACCTGGTGCGGTTCGCCCCGGGTATCCAGAAACCCGGAGGTCCGGATTTTCATTCGGAACCCCATTTTCTCCTATTATGATAAATTATTGATCTTTTTACTTCTTTATCGCCCGCTTTGGTTTCTCACGAGTTTACTTGAGCCCTATAGGTTACAGGTACAAGTTAGCTTTCACCTTAAATCCACTTTCGACGTTCGGGACGTGCGACGACGTTCAGGTTTGGGGGGTGGGGTTATCACTGGCTATCTTCTCTATACTTGTTTTGCTTATGATAAACTCGTGAAACCCTTTGTCTACATTTGCACGTTTACCGCTTTCTTAGTATTTAGTTGCATACACTACATTCATCCTAGTATAAAGTTTTGCATGTTTTTGTGTGGAGGTTTATTGCCAAATTATTTTAACTTTTTTATTGGGTAGATTAACTAGTTATGAGCTTTGACCATGCGTTTCATCTCTATGAATTTGTTTGAGGTTTTCTCGCTTGGCTTGTCACATTTATATATGCACTTAGTTAAGCTTGGTAGTCTCGACATCACTTAGTGGTGTTTTCTCTACTGCGGTTCACGAAAGCCTTTATAATAAGATGATGTATGTTAGAGCATTGTGGTTGTTCTCCCGTGTAATTATGTACCTAAGAGGCAACAAGTCTTCACCTTGCTTTGAGATTGCTAAATGCCTAGAAAGGAGGTAGTGTGAGATTGTGTGATCCTTTGTTTGAAACCTATTCTAACGAATAGGTTTGGGGAGGGGGTTATGCTGTCATTATGACTTATTTTTCGATTTTGAGTGTTGTGAGTTTGTTTTCCTTTTTCGTAAAGATTGTGCTCCAACCTATTCTTTCGAATAGGTTTGGGGAGGTCGTTTGTGAGTCATTGTAATTTCTTTTTCGTTGTGCTACTGATGGCTATATATACAAAAAAAACAGAGGAAAAAAGAAAGAAAAAATCGAAATAAATGAAAAAAGAAAAAAATCTAGAAAAGAAAAAAAAAGAAAAAACAGAAAAGACCCCAAAAAAGCAAAGAAGGGTCCAAAGAAAGCCAAAAAGCAGTTTAGCAAAGTGTTTGTCTCGTTTTTCAATTCTTATAATGTTCGTAACCGAGTTGTAAAGTGTGTCTTTTGTTTGTTTGAGTATCATATGTTCTAGACCACCCTCCTCCTGCCATTCAGAAAGTGGTGATTAGTTTATGACTTTGCTTGAGAGATGGGTAGAATAGGGGAGTGTGAACTTTTTGGGAACCCTCCTTCGTTATATGAGAGCCAGTATTGGTTCGACCTCTTTGAGGGAAACTCTTAACTTGGTGAACAGTAGTAAGTCCTCAGTTTCATAGGCACGGGACAACCATTCGTATTTTAACATGTTTCATTACGTCGTCACTGACTAGGTCCAGGTAGAGAATGTTACGAGAGACTATCTTGTTTAACATAGTGCATATGTGAATGTGTATGAGTCAATCGAGGCATTCTTCAACCAATATCCATGTTATGATTTGTATGGTTATTGTTCATAAGTTTTTGATAGACTCAATAGATTAGTTCATTTCATTTGGCATGAGACTCCATTTTGTGTGTTGCATTGGCTTTTTGCATTAGAGTCTAACTTAGTTGCTTGAGGACAAGCAAAGGTCCGGTTTGGGGAGTTTGATGAACGTGTATTTTACACTTTCATTCTAGTCTTTTTCACCAATTCAGCTTATATTTTAGTGCATTTTATTAGAATAGTGTCACGTTTCCCTTTTCTTTGCATTTTTCAGGTTTTAGGTAAAAACCGTATTTTTATGGGCAATATTGATGAAGAGGACGAAGTTTTGGTGTTTCGAGGACATTCGTGGTGTATCTAGAAGGTTCCGAATGAGATTTGAGGCCTAGGGAACGAGTTTCAAGGCTTAAAGGTCACTAGTGAGTTAGCAATTCATCGCAGATTGACAACCTTCGTTGGTAACTTGTATCTCACAATTTTTCTGCTTTGATTCTAGTTGATTGCAATTTATCTATAAGTAGCTAAATCTATCGTTGGTGATAGTATGTGATTTCTTAGCTAGGGTTCTTAATTATGGATGAGTGGCTTCGCGCGTTTAAGACTTGATTTATTGTTTTATTTCTTTGATCTATCTAAGCCATCTATCTTCATAGTGTTGAATTGAAAGGAACACACAGGACAATTCACGATCATATATTTCTATACAAACTTCAAGTACTTCATGCATGATTATTACCCGTTGCTTCGAATGACCATACTATCACTAAATTCCATCATATTGATAAGAAAAAATTGTGCTTTGCTTCATTCCTGATTTATAGTTTAAGTTAAATTAGATAAAGCTAGCTATAGTCCTTAGAGATCGACAATCGAGGCCATTTTACTTCTACAATACGTGCCTTGATTTTCGTTGTAGTTGTGAATTGCCTTTGGCTAGAAACAAATTTATTTGATTAATTGAGTCTGACAATCTCGTTCATCAGGGGGTCCACGACACTAGTGTGTTCCATACTGGGATACCCCCATGCCCACACGGTCTGTGTATCCTATGTAGAACTCTTGAAGTAGCAATACATCGTACCCTTGAACCGGTTGGAGGTGTACCACTTCCAGTTCCTTCTCCCCTCCAAGCTATAGAGCATTCGACACGCCGGTGTGGTAGCATAGCTTGGTGGGATTTGGATTTTGCGGTCACGGACTATGGAGCGGGGCTTAATTGCAGCTTCCTCCTCTAGGTCCAGTCGAATGGAGATGCTTGGAGCGATGGTTAATATGCTTCGCTGGCTCGGGAGCTCGAGGCTGCTCCCTTTCCCTTCTTGCTATTGGATGACCTTGGTTTCTTCTTATCACGAACCATGGTACCTGAAACGCAGCAATTAGTATCTTGTACTCAACAAAAACGATATGCTAATGCAAATGCAATGTGTGCAAGTAATCGAGTGTCAACTTCGACCAAATCTACTCCCTCACCCCATGTTCTAGTCTAGCTACCTATGCTAAGAACAATCATGCAATTCATCTCAATCATGTACTATATCATAATCAAAGCTCATGCTAGACAACAAATAACCTCAAATTCATAAGGCAACATGCATACCATAGTATCGAAAATCACCAAAATCACCAATAATCTATAATAATCATATCAATTTGCTCGAATTGAATAAGGCATGAACCAATCAAAACAATGCAATCAAGACTTAGAAATCCTAATTGAGCAAAATCCCCAATTCAACCATCCCAACAAAATTAAGCATGCAATTGATAGATAAATCATGTAATAAACACACAAACAAGTAACCCATAAAACATATAAGCTTAATTGAAGCAAAAATCAAGAAACCCCCAATTTCGAAAATTAGGGTTCTTTAGAGGTTACCTCTGTTGGTCCCTTTAAACAACAAGAAAAGACTAGAGGGGGGGGGGGGGGTGAATAGTCATTTCAAACTTTCGTCGTTTAAAAACTTTCTCATCAAGTGCTTATTACTTTTCAGTAATGAGTTTGCTGATACTTAACTTTCTCAGCAAGTACTAGTTACTTTTCAGTAACGAGTTTTACTGATACTTTAAAAACAGAGTGCGGAAGTCTTTGTACAATAAGTGCTTTTTAGAGAGTGCTAGTTTCAGCAAGTGAGCAGAATGACAATGTACAGATAGTTAAGCTTGCTGGAAACTAAATGCAGTAAAGTAAATCACACAAACACTTTTTATAGTGGTATCGGAGAGTGGCGTAATCTCTCAACTAATCCACTTTGTCCTTTCTAGGACAGAATCCACTAAGATAAGTTTTGAGGTTCCTTACAACATCTACCTATAAAGATTTTTCAGAAACCAAAGCACACTTGCTTCGTTTCCAACCTAACTAGGGAACAATACCTTGTTCTCCACGAAACTTGGGACACTTAATCAGCAAAGCTATGCTTGATTAATTCCCCCTGAATTTCACACCTGAAAAAGGGTGTTTATCAGTTAGAGAGGTTTGGGATGAGATGACTTGACTATAACTTATGCAGCTATAACAAGTAATCTAAGAAACAAAACTTGGAATACTTTTCAGTAAACAAGTTAAGTTGTTTCTGGTGTCAAGACTTGTTCTTGTTCGAAAGAAAGAACACTTAACTAATTTCTTAGCCGTGAATGTTCTACTTCTTCACAAGTAGCTTTTGTTTTAAGCTTAAGTCTTGGAACGGATCAATGGGCAGTAAAGAGTATGGAAGATTGAGTGTTTAAGCACAAGTGAGAGTTTGATCACGTTGTTGAGACACTTCAACTCTTTGCCGGATGACCTCTATTTATAGTGAATCAAGGGAGCCGTTTGAATTTCAAATTCTAAGGCTCTGGTCCCAGGAGAATCGTCCCCCCACCTGGGGCGGTTCGTCCCGGGTGTCTAGAAACCCGGAGCGTTCTGGACGCCCCAGGCGGATCGCCCCCCACCTGGTGCGGTTCGCCCCGGGTATCCAGAAACCCGGAGGTCCGGATTTTCATTCGGAACCCCATTTTCTCCTATTATGATAAATTATTGATCTTTTTACTTCTTTATCGCCCGTTTTGGTTTCTCACGAGTTTACTTGAGCCCTATAGGTTACAGGTACAAGTTAGCTTTCACCTTAAATCCACTTTCGACGTTCGGGACGTGCGACGACGTTCAGGTTTGGGGGGTGGGGTTATCACTGGCTATCTTCTCTATACTTGTTTTGCTTATGATAAACTCGTGAAACCCTTTGTCTACATTTGCACGTTTACCGCTTTCTTAGTATTTAGTTGCATACACTACATTCATCCTAGTATAAAGTTTTGCATGTTTTTGTGTGGAGGTTTATTGCCAAATTATTTTAACTTTTTTTATTGGGTAGATTAACTAGTTATGAGCTTTGACCATGCGTTTCATCTCTATGAATTTGTTTGAGGTTTTCTCGCTTGGCTTGTCACATTTATATATGCACTTAGTTAAGCTTGGTAGTCTCGACATCACTTAGTGGTGTTTTCTCTACTGCGGTTCACGAAAGCCTTTATAATAAGATGATGTATGTTAGAGTATTGTGGTTGTTCTCCCGTGTAATTATGTACCTAAGAGGCAACAAGTCTTCACCTTGCTTTGAGATTGCTAAATGCCTAGAAAGGAGGTAGTGTGAGATTGTGTGATCCTTTGTTTGAAACCTATTCTAACGAATAGGTTTGGGGAGGGGGTTATGCTGTCATTATGACTTATTTTTCGATTTTGAGTGTTGTGAGTTTGTTTTCCTTTTTCGTAAAGATTGTGCTCCAACCTATTCTTTCGAATAGGTTTGGGGAGGTCGTTTGTGAGTCATTGTAATTTCTTTTTCGTTGTGCTACTGATGGCTATATATACAAAAAAAACAGAGGAAAAAAGAAAGAAAAAATCGAAATAAATGAAAAAAGAAAAAAATCTAGAAAAGAAAAAAAAAGAAAAAACAGAAAAGACCCCAAAAAAGCAAAGAAGGGTCCAAAGAAAGCCAAAAAGCAGTTTAGCAAAGTGTTTGTCTCGTTTTTCAATTCTTATAATGTTCGTAACCGAGTTGTAAAGTGTGTCTTTTGTTTGTTTGAGTATCATATGTTCTAGACCACCCTCCTCCTGCCATTCAGAAAGTGGTGATTAGTTTATGACTTTGCTTGAGAGATGGGTAGAATAGGGGAGTGTGAACTTTTTGGGAACCCTCCTTCGTTATATGAGAGCCAGTATTGGTTCGACCTCTTTGAGGGAAACTCTTAACTTGGTGAACAGTAGTAAGTCCTCAGTTTCATAGGCACGGGACAACCATTCGTATTTTAACATGTTTCATTACGTCGTCACTGACTAGGTCCAGGTAGAGAATGTTACGAGAGACTATCTTGTTTAACATAGTGCATATGTGAATGTGTATGAGTCAATCGAGGCATTCTTCAACCAATATCCATGTTATGATTTGTATGGTTATTGTTCATAAGTTTTTGATAGACTCAATAGATTAGTTCATTTCATTTGGCATGAGACTCCATTTTGTGTGTTGCATTGGCTTTTTGCATTAGAGTCTAACTTAGTTGCTTGAGGACAAGCAAAGGTCCGGTTTGGGGAGTTTGATGAACGTGTATTTTACACTTTCATTCTAGTCTTTTTCACCAATTCAGCTTATATTTTAGTGCATTTTATTAGAATAGTGTCACGTTTCCCTTTTCTTTGCATTTTTCAGGTTTTAGGTAAAAACCGTATTTTTATGGGCAATATTGATGAAGAGGACGAAGTTTTGGTGTTTCGAGGACATTCGTGGTGTATCTAGAAGGTTCCGAATGAGATTTGAGGCCTAGGGAACGAGTTTCAAGGCTTAAAGGTCACTAGTGAGTTAGCAATTCATCGCAGATTGACAACCTTCGTTGGTAACTTGTATCTCACAATTTTTCTGCTTTGATTCTAGTTGATTGCAATTTATCTATAAGTAGCTAAATCTATCGTTGGTGATAGTATGTGATTTCTTAGCTAGGGTTCTTAATTATGGATGAGTGGCTTCGCGCGTTTAAGACTTGATTTATTGTTTTATTTCTTTGATCTATCTAAGCCATCTATCTTCATAGTGTTGAATTGAAAGGAACACACAGGACAATTCACGATCATATATTTCTATACAAACTTCAAGTACTTCATGCATGATTATTACCCGTTGCTTCGAATGACCATACTATCACTAAATTCCATCATATTGATAAGAAAAAATTGTGCTTTGCTTCATTCCTGATTTATAGTTTAAGTTAAATTAGATAAAGCTAGCTATAGTCCTTAGAGATCGACAATCGAGGCCATTTTACTTCTACAATACGTGCCTTGATTTTCGTTGTAGTTGTGAATTGCCTTTGGCTAGAAACAAATTTATTTGATTAATTGAGTCTGACAATCTCGTTCATCAGGGGGTCCACGACACTAGTGTGTTCCATACTGGGATACCCCCATGCCCACACGGTCTGTGTATCCTATGTAGAACTCTTGAAGTAGCAATACATCGTACCCTTGAACCGGTTGGAGGTGTACCACTTCCAGTTCCTTCTCCCCTCCAAGCTATAGAGCATTCGACACGCCGGTGTGGTAGCATAGCTTGGTGGGATTTGGATTTTGCGGTCACGGACTATGGAGCGGGGCTTAATTGCAGCTTCCTCCTCTAGGTCCAGTCGAATGGAGATGCTTGGAGCGATGGTTAATATGCTTCGCTGGCTCGGGAGCTCGAGGCTGCTCCCTTTCCCTTCTTGCTATTGGATGACCTTGGTTTCTTCTTATCACGAACCATGGTACCTGAAACGCAGCAATTAGTATCTTGTACTCAACAAAAACGATATGCTAATGCAAATGCAATGTGTGCAAGTAATCGAGTGTCAACTTCGACCAAATCTACTCCCTCACCCCATGTTCTAGTCTAGCTACCTATGCTAAGAACAATCATGCAATTCATCTCAATCATGTACTATATCATAATCAAAGCTCATGCTAGACAACAAATAACCTCAAATTCATAAGGCAACATGCATACCATAGTATCGAAAATCACCAAAATCACCAATAATCTATAATAATCATATCAATTTGCTCGAATTGAATAAGGCATGAACCAATCAAAACAATGCAATCAAGACTTAGAAATCCTAATTGAGCAAAATCCCCAATTCAACCATCCCAACAAAATTAAGCATGCAATTGATAGATAAATCATGTAATAAACACACAAACAAGTAACCCATAAAACATATAAGCTTAATTGAAGCAAAAATCAAGAAACCCCCAATTTCGAAAATTAGGGTTCTTTAGAGGTTACCTCTGTTGGTCCCTTTAAACAACAAGAAAAGACTAGAGGGGGGGGGTGAATAGTCATTTCAAACTTTCGTCGTTTAAAAACTTTCTCATCAAGTGCTTATTACTTTTCAGTAATGAGTTTGCTGATACTTAACTTTCTCAGCAAGTACTAGTTACTTTTCAGTAACGAGTTTTACTGATACTTTAAAAACAGAGTGCGGAAGTCTTTGTACAATAAGTGCTTTTTAGAGAGTGCTAGTTTCAGCAAGTGAGCAGAATGACAATGTACAGATAGTTAAGCTTGCTGGAAACTAAATGCAGTAAAGTAAATCACACAAACACTTTTTATAGTGGTATCGGAGAGTGGCGTAATCTCTCAACTAATCCACTTTGTCCTTTCTAGGACAGAATCCACTAAGATAAGTTTTGAGGTTCCTTACAACATCTACCTATAAAGATTTTTCAGAAACCAAAGCACACTTGCTTCGTTTCCAACCTAACTAGGGAACAATACCTTGTTCTCCACGAAACTTGGGACACTTAATCAGCAAAGCTATGCTTGATTAATTCCCCCTGAATTTCACACCTGAAAAAGGGTGTTTATCAGTTAGAGAGGTTTGGGATGAGATGACTTGACTATAACTTATGCAGCTATAACAAGTAATCTAAGAAACAAAACTTGGAATACTTTTCAGTAAACAAGTTAAGTTGTTTCTGGTGTCAAGACTTGTTCTTGTTCGAAAGAAAGAACACTTAACTAATTTCTTAGCCGTGAATGTTCTACTTCTTCACAAGTAGCTTTTGTTTTAAGCTTAAGTCTTGGAACGGATCAATGGGCAGTAAAGAGTATGGAAGATTGAGTGTTTAAGCACAAGTGAGAGTTTGATCACGTTGTTGAGACACTTCAACTCTTTGCCGGATGACCTCTATTTATAGTGAATCAAGGGAGCCGTTTGAATTTCAAATTCTAAGGCTCTGTTCCTTAAGATGTCACTATCTTGTTTTTATACTTTCAGCAGCGTCCTTCATTTGTCTTCTAGTCTTCATGTTCTTCGCATGCTTACTTTTGCATTTAATGTTCATTTGAATGAAATTCAAATGTGAACGTTAGAGCCTAAATGCAAGTACCTTCAGCAAGGAGGTCGCATATGTATTTCAGCAAGCGGTCAGTCTCAGTTTCAGCAAGCACAACCTACTCTGTCATATAGATTTTCACTTATGCAAGCTGTTGCTGAAATTTCCACTTTCTGAGCAACATGTGCCTTTGTAGATACCATCTTCAGAAATCTTCTTAAGTCTTCAGTCTTCGAATTCTTCAAGTTTCTGAACGGTTCTAGTGCTTCAATAGTTCATTTGTAAAAACAAAGTATATCATCCGCAAACTAAAGTACCTAACTAGTACCTACACTAAGTCATCAGCAAACGTTCCTCTTTTACAATATCCTTAAAATTCTAAATTCCTATGGACCTTAACAGTACTAGTTACTGGACTTTCCTTAATTTAGTATGGTTAATTGCTCATCAAAATTTACAAGATTCCTAAAAAAATTTCCCCTTTTTGATGTTAGCAATCCATGGCTAAAAAATTGTTACCCTTTTAGAGGTTTCTGATGTTGAATAAATCAGTTGAATAATAAAACAGTAAGTATAAGTAGATTGCATAATCAAAAACCAATAAGAGTCAAAAGCTTATTGCTGATAGTTATCTTTCAGTAAGTTTACAAAAAAGTTTAGAGATAACTACAAAAATCAACAAACAAAACAAACAAAGCTTTTACAAGGGACTTAAGCTATTCCAACAGAAGATTTCCTCAGAATCTCCCTTACACTCTTCTCAGCAAGCGCAGAGAATTCAACACAGTCCTTCTCGTAATCTTCAAGTAGCTTACGACTTTAAGTTGAATAATCCTTTCTTGCAGGCAGTATAATGATGGTTTCACCATTCATCTCTTTGTAGTGAAGTACCCACAAGTGCATGCCCCAATTGCTGGCATGGAGAAGTTGTGTATCTGAAATTCCCTTGTTGGTATGAATCTTTCCTAACCAGAGAAGATCTTCTTCTTGATCCTTGGCAGTGAGATAAAAATACTCATAAGGAATCAAGCCATATTTCTTCTTTGACTTCTTGGTTAAAGGATCACTGTAGTAAGCAACATCTATTGGTTTAATCAAATCAGGCTCTTGTTTTAGCTTCTTGCCAATAGAAGTTCTTCTTACTAAGATTTCCAAGTTCAGCCATTTTGCAGCAATGTTTCTTGGGTAGGGAGGAGGATCCCTTTCTTTTCTTTGCACTTTTAATTCAATCCAAGTTTTCATTTGATTAAGTACAGCAGTTGGAAAGAAATCATTGGCCAAAAGATCTTCCAGCTTTATGACCCAGCAACCATGTAGGTTTCTGATCATATTTTGAGTTGTTTCCTCATTGCTGGTCTTTGCATATTCAATGCCAGAGCCAATTGCAATGCAGGCTAGCCTCTTTTCTTCCTGTCTTTGCCTTCTTTTTCTTGACTTAGCATTTTCTAGATCTCTTGCTGAAGATATTGAGTCAGAAGAGAAGTGTTTAGATTGGCCAGAAGCAGTTAGGGCTGTAATAGGCCTAGCTCTTATTGCTTGAGCTATTGTTTGGTCATCATCATTATCATCATCTTCATTCAGATCTAGATGACTCTTAGTGTGACAGTATTCTTGAGTTTCAGCAGATGTTCTTCTCCTTTTTGGATTTGCTGAATTTCTATCAAAATCTATTTCAGCTCGTATCTTTGAACTTTTCTCTCTTTCAGCAAGAGGTTCTCCGGGAGGTGGACCAGGAAGTATCAATGGCGCTTCAACAGGGGTTTTCTTTGATCTTGAAGATATTATTTGTTTATCTTCCCCCTTAGACATGGATTGCATCATCAGTTGAATGTGCAGAGAGAAAAACTCATTGTAATTTTCAGCAAGAGTACTTAAGATGTTGTATTTAGGAATGATTCCTTGCTGATCAATAGTTAGCTTGGACAGTTCTTCTTTAATACTCACCAAGTTCTACTCATGTCTGCGCTCATTGTCGAATTTTTCTTCAATGAAAGCCTGAGCCTTTTTCAATGCACTTTTAGCTAGTTTGAGTGCTTGACTGACATCTTCTTCATAGCTTTTGTGATGTAGACTTATGTCTTTCTGAGCTATGGTAAGAGAAGTAGTGCGTTTCAGCACTGTAGCCAGTATCTTGCCAATATCAAGCGGACTCTCAGAAAGCAATGCATCATCCTCTTCTTGGCATGCTTTGTGAACAGCCATAAGTGCCTTAATTCTAGGAGTAAAATCCTCAATATTAGGAAACGGCACTAGAGAGGGAGTAAGTGAATGAGCTTTGATCTTAGTAGTCATTTCTCAGCAAACGACTTCTTTCAGCATCTCCTTCATCATTTTGGAGAGATGGAGGAGGAATTGCAACCTCAGTGGGTTCAATTTTCTTTGTCAATTCTTCTTCATTTGCTGAGAAGTTAAAGAGATCTTCTTCATCATCAGATTCATCAAGGCCAGACACCTTGGTTCCTAAATCTTTAACTTCAGACACTTGTCGTTGGGTGGTTGCTGAGGGCAACTCTTTTAACTCAACAACTGGAGTTTCACCAGCAGTAAGTGGACGGGAGGGGACTTCCGTGTTCTTCACTCCTGAAGATTGAGCAATGTCTAGATTCTGCGTGTGTCTAGCATGAATCTGTAGACTGTTTTGAAGTGCTCTTTGATAATCTTCATCCATATCTTCATCGTCAAGGTTTGAATCAGTGACCTTGGCATCGAGTAAAGCTAACTCGACATCAGAAAGCTTAGTTTTACCTAAGTGCATTTCAGCACGCTTTCTGTCGTACTCTTCTTCAGTTTCAGCAACTTGTTCAGTTGCTTGAGTACTTGTCTCAGCAGGAGCAGGAGTGGATTCTTGATGCTGACTAGGAGTTTGGTCAGCTTTCTGATTTTCAGTAACTTGATTTTCAGTCCTAGCAACTGTCAGCTTAACTCCACCAGCATCAGGACTAGGACCTTGATTATCATCATCATCGTCCTTGTTGTCCTTGGAAGCTTTTCCTTCATCATCCTCACTGGTATCCTTTGGGATATTTTTATCCACTTCTTCTTCATCATCGTTCGTTAGTATAACTAACTCGAGATGTTTGTACATAGAAGCGCTTGTTACGTCCTCTTCTTCATTGATTTTGTGGGGATCAACCACCACATGTACAAAGGAACCCTTGAGCATCACAGCTTGTTCAGCTGGAGAGGCACTCTTGAATTTAGCTTTCATATTTTCTCTGATTAGAGCAATCGGACTTGAGCTCATTAGCAGAGAATATGTCAACTCTTCTTGAAGTATTGACTGTACAAAGGTCTCGAGTCTCAGTAAAGAGATTCTTTTTTTCTCGTTGGACAGATGAAGGTGAAGATCAGAGAAATCCATCCTACTGTACCGTTGCCAGTTGCTGACAGATTTAGCAACTCTGGTCAAGGTATTCTTTTTGAAGTTTGAGTAAAGTTCTTCTGAACTTACTTCAAGATCTTCAGTGATGTGAACCACTTCACTGGTCTCCTTTTGAGCCTGCTGATATTCAACAAGCTCATGTTGCACACTAATTAGTGCTGGTACTATTTCCATTGCTTCAGGAGCTTGGGCAGCATCCTTGAATTGTTCATCCTGCTGGACATAAGTTGTGGATTCTGGTGCAGAAGTTTCAGCAATCTTCTTACTTGTATCTTGAGAAGTCTGTATATATCAACAAAAGATAGAGTTTCAGATAGTGAAGTTTTGCTTATGTCTGAGTTAACTACCTGCTAAAGAAGGGAAGGTGAGTCCTTTCAGCATTGATAACATCTTCATTATCTAGGACTTGTTCTTCAGCAGACTTATTCTCTTGCTCTATTTGAGAAGGCTGTGCAGATTCAACAATCTCCCTTGTCTCTGAATTGACAAGTTGAGCAGAGAAATCTTGACCTTTAAGTTCGGCTCTTCTTGGCAAGTGGGTGTGGAAGCTGCTTTTGAGCAATACTGGGCTATGGGGGCAAGTGTTGCATTCCAAGTATGGCTCGATTTGGGAGTGTATGAGGTCGTTGAAAGAAAATCGAACAAAAGGGGGAAGTTGGTAGTTGTGGTGGAGGAATTTGGTGTCAAAGGTGGCGTTGAGTGATTGGTTTATTGAGAATATAGGTGTTGCTCTGGGGTCGGGGACAAAACTCGCTTTTGGAGTGATCCTTGGGTGGGTGGTGGTGTGATTCTTAAGGATATGTATCCAAGGCTTTTTCGCGTGGAGAGGAACAAGGAGTGTGTAGTTGCGGATAGAAGGGGTGGTGAGTGGTGCTGGGAGTGGACGAGGAGATTGTTTGTGTGGGAGACACGGTTGGTGGAGGAGTTGGAGGGGTTGTGTGATGGTGTGGTGCTGGAGGAGGATCGTCAGGATATTTGGAGGTGGCGTGAGGGGAGTGGCGGGGAGTATTCTGTTCGGTTGGGTTATAAGGCTCAAGTGGAGTTGTTGCCAACCGTGTTGCCGTGTACAAACGGAGAGGACTTTGCTTGGCTTCAGTTTGTGTGGGTGAATTGGGTGCCTTTAAAGGTGGCTGGGTTTCTTTGGAAAGTAACTTCGGATCGCATTCCAACATTGCTAAATTTGTTCCATAGAAATATTATTCAAGGGGATGGTTGTACTGCTTGCAAATTTTGCAATGATGGGGTGGAGTCTTCGTTGCATTTGTTTGTGGAGTGTCCTTTTGTGTTGGATGTATGGAGAGGCACAGCGTTTTGGATTGGTGGAAGAAAGGGAAGGGCGGGGTCGGTGGTAGAGGCTATTGAAGGTAAGTTGTTGGTAGCTCCGGAAGTGGATCATAAGTTAAAGGTGGCCTTGGTTCATGGAGTCTTTTGGAGCATGTGGTTGACGAGGAATGAGGCGATTTTTCAAGGGGTGAGGGGTGAGGCTTTAGATGTGGTGCAACGGGTACAATACTTAGTTTGGTATTGGGCGAAGTGGAAAGGTTTGTTGGGTCCTAATTATCCGTTTACCTCGTGGGTTGTCGCTCCATCTTTGTGTTGGGAGCAGTTGGTAGTGTGTTGTGGTAGTTCGGGTTAAAGGAGGTTGGCCTCCCTCGGTGCGGGTTTGGGTGCTGGGCTCGTTGTGCTATTTTTCGTGTGTGTGTGTGTGTGGTGTGCCGTGTGTAAGTGTGTCGGTCGAGGTGGTTTTTTCTTTTTTCGGTGTCAGGGGGTTTGGGGGTGTTTTTATTTGTGTTTTTTGGGTTTGGGTGGGTGTGTGTTTTTTGGGGTGGGACCGTGTGGGGTTAGGGTGGTGTCAGTGTGTTGTGTTGTGGTGAGTCTTTGTTTTTGTGTCTTGTCTTGTTTTGTGTGCTGTGTTGTTTTTTCTTTCTTTCTTTTTGTTTGCTGCAGGCCCACGTGTTGATGTCTTGTGGACTCAAGTGTGTGAAGTACATGCAGGCTACTGTTTTGCAAGCGAGCGGCCAGTAAGAAGGGACGGACAGGTATTTCTTCATGCGAGTGCGGTGGTTCCCTTCTGTGGTCCGTTAAGGTGTTTTTGTTCATTCAAGCCTGAGGTTAATTCAAACGGAGACTGAATTTCTTGACTGTTGTTCCTATGAGCTGGAAGTGCGGTTGTGGTGTTGCATCATCGCCCTGGGAGCTATGGGAGCGAGGCATTTTATCACTTGGTTTTGAACCACGGACGTAGTCTAGAGTTCGAATGGCCCCTTTTACAGTCTGGCTCGGTTTTAGATTCTCAAGGATCATAGCATCGCTAGAGTCTGTTTGGGTTTCGTGTCGTTTAGAGTTTTCCTTTAGCTACTCTGGCTAGTTGGAACCTCCTTTCTACTTGAGGTCGTTTGATACACCTTGTATCAAGATTGGAGTATACCCCTCTTACTCTTGTACTGGATGTTGAGGCTTAATGAACTTTTTTGCTGTTTAAAAAAATCAATTGGCCGGGTTGTTAAGCAATCAATCATGTACCTACTACATTTGATAGGAAAATATGAGGTTGGTGTCGGTTCCGAACGGCATTGTAGGTTTCGTACATATATAATTTCATTTTGCTTGCTTTAAAATTTTGAAATGGCCATGGACGGTATGATTTGAGTTACTTTTAATTAATTCATGGTAGCTTAGATTAGGAAATATGGTACCATATTTAATTTTGTTTCCATATATATATATATATATATATATATATATATATATATATATATATATATATATATATATATATATATATATATATATATATATAAAGGTCACTTTGGGTAAACCACTTTAAATTTCACTTTTTTGAAAAGAAGATTTTGAATATCACTAAGATGTAATTAAGTTTGGAAAACATCACCTAAATGTAATTGACCCTAATTATTTTTATCACCATTATTACTCGCCTTCAACTCAATTTTATTTATCGAGATGCTTCATCAAGACAAACAAACAAATTTTACATTCTTCGACTGAAATTAGAAAATATCTAAGTTGCCTACAAACCTCCGTAAGAGGATCAAGTCAAAAACGTAGTTCAAAAAAATTCCATTAGTTGGAATGGAGGGGTGCCATGCACAGTTTATACTCATGCGGGCCAGGAGTATCTATTGTTTAATCACCTTAGACTCGGTGGGGTTTGAAGAGTTTAACCACTACAAATGCCTTTAGTGGAGTGAGTTAACAGTTTAGCCACTTGTACTACCAATGGTGGTCACCGTACACATTTTATGCTCGTCTGGGTCAGGAGACTCTTTTTTTTCTTTTTCTTTTCTTTATTGTGTGTACCCCTGTTAATTTTGAGGGAACTCCTTTTTTTTTTTTTTTTTTTTTGTGTACCCCTGTTTGTTTTTAGGGCACTTTTTTCTCTCTCTCTTTTTTTTTTTAATTTTTCTTTTTAACAACACAATTGATGCTAGTATTGTTCATCGCTATGGTCGATTATTGGGCTATTTGATGACGTCACACTTTCATCATCGTCTTCATCAACATCTTTGACCCTTGTATGGATAATCGTCTGCCACTTAGGCTTATGGGTTTCACCACACGAGATTTTGACATCCTCAATACGGACCATACGAGATGGAATAAAACTTCGAAGCCTTTTGAAGCGCATGGTTTGTTAACTTTCTTTACACATGTTGGCCTGATCAGTCCCAACCTCTCGTGCACAGATTTTCTCGTTGCCCCCAACCTTTGGTGTGGTGGTCTTCTAATCGGTCCGAACCTTTGGTGTATGAACTTTTTTATTGGTCCCAGTCTTTCAAAGACAGACTCACGTCGCGGCTCATTGCCTTCTTGGAAAAAGGCATTTGGACAAGCATCACACTCTCCAATATAGTTAGAAGTGGCTCGTTTTATGGTGATGCTTACGGGCTTAGGACGTGTGTTAGGAAACTTGTAATTTTGATTAGCAATTAACCATGCTGAATTAAGTAAAGTCCAGTAACTAGTACTCTTAAGGTCCATATGAATTTAGAATTTTAAGGACATTGTAAAAGAGGAACGTTTGCTGAAAGACTTAGTGTAGGTACTAGTAAGGCTCTTAAGCTAGCTGATGATGTACTTTGTTTTTACAAACAAACTATTGAAGACCTAGAACCGCTCAGAAAGTGGAAAAATCGAAGACTGGAGACTTAGAAGAATTCTGAGAAAGGTATCTACAAAGGCACATTTGTTTCAGAAAGTGAGATTCTCAGCAACAGCTTGCATAAGTGAAATCTATATGACAGAGTAGGTTGTGTTTGTTGAAACTGAGACTAACCACTACCTGACAACTTATGTGACCTCCTTGCTGAAGAAGTACTTGCATTTTGGCTACAACGTTCATATTGGAATTTGATTCAAAGAACATTAAATATAAATTTAGCACGCGAAGAACATGAAGACAAGAATACAAATGAAGAGTGCTGCTGAAAGTACAAAAGCATGATAGTGACATCTTAAGGTAGAATCCTTAGTGTTTGAAATTCAAACGGCTCCCTTGAGACACTATAAATGGAAGATCTTAGGCTGAGTAGCAGTGTGTGTCAACAACGTAATCAAACTCTCACTTGTGCTTTAAACAATCAAATCCTTCTCTACTCTTTACTTCCTATTGATCAGTTACAAGACTTAAGCTTGAAACAAAAGCTACTTGTGAAGAAGTAGAACATTGAAAGCTAAGAAATTAGTTAAGTGTTCTTTCTTTGACACCAGAAACAATAAACTTACTTACTGCAAAGTATTACAAGTTGAGTTTTTGTAGATCACTGCAAAGTTATATTCAAATAATCTCATCCCAAACCTCTCTAACTGATAAACACCCTTATTCAGGCGTAGAATTCAGGGGGAATTAATCAAGCATAGTTTTGCTGATTAAGTGTCCCATGTTTGGTGGAGAACAAGATTTAGTTCTTTAGTTTTAGGTTGGGAACAAGGCAAGTGTTATTTGGTTTCCGAGAATCATTAGTGATAGGATTTGTAAGGAACCTCACGTCTTATCTTAGTGGATTCAGTCCTAGAAAGGACAAAGTGGATTAGTTGAGAGATTACGCCACTCTCAGATACCACTATAAAAGTGTTTGTGTGATTTACATTTCTGCAGTTATCTTTCAGCAAGCTACTTTGTTTATCACTATTTATCTGCTTACTTGCTGAAACTAGCTTTCTGACAAAAGCACTTATTGTAAAAGACTTCCGCACTCTATTTTTATGTATCAACAAACTTGTCACTGAAAAGTAACAAGCACTTGCTGAGAAAGTTATGTATCAGCAAACTCATTACTGAAAAGTAATAAGTAGTTGTTGAGAAAATTTTAAACGAAGAAAAGTTTGTAAAGACTATTCACCCCCCCCCCCCTCTAGTCTTTACATGTTGTTTAAAGGGACCAACAAGTGGTATCAGAGCTGGAGGTTCTTTAACCTTCATCACTGAACCTAGATCCCCTTAGATGCTTTCCGTAAATCACTTTCACTTTATCAGTTTGGTAGTTATTTACCGACAAGATGTCTTTAGGAGACGCTCCTTTGCTGAAGCTGGAAAACTATGAGAAATGGCGAAACAACATGATGCTACATATTGAGGCCATTAGTGATGAGATGGTGACTGTCATAAACAACAGCCCAATCAAGAACACTAAAGTTGAAAGAAGCTTTCCTCACAAAACCAAGGATACTGGTGGAAAGGAAACTATCTTAGGAGAACCGGTCGACACTGTCGTACCAAAACAAAGAGAGGAATTGACTTCAGATGAAGCCAAGAGATTCCGTCTTGATGGCCAAGCAAGAAACATCATCATTCGATCTACTCCAGACACTATACAGTGCAAAATATGGGGTGCCAAAACTGCTAAGGAAGCTTGGAAAATGGTTCAAGATCTTTGTGCTGGATCTGACAAAACCAAGGAAAACAAACTCGATGTGCTAAAGTTGAAGTTTCAAAACTTCAAACAAGGTGCCACTGAGTCACTGGAAGAATTGGATTTCAGATTGACAACTCTTATGAGTGAAATGGATGTCTTAGGTGTTGGAAACTTCTATACAGATTCTCAGAAGGTGAAAACCATTATCAGAAGTTTGAATCAAGAAGGATCCACACTCAGAACTTCTACTATAATCAAGGAATGTCAAACATCACTCCAACTGAGTTGTTCTCTCACCTTGCTACTGTCAACTATGAGACAAAGCAAAGAGAAAGTGTGTTTGCTGAAAAATCGCAAAACATTGCTCTTGCTGCCAAGCCTTCACCTTCTGAAAAGAAGCGTGATAAAGAACCTGCTGATGAAAATGCTCTTGCAGTTAGAAACACGAAGAAATTCATCAGCAAGGAACTTGAAAGGCGAAAAGCAAAAGAGAAGCTGAAAAAGCATCTACGTAACAACTACCATAAGTACAAGAATGAAGCTAGCTCGCTGAACAAGTAAGCTCAGCAAGCAAACTCTTCTGAAGAACCAACAGTTGGTAATGATCTTTGCTTTTATTGCAAAAAGCCTGGACACTTCAAAGGAAACTGTCCTTTGCTGAAAGGGAAGTCTGGTGAAAAGAAGAAGAAGTTCAAGCAGGCTTTGATTGCTGAAGAAAGAAGAAGCTTCAAGCAAAAATCGATGCTCTTTGCATTGAAACAAGCTCTGAAGACAGTGAGGTAGAAAGTTAAGACACTAAAGAAGAGGAAGCTACATTGGACGTAGAAATAGGCAAAGAAGTTTGTGGAATTGCCATGGAAGCTTACGTAGATGTGTCAAATTACGAGTTCTGCCTCATGGCCGATCAAGTAAATTCTCCTACCTCTGACTCAGATTCAGAAAGTGAAGATGAGATTGATCTTGATAGAATTCAAGGAGAAATTGAAAGATTTGAGAAAACTCTGAGCAAACAGCAAGAGAAACTACGGAATGCTGAACTTCTTACTAAGAAAACTACTGAAAAGTATGTTGTGCAGAGCGCTAAGTCAGAAAAGAAAGATGCTGAAATATTGCATCTCAAAAAGCTAATTGCTGAAGCTACAGAGAAAAATGCTCAAATGGCAATAGAATTGGGAGAATATCAGTCTTCAATTCTGAAGTTACTTGCTGAAATAAGAGAGATGAAAAAGATGAAAGTCAATTTCAAATCTTATGCAAACGCTAGTAACACGCTAACTGAACTAAATTCTTATCTGCGAGATCCATCTCAGAAAGAAGGTTTAGGTGCTACTTATGAAGGTGATGACGTGATACTCTTGAGTAATGACAAATCACCAATTACCTTTGTTCGTGCTACTGATAATGGTCAACCAGAACTCTATCAAATTGGTCAATCTAAGGTTGCTGAAATAAGCAATCAATTACCTATGACAAAGAATCCTGTTGTTGGTTCTCAAAGTAACAAGACTTCAAAAAGTAAACAGGTTGCTGAAAAGCAATCTGGCCAGAAAAAGGATGCTGAAAAGCAATCCGCCAAACAAGTTGCTGAAAAGAAATTTGTTAAGTCTAAAGGCAAGATTACTAACAAAAGTAATCAGAAGTCCTTTCCTGACAAACCTAAATCAAGTAAGGTTGCTGAAACAAAAATTCAACATACTCCGAAAAGTGGACTTGGATACGAAACCTAGCAAAATCAACTTTTTCACGAGTATAAGCAGAGTCAACAAAGATACTTCAAAGAGCTTAACAAATCCAAGCCTTAGAGTACTAACAATACTCAGAATGCTAGGACTAAAAGGAACCTTGCTAGAAAAGAACTTACTGAAAAGTATATTCAGCAAAAGGGTCAACCAAACAAGACACCACATCAGAAAGTGGACTTGACCAACAATGTTCAAAAGACTTTTGGTTCTAAACCATCTAGTTCCTCAACAAGTAGAAAACAAGTCAATATTGAAAAATTCAAGACTTGGGTTTCCACTGGATGTTTTCTTGAACATGTTAATGGACATCCAATCTTGGATAATTAACTTGTTTGCTCTTGATTGTGCAGAATTCAGCCACGGGGACAAACAATGCAATTTGACACTTTGACACTGGCTGCGGAAAGCACATGACGGGCAATAAGAAAAATCTTATAAACTATAGAAGGTGGTCTAAACGTCCAACAATAAGGTTTGCTGGTGGAGGCTTTGGTTCTACTAAAGGCTACGGTGATGTGAAGTTAGGATGCATTACTATATCAGGAGTTCTTTATGTCAAAAATCTTAAGTTTAACCTTTTCAGCATGAGTCACTTTGTTGACAAAGGTTATTTCATCAAAATCAAAAGTGATGAATGTAAACTCATTGACTTTGAGACAAAGAAGGTAATCATGGTTGCTAGAAGATCAGGAGGTCTATACACTTTAGATTGGTCTTCAGCAATCATGTGGTTTTCTTTATTTTTCTGTGATTTTGTAGTAGTATTGTGTTTGTTTTATGCTCGTTTATGTGTGTGATGTTTAGTAGTAGTTTTATTTTTGTTTTTTGTTACTCAATTGTTCGAATTTTGCTTATACATGGTGGTTTCTGTTTGATTTTTTTTTGCTTATACGTTGTGGTTTTTGTTGTCTGTTGTTGTGCTCCATTGAAGGTATTGTGCTGCATTGACGTTTTTATGTCATTTTTTTCTTTTCTGGATGGAGTGGTATTGGTTTTCTGCATTGACGTTTTCTGTGTTTTTGTAGTAGTATTTTTGCTTTGTTGTTTGTTTTTGTACTTTGTAGTAGTATTGTGATTGTGGTTTTCATGGTGCTTTGTTCCTTATTTTTGCTTTGTTTGTGTGTTAGATATGGATGGTGATAATAAAAGGAAGACGCGATCTACTACATCTGCTGCTGCTGCTGTGAATAAACCAAGCACAAGGACGCGAGCTCCTTCTGGTGCGAAGAAAAATGCAAGTCCAAGTGGTGGTTTAGTTTACAAGAGAAAGAAGACATCTCCTGACTCATTAAAAGGTTTCTGCGTTCTGTTTTGTTATGTATTTTGAATAGATTTTTTTGATATCATTTGAAGTTTGTGTCATATCATGGGAAGTTTATGTGATATCATGGGGTATTTTGATTATATCATGGGGTTTATTTGAAATATTATGGCATATTCAGTGTATTTTTTGTGTGTATTTGATATTAATAGAAATATGATCATGGTGTTTACTGTGATTATCATGGGATATATTGGTTACATCATGGGGTTTTCTACTTGCTTTTTTGATTCTGGTAATTGTATTTTTTTTTTTTTTTTTTTTTGGAGATTATGGGGTCTTTTGATGATATCATTGGGTCTTTTGGGATAGTTTGGAAGTTTTTGTGATATTATGGGGAAGTTTGTGTGATGTTATTGTATGTTTTGAGTATATCGTGGTTTCTTTTTTTTATTTGGTGTTGTTTTCTGTTTTATCATTAGAGATGGTTGTTGATATGCGCCGGACTAGAGCTGTTTCAGTTACTTCTTTTAAGCCAGGGTCCAGTTCAAGTGATGCTTTGAAGAAGAGTAATAAAAGGAAGCAACCTACTGAGTCTGATTCTGGTAAGTCTATGCATTTTTTTGAAGATCATGGGGTCTTTTGATGATATCATGGGGTCTTTTGATGATATCATGGGGTCTTTTGATGATATCTTGGGGTATTTTGGAGATATTATGGCATATTTAGTGTAATTTCTGTGTGTATTTGATATTAATAGAAATATGATCATGGGGTTTATTGTGAATATCATGGGATATATTAGTGACATCATGGGGTTTTCTACTATGTTTTTTGATTCTGTGAATTGTATCCTTTTCTTTTTTGGATATCATGGGGTCTTTTGATGATATCATGGGTGTTAGGGTTGAAATATGTCCAGTCCGCATGTACGAACTGGAGCGGTCTAAGAGCGCGACAAAGCACCATAGGCCGTCCCTCAAGGGGCACAACCACACCCAAGTATATCACTAAGGTGTGGATCGACCAACATAGGGTCCGACCATCACTGGGAGGACAACCCTCAAAATAAGCTCCTCTCAAGGACAAAGCTGCCAGTGGGCTCGAGGAGCATCTCTCTCGGGCTCGAGGAGGCATTACGTCAAGGTAACGCTCCTTGACAGAAACTGAGCAGGACACTACTCGCATCACCCACGCACAAGGAAAGCACGAGGACCCCAGAGCGACCAGCCGTGGTTGCTCTCTTGGGCCAAGGCCCACGGACCGCCTTAATGGGTCTGGGCCGAGGAAGGCCTCAATCCTAGCCGTACACGTGGCGTGATCCTACATGACCTGAAGATGAAGGGTCTCAAGTATAAAAGGCCCTCATTTACTCTCCAACAGTAAGCATTAACTACGTCACCCGAGCACCACTCTCACTACTCTTACTAGGGAAGCCTCACAACTCCCTACTCGTAAAGTCGCCTCTCCGGTCTGATACCTTACAGACCGGGCAAGAGACACTAACCCCCCCTAGTCTATTTCAGGTACGAGGAAGCTACAAGAAGGCTCATTTCCTATCTCAGAGAGACACTACAAGAAGAAGAACTAGAAAGACTTAGAATAGCGACTCATTGCAAGCTTAGAAAGAAACACGAATTACCCTTCAACATTTGGCGCCGTCTGTGGGAGTCGACACAAAAGGTCATTCCTTGCCCTATTGGTCGAGCCACTTTCCTCCTCGTGACACTTCACGAATATGCCTCCCAGAAGAAGCAACCGTCTTGCTAATGCACCACCCGTGAATCCTCCTCGACCTAGAGGCCGTCCCTCTAATAACGGTCGCGGAGGAGGAACGGAGGGTGTTCCTAGGGAGCCAAGAAATAACAATGTTGCAAGGAACCGAGATTACACGGAGGGGGCATTTACTAATGTCACTCACTCCCAAAATGAGACATCCGGGGAAAATAACCCGCAAGGAGTCCCGGTAGGAAACGCCTATGGAGCCTTGAGGGTCGCAAACAACGCCGAGTCTAGGGGGCAGCCTCATCCGGTAGCAGTCAATCAACCTCCCGTGGCAGTGAATCCTCCTCAACCGGCCGCATTGACCTTCACCCTTCCTGATGGACGTGTCGTCCGACCATCAGATTTCGGGATGGGCGAAGCTCAATACGGTCTATTCCTTCTTACTTTACAAGGATATGTCGGAGGTAATGAGGCTATTAGGGTTAATACCGAGATACAAGCTCCAGTAGAACCACAAGCACCGGTGCAAGAGCAACCTCGAGCCACATTGGTCGCTCCTCGCCCATCTCAGGGAAGAGCACCTGTTGCCCAAGATGAAGCACATTCAAGAGCCAACACCAGGCCGATTCAATCTCGACTCGGACCATCAAGAATCCAATCGAGGTTAGGACCACAAGGTGCCCCGGATGATTTGAGAGACCTGATTGATAGAAGAATAAGGGCATCATTGCAAAATGTAGCGCAACAAGAAAATAGGGCTCAGGTGGTCGCTACACCACCCGCTCTCCCAAATCAAGTTACCCCCAACCAGGTAACTCCTCAAAACCAACAAGAAGCGGTGGAAGAGAATCAAGCATTGAGAACAGTAGCTGAGGTAACCCCCCTGGTCGATCCAATCACGGGGAGGAGGCTCACTCTGGAGGAACTCAACGCGAGGAAATCCGCACTTGATGCTCAGATAGAAACTCTCCGAGGAACCGTCCAAGAGAGAGAGCAAGACCAAGATCCGAGCCCTTTGTGCGATGAGATCAGGAACCACCAAGCCAAAATTGAAAGAGGCTTTCCCACCTTCGAAAGCTATGATGGAACAAGTTGTCCAAAGGACTACTTGGTAAGATTTGGCACCAAAATGGATGCTTACGGTCATGACTCAAGGACTAAAGCACTCCTCTTCCCGACTAACTTATCCGGGGAAGCAATGAAATGGTGGTCGCGCCTCCCTCACCGGTCCATCAAATCATATAGAGATCTCTGTAAGGAGTTTTCTAAGCGTTTCGAGAAAGTGATGAACGCCAAGAGACGGGTGAGGTACTTGGCCGAAATTGTCCAGAGAAACAACGAAGACTTGAGGGACTTCATCAATCGCTTTCATGAAGCAGCCCTCCAAGTCGAGGATCACTCGATCAATGAGAGGAAGGAATACTTGTATGGTAACACTACCAACATCAGATTCCAAGATGTACTCTCAGCATCGTGTATAGAGAACGAAGCACAACTTGCCAAAGTTTGCAAGGACTTCCTCGAAGCTGAGGAATTCCGAAGAACGGTCACCGTGAGAACCAATCTTCCCAAGGAAAAAGGGAAAGAAAAAGAAAAAGAAAAGGAGTACCCTCCTCGACCCCAAAATCCCGGGAAGCAGAGGAAAGAGCAAAAATTTGGGTTGATCAAGGAGGGCAACTCAAGAAATGATTTCAGAGACAGGAGGTCTCCTCCCAGAAGGTCGCCTCCAAGACGATATAGCAACTACACAGACTTGAATAGGCCAAGATCCGACATCTTGAACTATATAGTCTCGAGGAAGCTAGACGTCTCATGGCCACCCCCGATTAAGGAAAACCAAAGAAACAAGAACTCGGAAAAATTTTGCAAGTTTCACAAGGGGAAAGGGCACACCTCCGATGAGTGTGTCGAGCTCAAGAACGAAATTGAGAGGATGATACGTAACGGCCAACTGGTTAACTACATCCGGAAGGAGGAACCCCTGGCACTCCTGCCCCCACCTCCTCAAATTGAGAGCGAGCACCCCTACCAAGGAAACCCTCAGGACGACGACATCCATAATTACAACAATTATGAGAACCGCCCTGTAAATGGAAGCATCCGCACTCTCACAATTGCGGGAGGACCCGCCGGCGGCGACACTCGTAATCAAAGGGAGATTACGGCGGACAACCTTAGGGTTCGAGATGTGAAGTACGCTCAAGCCGCGCGACCGGGAACCAACGTTATCTCTTTCGATGATAGCGAGATACCTCTGAAGCATGCTGGAGGAGGCAACATCTATGATCCTTGCGTCCCACTTGTAGTGTCCTTGGATGTTCAATCCTACAAGTTGGGTAGAATCCTCGTCGATACTGGATGCTCAGCAAACTTGATCTTCACCGGAACCTTGAAAAGGATGCACATGAACCCAAGGGAAGGGCTCAGAGAAGTGAGGAGCGCATTGGTAGGATTCGGAGGACAACCTGTCATGCCGCTCGGAATGATCAACCTCACAGTGTCAATGGGTAGCGCTCCTAGAAGGGTAACCCAACAAGTTCCTTTTGTGGTGGTCGATATGCCATTCGATTATTTCGCAGTCCTAGGGCGACCCGCTCTCTCTCAATTCCGAGCCGTAGTGTCCACGGTCCACAACAAGCTGAAATTCCCTACTCCTTTGGGAATCGGACAAGAAATAGGAGACTTACGAGAAGCATGGGAATGCTACACTCTGTCGGCTAAGTTCACTTCAAGGGTTGCCATTGGAGAACCCAACCCCGGGCAATCATCCGAGGAGACACCCCTTGTTCACAATGCGCCTTATCGTTTCTACACGGTTCGGCGAGTGAAGAAAAAATCAAAAAAGCCAAGTCCGTCACTTAGGCGAAGAAAAGCAATCATGAAGAAAGACAAAGATACTCTAGTAGGAGCTGTTAAGGAGCTCGAGGAGTATCAAGTGATTCCACCAGTCCCACCCTCTTCCAAAAAGAAGAAATTCTTTGAGGAAAACAAAATTGAAGCAAGAGAAGCCCTAGAAGAAATCCAAATTGTCGAAGGAAGTGCCGACAAGGTCACAAAAATTGGCACAGAGATGGCCACTGAAGTCAGGATGAAGCTCATCCAATGTTTGAAAGATAACAATGATGTCTTCGCGTGGAGCACCGAGGACCTGAAGGGGATCGACCCACGTGTCGCCGTTCACCGTCTGAACGTAGATCCATCGATCACCCACATCA
This sequence comes from Plantago ovata, assembly GCA_028274465.1. NCBI lineage: Eukaryota > Viridiplantae > Streptophyta > Magnoliopsida > Lamiales > Plantaginaceae > Plantago > Plantago ovata. The sequence continues at coordinate 85,467,784 of CM051457.1, forward strand.
GAGAAAAGCGAAGAGACTTCAGTGCGGAAGATAACGCCATCATAGAAGCGGAAGTACAAAGGCTTCTTAAAGCTGGCCACATCAAAGAAGTGAGATACTCAGACTGGGTATGCAACGTGGTCCTCGTGGAGAAGGGTCCGGGAAAATGGCGAATGTGCAACAATTTCACAAGGCTAAATAAGTTTTGCCCGAAGGATCCATACCCCCTCCCACGGATCGACCAGCTCGTCGATTCCACCGCTGGATGCGCCCTCCTGAGTTTCATGGATGCATACCAGGGCTTCTACCAGGTCAAAATGGCCAAAGATGACGTGCCTAAAACCGCCTTCTTCGCTAACGGCAATGTGTATTGCTTCAACGTGATGCCATTTGGCCTCAAGAACGCCGGAGCGACCTACCAAAGGCTGGTTAACAAGATGTTCAAGGATGAGCTTGGTAAACCATGGAAGTATATGTCGATGACATGCTCGTCAAGAGCAAGACCGAGGAGCAACATGTAGGTTACCTGGCAAAGTGCTTCTCAATCTTGAGAAAGTATGGCATGAAGCTCAACCCGGCAAAGTGTACCTTCGGTGTCAAAGGGGGGAAGTTCCTCGGTTACATGGTGACCGAAAGAGGAATAGAAGCGAACCCCGAGAAGATAAAGGCCATCCTCGACCTTCCCCAACCTCAGTCCATCAATGAGGTGCAACAATTGGTTGGAAATCAATCGCATTGAGTAGATTCATCTCGAGGTCGGCCGAGAAAAATCTACCTTTTTCAAGGTATTGAGAAAGAGCAGCCACTTCGAGTGGACAAAGGAGTGCGAGGAAGCCTTCGAGAAGCTGAAAGAATACCTACTCGCTCCTCCTCTATTGTCAAAGCCCGTGGACGGAGAGGTACTCTATCTGTACTTAGCAGCAACCGGGGAAGCTATCAGCTCGGTTTTGGTACGAATCCAAGGGAACGACCACTTGCCCATCTACTACTTGAGCAAAGTACTTGCCGGGGCTGAAACGCGGTACATGGATATCGAGAGGCTTTCCTTTGCCCTCGTTTATACGGCAAGGAGGCTAAAACCCTACTTTGGGCTCACAAGGTTGTTGTTTTGACAAAGCAACCTCTCAAGCAAGTCCTCGGAAAGCCCGAAAATTCGGGAAGAATGGCAAGGTGGGCGATTGAACTAAGCGAGTACGACATCGACTACCAAGCACCCGTAGCCAAGAAAGCACAAGTCATAGCCGACTTCCTCGTGGAGTATCCCTCAAAAGGAACTTCAGAGGAAAACTCTTCAGCAACAAAGAGTGCTATGATGATGGTCGAAGAGCATCCCCATCAAAACAACCCGATGCAAGCTCTGGAGGATGCTTTAAAAGAGCTTAAGGCATGTCCCAAACCAAAAGGAAGAGGCATGAAGTGTTCCTGACAGAGAAAACCGACGAGCCAAAGGGTGCGGAGACCGTCTCTCCAAAACCCAAAGAGCTAGTCGACCACGGAGACGTCTGGATTCTTCATGTTGATGGATCCTCGTCAGGAAAAAATGGCGGGATAGGAATATACTTCAAGAGTCCCGGAGGGGCTGAACTAGAGTACGCCGTTACTCTTAGTTTCCCGGTCTCCAACAATGAAGCAGAATATGAGCCATCCTCATCGCTCTACGTATGGCAAAATCATTGGAAGTGAAGAAGCTACATCTCTTCACCGATTCTCAACTGGCCGAGAAGCAAATCTCGGGGAAATTCAGAACCAAGAAAGACTCACTTGCTGAGTACAAGAGCGCCATCACGGAAGAAATTCAAAAGTTTGAAAGCTGTGAGATTGAAAAATTCTCAAGAGATCTCAATCAAAGGGCAGATGCCCTATCAAAGTATGCTTCAGCCTCCGGAGGAGTTGATACCCGGAATGTGATACTCATGAGGATCAATGCATCATCTCTGTGGTCATCAAAGCCAAACGTCTTGGCAATTGACGATCAACCGAATTGGATGCAAGAGATAACAACATATCTCAAAAATGGAAGCCTTCCTCGTGACAAGGCTGAAGCAAGGAGAATCAAGGGAAAGCTCCTCGATACATCATGCAAGGAGACTACTTGTACAAAAGATCTTTCGAGGGAGTCTACTTGAGATGCGTCGCCGAGCATGAAGTTCAGAAACTTCTCGGAGAGATGCATCGAGGAAGTTGCGGCGACCATGCCGGAGGAAGAACCCTCGCCAAAAAGTCATTCGACAAGGATACTACTGGCCCACTGTTCGGGAAGACGCTGCCCAATTTGTGAGAAAGTGCGAGGAGTGTCAATTGCACGCCAATTTGATCAACGTCCCGGCGAAACCTCTCATGCCCATCGCCATCACTTGCCCTTTCGACATATGGGGCATCGACATAGTCGGTCCCTTCCCAAGAGGTACGGGTCAAAAGAAGTTCATCATCGTTGCGGTCGAATACTTTAGCAAGTGGGCGGAAGTTGAGGCAGTATCTACCATCACCGAACAAAGAGTCATGAACTTCGTATGGAGGAACATCGTGTGTCGATTTGGCTTGCCAAGGGTCCTCATCTCGGATAATGGTGCTCAATTTTGCGGCCAAAGATTCAATGAATGGTGCAAGGAAATGAAGATTGAGAGGAGGTATACCTCTGTAGGACATCCTCAATCCAATGGGCAAACAGAAGCCGTCAACAAAATCCTCGTCAACAACTTGCAGAAGAGGTTCGCTACCAACAGGGACTGGGTCGACGAGCTTGATGGAGTGGTGTGGGCATACCGCACTACTTCAAAAACAGCTACAAGAGAGACTCCCTTCTCGCTAGTTTATGGGTCCGAGGCGTCATACCAGCAGAAGTGGCGGTGGAAACCCTCAGAATCCAAGGGTACCAACCCGAGGACAATCATACAGAGAGACTCTTCGACCTCGAGACAATCAGTGAATCGAGGACCAACGCCTTGGCCAATATCCTCAGATATCAAGCACTCATCGCGAAGACCTACAACAAAGGCGTAAGAGAAAGAGACTTCCAAGTTGGAGACCTAGTACTCCGAAGAGCAGACATCTGGGCAAAGTGGGAAGATGCAACCCAATTGGGAAGGCCCCTACAAGATAATTGAAGCAAGGTCCAACGGAAGTTATCGTCTTCAAGACATGGAGGGAAGGGTATTGAAAAATCCTTGGAATACTTCTAACCTCCAGAGATTCTACGCTTGAAGTTGTCAAGAGAAAAGCTTTTTGGAAACTTATGTGGAAGGTCCATTGATCGAGGAGGATTCCTCACTGATCCAAGTGAGAGGCACCCTTGCTTTTGTTAAAAAGTTGTTGTAAGCAAGCTGGCCGAAGAGCCCCCATTGTAATTGCATTTCCGACAAATCAATACAATGTCTCTTTCAACAAGAAAATATGCAAGTATAGAGCTACTATACTCAAAAAATAAGACTACTCGAGCGAGAAAGCTTACTTTAAGAAAAGCTATTCGATTTCCATGATTAAGGGGAACCCTCCCCGCGCTCTAAACTC
>CM051457.1:85471369-85618110 GCA_028274465.1 Plantago ovata
AAGGAGAATCCACGTCCTGTCATGCCTCCAAACTGGGTTGATATGGTCGTTGGAAATCGACTCCCAATCAAAGAGCTGGCAGTCCCGTACTTTGCACCAACCATTGTAAACGGGGTTAAACAAGAAGATATACAAGAAGAGGATGTCAGGGAAGAGATTAAATATTGGGAGAATTCACTGATCATGTACAACCTTGGCAATGAACTGACTATCAGTGCCATTCGACCATTTATCAGTAAAGTTTGGAATTTTGTCTCAATGCTAGGCATATTGTATAATGACGAAGGGTGTTTTATCCTTAGGTTTGGAAGTGCACAAGAAAGTGATGAGGTACTTCTGAACGGACCTTATACAATTTACAATATGCCTATGGTTCTACATAAATGGAGTGTGGATTATAAGTTCGATAACGAGAAGTTACGACTTGTATCTATTTGGGTGCAATTCTCGCAACTAACACTTGGGTATGGGGAATCAATAGCATTGGTAGGATTGCGAGTACACTTGGTAAGCCGATGTTAGTTGATGTGTGCACAAAGCAGAAGTTACGTGCCTCTTATGGCGAGTGCTCATTGAAATAGATATTACGAAGGAGATGCAAAAGACCACAAAAGTACGCAACCTAAAAGGGGATGTCTATGATCAACCTGTGTACTATGAATGGATGCCGCCAAAACAGGGGCAGCAACGTAGTAAACGGGACAACCAGCGCCCGCAATGGAGACCAAAACAGGGTGAGAATAGGTCTGCCGCACCACAGCAGCAGCAGCAAGCTGTGCCGGTACCTGTACAGGCCAGTCCACCGGAGAATCAGCCTCCACAGACAGTCAGAGAGGTGCCGCAGCCTAGTCAACAGATTGCTGACTGGATGGCTGTCAGCTCCTCTACGCAGCCTCCGTCATCTGAGATACTGGATACTACTAAAACACATGTGGGTCAGAATAGCAATATGCAAACTGACGACACACATATAGGAGATATGCATGGACCTGAGCAACCTTGGATGCAAGTTACTAACAAAAAGAAGGACAGAAATAGAGACTTTTCAGAGGAACATGGGAATAACTCTCCGCTCCAATTTGGAAGTGTGGGACGTGTAGAGAAACTGGGTGCCCTTAAAGCAGGGGCGAAAACACAGAGTCAATGTTAACACCCTGGAATGTTAGGGGCATGACTCAAGCAGCTAAACATCTGGAGGTTGGCCTACCTCAAAAAGATTCAAGCAAGTATAGTTGCCCTTCTAGAAACACGTGTGAAACAATGTAATGCGATACAAATTCGTAAGCGATTTCGAAGACATTGGAAGTTCTTGGATAATTATGATAAACATAGAAACGGCCAAATCTGGCTTATGTGGGGTGTGAATAGAGTTGATGTCCATTTCCTAGGCTCTACCGACCAATATTTGCACTGTCAAGTAGAAATTCTGAATGGAGAGTACCAATTCCTACTTACTGTTGTCTATGCCTATAACCATTTACATGAGCGTAGGGATTTATAAAGGGATATTGAACAGTTGTTGGCTGGAATACAAACCCCATGGCTCTTAATAGGTGACTTTGATAATGTCTTGACAACTCAAGATCGACAGGGTGGCCATCCAGTGCATGAAAGTGAGTATGCTGATTTTCAGGCGATGATGGAGAACGTTGGCTTAAATGAGATTATGATGATTGGGAATGAAGTTACATGGTCAAATAAACATACTAATTGATGAATGTTTATTTTTACACTTTCATTTGAGTCTTTTTCACCTATTTTAGCTATCCTCTATGTTAATTTAGCTATATTTTAGTGCATTTTATTAGAATAGTGTGACGTTTCCCTTTAGCTTTTATTTTACAGGTTTTGGTTGAAAATCGAGGATTTCAGGGCAATTATATTAAAGTTGACAAGGAATTGGTATTCCAGAAGCCTATTTGGAGTATCTGAAGGTTTCCGGATAGGATTTGGAGTCTAGGGGTCGAATCTGGAGGTTAGAAGGCCACTAGAAGTCAGAAACCGAGTCCGAAAAGGGGAAGAAATCCAAAAACGCGTCGAAAATGCGGAAATTCCGGAAAAACACTCCCGGGTGAATCGCCCGGTGTGTGGGGCGAATCGCCCCACACAAATTCGAAGCCTATATATAGTTGCTCAGTTTTCTCCGTTTTTCATACTTTTCCAGACCTTCTCTCTCACCTTTCTCTGTAGTTTTAGGTAGCAACTTCCCAGAGCCTGTTCTGGGGGTTCATAGCTTAGGAGATACTTTTTCATAGCAGTTTGGAGCTTGTAAGATCGCGATTCTTCGGAGACTGACAACCTTCGGTAACATTGTATCTTACAGTTTTTTACTTATTTTTATATATCTTTCAACATGTTTTCTTCTATGATTTCTGTTGATTGCATGACAACTATGAGTAGCTAAACTTATCGTTGGTGGTAGTATGTGAATTCTTAGCGAAGGGTTGATAATTATGCTAATGGCTATATCGCGCATTATACTCCGTGTTATTGCTTTATTTCTTTGATCGAGCGGAATCTATATCTTCGTATGTTGATTAATTATTGCACACAATTGGACCCTAGTCGACCTATGCATATCTATATCTTCGTAGTGTTGAATAATTACGGAACACAATTGGACAATAGTGCTTGTATCAGAACCTATATCTTCGTAGTGTTTGATAATTGCAACAGGATAAGTTTTTGATCAAAGATCTCCATGCAAGACCGAGGAATTTACGCATGATTATTAACCCGTTATGCTTTGAAGGACCATACTATCACCAATCTCCATTATCTGTTAGAAAAACCTTTGCTATACCGTCTGCTGTTTTATATATTCTTTAATTAAATTAGATAAAGCTAGTTATAGACCTTAGAGAACGACACTCGAGGTCATTCTACTGCTACACTACGGTTTTCGTTGTAGTTGTGAATTGCCTTTGGCTAAATAACAAATTTATTTGACCGATCTGGAGCACGACATCCGCGTTTCGTCACTAATGGGGTTATATATTCCAAGATTGACAGAGGGCTTGGGAATCTCGCATGGTTCCTTCAATATCATTGGATGAATATAATGGTTCATGATCCGAGAATCTCCGATCATACCCCACTAGTTATACAACTCTCACGGCATAATCATAAGAGGCACAACAGATTTTGGTTTCTCAATAGCCTGGTTGAAAAATCAGAGTCCATACCGACGGTGAAATCCACATGGACGAGATATATGCGAGATAGGCCAATGCATGTGGTATGGTCAAAACTACAGTTGCAACGGCCTAATTTGAAAACTCTCATCCGGCAATTCACTACATTGGAGCGGCAAACTGCTGAGATACGATCTTTGTTGGAAAAGGCACAAGATAAAATCTGACCGCCTTAATCCTGAATTAATTTTGCAGGAGAAAATTTGCACAACCCGACTCCTAAGAATGCGCAAACCTGAGGAGAAATTCCTTCAGCAAAGGGCCAAAGCCACGTGGTTAAAGCTTGGGGATGGAAATAATGCTTTAGTGAGAGATAAACAGATGCAAAGCGGGATAACTAGTCTGGAGAATGAAAAGGGCCACATACTCACATCTCAGGATGCCATAGAGAATGAGGTGATACGATTCTATAACCAACTGGTAGGAACTGATACGCCAACCAGATTGAGTGTTGATATTTCTTCTATGCGGGGTGGAAAACAACTCACAACAACCCAGGGGGACAACCTTTTTTCTCCGGTAACGAATGATGAAATCTGGAATGCATTGCAAGAGAAGCTCCGGGAATTGATGGGTATAATGCAAAATTCTTTAAAGCTAGTTGGATGTTGTAAAACATGATGTTCGGGCGGCGGTGAACGATTTTTTCACAAATGAGCGAATGTACAATGCTATCAATTGCACACTAGTGACTTTGATCCCAAAAACAAAGGATGCCAGAACAATGAAAGCCATGAGGCCTATCTATTGCTGCACAACTATATATAAGATTATCTCCAAGATCCTTACAAAGCGACTTAGTAGTGTGATTAACTTTGTCGTTGATGACAGTCAATCTGCGTTCTTGCCAGGAAAGGTGATCCACGATAATATTCTCATTGCGCATGAACTTGTGAAGGGCTATGCGAGAAAAGGAGTCTCACCTCGATGTATGATCCAAATGGATCTACAAAAATCCTATGACACAGTGGAATGGGGGGCGTTAGAGAAGATATTGACTGAGCTGAATTTCCCTGCACAGTTTATTCGATGGGTGATGATTTGTGTGCGAACTGTATCATACAAATACTCCATTAATGCTGCGCCCAACAGAATTCTGAAGGCAAAACGAGGGCTCAAACAAGGTGACCCCATATCACCCCTTCTCTTTGTCTTGATCATGGAATACCTACATAGAAAATTGCAGAAACTCAAGCTAGAACCAGATTTCAATTATCACCCCGAGTGTGAAAAAGTTGATTTGACTAATATCTGCTTTGCGGATGATTTACTATTGTTCTGCCGAGGAGATACTATTTCAGTGCAACATCTAGTGAATGAATTCCACGAATTCTCAGCATCCACTGCACTACAAGGAGGACACCATTCAGCGACGGATCCATCCGTCGCTGAATAATGCCAATCGGTCGCTAATAATAATTAGCGACCGATCGTGTTTTTAGCGACGGATAAAATCCACGTCGCTAAACCGTTAGTCGCTAGCGAATTAGCGACCGAGAGTCATCGGTCGCTAATTAGCGAAGGATTAGGAGGTTGACTTTTAGCAACCGATGACTCATCCGTTGCTAAAGCCCCGGAGATCCAGCGACGGATAAGTCATCCGTCGCTGAATCTCTGGAGTGATCAGCGACGGATGAGTTATCCGTCGCTGGAGCTTTGGAGCTCCCAGCGACGGATAAAGTCATCGGTTGCTAAATTTTTATTTTTATTTTTTGATTTTTTTGATATAATAATGAGAACCAAAATCAAATGCAACCTGTTCAATTAAGCAACATGTTACAGAAATTCTTATAGACCAAATAAACAAAAAATAATCCAAAAAAATCATAATAAATGTACCAAAACCCTCCATACATATAATAATAATAATCATACGTACACAATACTAATCCAAAATAATATCATAGTGTACACAGTATTCATGTAGAAAATAGTAAATAGAGTCGAAAAAGATAGGGGATCATGGAGCGGTAGGTGGGTACATCCCCAGCTTCGCATACAGCTGAGCAAACATAGCATCATATTGAGCCTGCTTCGCAACTAGCCTCTTCACCTCCTCATCCCTCTCCTGCAACTGAAGTAAGAGGGCCTGATCTCGAGCGGAAGCTGCTGCTGAAGATGATGAAGATGTACCGGCACGGGAACGACGAGTCGGCCTCGAGTCCAACTCAGGGACGACTGCTGCACTCCCCAGTCCCAAGCGACAGCCCTTCTCGTCTGGAGGATTCACCTCGAGGAAAATGACATTCATTTCCTCAACAGTGAGATCCTGATCACGAATCCTGGCCTCGTAGGCCGTCTGAAATTATAAATCAAGAGTATAAGGTGTTAGTTATGTTGTTAATTAGTTATGAAATCATCAGTATTTAATAAACACATGTATTGTTGAACATACCGCAATTGTTGTGGCCTCGTCACACAACCACTGTCCGTCCTTGGCCTTCTGAGATCTCGAGAACAAGGTGAATAGGAGACTCTCCTTATCCTTCAACTGAATGACACATGAAAGCATCATATACTTAGTTTGAAAGTTCGAAATGCAAGTAAATAACAAGTATAAGAATGATGAATTCACAAAATTAATACACTTACCTTCTGCCTCACATGTGCTGTAGCGATCGACTCAGAGCCAAAACGGTGTGTCACCAGGGTACGACTCCCATCATTCGGCTGCTTCTTCCTGTTATCAGTGTTCTAGTCAGCCTGCGCCTGGACTCTCTCGTTAGCCCAATACACCTTCCACGCCTCCCAAATTTCATCTCCGGGCCAATCACCGGTACGTGGACGGTTATGTGTATACAGTTTCTTCATGTTATGAACCATGCACTTGTAAAGGGCACTACCATGAGAGTTGAAGCTCCACCAGAGATCCATCAGCAATGCTTTCGGAAGGAAGAAATCTTTCTACACAATTACAAATAAACATTGAAACACATGGCTAACATATCACTCAGACAAAGTGGTTAACATACCACTCACACAAAGTGGCTAACATACCACTCACAACACAAACAATTAGGTAACTAATGTACGATTATTAACTCACCCTCAACTCCTCGAACAACTCTCCCTTAATTTGGTCCGTGATGCAATGCCACTGGCTGCCACCCTCTTGCGGTGGGATCATCCTGTTCCGTATTATCCCACTGAGTAATTTGGCAGCGCGCTCCCCATACAACCTGTGAAGAACAGGTAAGTCAATAGTGAAACCTTCGGTTAGTTCGGTATATATATATTAAAAGTTCGTAAATCAGTTTATGCCTAATACTTACTTCTCTCCATTGGGGTAAAGGACAAGGCGACCATTCCACATCAGACCATCTTCCGGCCTTTGAAAGGGACAACCGTCGTCTGGAACGTGGGCCCACGGGTCGTGGAGGGAGGAATGAGGAGTCGAGCCCCTACTCGACCCAGGTGGAGTCCCAAAAACAGTAGGGGAGCCTTGCTGTGAGCCCTGCCCGGTGTCCTCATCCCTCTGGGACTGCGGGGTCAGGTATCGTGGCCTCCTGGGTCGTGGCATATGCAATAAAAAGATCCGTGTTAGTACATACACAATTGAATATAAAACATGTAAAGTCATTAAGAGATAAAGTAAGGAACTACGTTGGACATTTGGGTGGTCACACCAGTAGGCCTGCCAATACTCATGAAGGGGAGCTGGCATCCATTCCGAAGGCGGAACTCCCAACAACCAGTTGGCTTTCCAAGCCTCAAGTAGGATATCCCTCAACGTAGGAACTGACATCTAATAATAATCAACCTAATATATAAGATGTAAAATCAGAGATATAGTAAGGAACAAGTATTTATTATCAACCTAATAGATAAGTCTAAGCTAAGTCTAATCTAACTACCTAGTACTAATTCACGTACCCTCTATAATCTACTCTGGTTGTAAGTCAATGAAAACATCATCATGCAGCTGAATAACTTCTACTGTAGCCTGTGCAGGTTTTCTAGCCTGACCATCGACATCTTCTTCTTGGTACGAGTTGTTAATTGATTCGTCCTTCTCCACATACTCAACTTTGGATCGAGCATTTATAGGTACAACAGCTAACCAATCGCCCTTATCTTTTTTCAAGGTAGGAAACTGAAGAAATACAACTTGAAGTGCTTGACTTGCCAAGATAAATGGTTCGTACACTTTGTACTTCTTCTTGTAGTTTATCTCCACCATATCATACTCCTCAAGCCTTCTGGTGCCTACATCAGTGGGATCATACCAATCAACATCAAACAACATTGTTCTTTTCAAAGGTACTCCGGGATATTCAAGGCGAACAATACGCCTAAGCTTACCATAGTAATCGTAGACATCATCACCTATGTCTTTCTCCAAGACACGAACCCCACCATTAACTGTAGCATCTGTCGTTCCACACTCACTACTGTTGAACCTAAGTCCATTTACAATGTAAGATGGAAAGGAGGAGTATCTTCTCCCAGGTCCACTTGCTAGTGCTCTTAAGTAAGGACATGTTATTTTGTTGGCCGGGTTCTGTACATGCTCTTTGAACCATGTTGGAAATTTGGAGACTAGGGCCTCCATAAGCATGTCCTCAATTGTGTCATCCGCCACCATGGATTTGGCTCTACACAACGGGCGCGGAAGAAACTGCACATGATGCGTACATTTGGTTTAATACTACCATTTTTTCTAAAATAAGATTTTAATTCAATCGTAAATCGTAAGAAGGCAACTAACCTAGTAAACTTGACATGGAATGGCTTGAGCTCAGCACAATTCTGAAGGACATACGAATGTGCAGCATTGTACTCCTTATCCGTCAGATATGCCACTTTTACATCACCATACGCCCTCCCCGAAACCTTAAAGATTGATAGTGAAACTTTATGGTCCTCTTGCACTTGAAATGTGTCGGCATTTCTAGCCGGCCTAGATGTCTTCGAATGGACCCCAGTGTCAAAGAAATAGGAGCAAAAAGTTGCAGTCTCTGCTCGAATGTATGCATTGGCAATCGAACCCTCAGGCTGAGCTTTGTTCTTCACATAATGCTTCAGCTTGCCTAAGTATCTGTTATAATATGTCTGTCATAATTAGATATACTATACAATTATCTGTCATATATGTTTGTAAATATGATACTAAAATATTTACCTCTCAAAGGGATACATCCAACGATACTGAACAGGTCCGGCTAGCAACGCCTCATCTGGTAGGTGAATGGGCAAGTGTTCCATGGAATCAAAGAAGCTAGGTGGAAAGATACGCTCGAGCTTGCACAAAATCACCGGTATGTTAGCCTTCATCGTCTTCAACACTTCAACCTCAACAACCCATGTGCATAGATTCTTGAAGAACAAGCTCAACTCGGTCAAGGCACTTCATACCGATCTATCTAAGAGCTGGCGAAATGCAATCGGGATGAGCCTCTCCATGAACACATGACAATCGTGGCTCTTCATCCCATACATCTTTGTCTTACTCGTGTCCACACACCGAGCAAATTTAGAAGCATAATTGTCGGGGAACTTCAACAACTTCACCCAATCAAAAAGTTCCGCTCTAGCCTCTTTGGACAAAGTGTATTTAGCCTTCGGCCACTTGCCATCAGCATTCTTGTTTGACAGTCCGGGCCTCCTGCATAGAATATCCAACTCTTCCCTGGACCTAACTGTGTCCTTTGTTTTGTTGGGAATTTCACAAATGGTGTTGAAGCAGTTCTCAAATACGTTCTTCTCAATATGCATGACATCCAAGATATGACGTATGCGAAGACTACTCCAATAAGGCAAATCCCATAGGATGCATCTCTTTTTCCATCCATACTCACTTTTGATATTCTCGTTATGTTGTTCCCAACCAACCTCAGTTACTTTCTTGTACCCCAAGGATTCTATAATAGCAAATTGTTGTGCACTTGTTAGTTCTTTAGGGGCCTTCTTCACCACCACTTTCTTCTTAAGAAACTGAGTCTTGTTCTTTCTGAACGGGTGTTCATCGTCTAGAAACCTGCGATGACAATCAAACCAAGATTCCTTTCGACTCTTCGGCAGATAGTTTGAATCAACATCATCCAGACAATGTGGACATGCCTTGTATCAGGATGTTTTCCTTCCAGACAACATGGAGTACGCAGGGAAATCACTGATGGTCCAGAGTAGTGCTGCTCTCAAGGTAAAGTTCGTCTTTGTTGAGACATCGTATGCCGGGATACCATCCTCCCACAACTCTATAAGCTCCTTGATCAGTGGCTGCAAGAAGACATCTATCTTCTGTCCTGGATCATCCGACCCTGGCACCAGCACGGTCAAGAACATGAATGGTTCTTTCAAACAGTTGATGAATGTGTATTTTACACTTTCATTTGAGTCTTTTCACCTATTTTAGCTATCCTCTATGTTAATTTAGCTATATTTTAGTGCATTTTATTAGAATAGTGTCACGTTTCCCTTTAGCTTTTATTTTACAGGTTTTGGTTGAAAAACGAGGATCTCAGGGCAATTATATTGAAGTTGACAAGGAATTGGTGTTCCAGAAGCCTATTTGGAGTATCTGAAGGTTTCCGGATAGGATTTGGAGTCTAGGGGTCGAATCTGGAGGTTAGGAGGCTACTAGAAGTCAGAAACCGAGTCCGGAAAGGGGAAGAAATCCAAAAACGCGTCGAAAATGCGGAATTTCCCGAAAAAAGCTCCCAGGCGAATCGCCCCACAACAGGCGAATCGCTTCGCCCCACACAAATTCGAAGCCTATATATAATTGCTCAGTTTTCTCAGTTTTTCATACTTTTCCAGACCTTCTCTCTCACCTTTCTCTGTAGTTTTAGGTAGGAACTTCTCAGAGCCTGTTCTGGGGTTCGTAGCTTAGGAGATACTTTTACATAGCAGTTTGGAGCTTGTAAGATCGCGATTCTTCGGAGACTGACAACCTTCGGTAACATTGTATCTTACGGTTTATTCTACTTATTTTTATATATCTTTCAACATGTTTTCTTCTATGATTTCTGTTGATTGCATGACAACTATGAGTAGCTAAACTTATCGTTGGTGGTAGTATTTGAATTCTTAGCGAAGGGTTGATAATCATGCTAATGGCTATATCGCGCATTATACTCCGTGTTATTGCTTTATTTCGTTGATCAGGCGCAACCTATATCTTCGTATGTTGATTAATTATTATGCACAATTGGACCCTTGTCGACCTATGCATATCTATATCTTCGTAGTGTTGAATAATTACGGAACACAATTGGACAATAGTGTTGACCTGTCAGTATCTATATCTTCGTAGTGTTTAATAATTACAACAGGACAATTGATTGATCAAAGATCTTCATGCAAAACCGAGGAATTTACGCATGATTGTTAACCCGTTATGCTTTGAAGGACCATACTATCACTAATCTCCATTATCTGTTAGAAAAACCTTTGCTTTACTGTCTGCTGTTTTTATATTCTAAATTATATCTCATAAAGCTAGTTATAGTCCTTAGAGAACGACACTCGAGGTCATTCTACTGCTACACTACGGTTTTCGTTGTAGTTGTGAATTGCCTTTGGCTAAATAACAAATTTATTTGATTAATTGAGTCTGACAAACTTGGTTGCATCAAATTGGCGCCGTTGCTGGGGACTATACTCCTTTTTTCTGTTTAATTTGTTTATATATTCAGCATTCAATTCCTAATTCTATTAGTTTTAGTTTTCCTTTTTAATCTTTCTCTGATACTGCTTTCCTAGTCTATTACAGATAGTGTATGCCACATACACGATCTAGGGGAACACCGCTTGCTGATTCAATTGCTGAGATCGACAAAGTCTACCACCAAAGAAGGCAACTACTTCAAAGGCGTGCACTAGAGGAAATAGAGGATACCGATTTCTCTGAATCTCTACACAATCTTTTCAAGGATATCGACAGAATGGCAGAAACTAGACCACTGAAAACATTAGTTCAACCCACCAAGGATCGTATGAGGGGACCGGCGATTGTTCTTTCGTCTGCAACCCGAGATCTGGAAATCAAGAACCACCCATTCCAACAACTTCCGAGGTTCTATGGCTTAGCAAGGGAAGATGTGATGGGGTACTTGCACGATATCGATGATTTCGTCAACCAACTCCCACGACCCGGAGCTGAAATAACAACGGATGAGTTGCGGATGAAGGTTTTTGCTATGGGACTTGGCGACAGAGCCAAGTCATGGTTGAGTTCTCTACCAGCAGGCTCGCTGGACACTTGGGAGAAGGTTTTTTCAGCTTTCATGGAAAAATACTTCCCTCACACCTTGAGTACCGCGCTAAAGGCGCAAATCACTGGATTCAAGCAGGACTATGATGAGACCATCTACACCGCGTTTGAGAGGTTCCAAGATCTCACGAACAAGCGCCCTCACCATGGTTTTGAACTTTCGGACCTAGTCCAACACTTCTACAGTGGACTAACCTTCGAGAACCAACAAGTGGTGGATTTCCAATGCCGAGGCAATATTTGGGAGGAAACCGCCGAAGCCGTCTAGGCAGTTTTCAAAAGGCTTGCTAAGGGTTCACAGTTCAAGGACCCAAGGGCAATGGTTAGGAGACGTGGACATGAAGCTCCACCGACTCAAGAAGCCCCTATGTATAGGGGGAATGGGGATCAATTCGAGTGCTTTACCAACAAATTGAAGTAGGTCCTCAAGAGCGCCACTGGAACAACTGTTTCGAACGAAGTATGCCGAATATGCAAGAACTGTGGGCATGGGGCTCATATGTGTAGATCGGAGCTTGCGTATGATGATGGCCACTAGGCTCGAGGAGGCGAAGAGGAAGCCTTTGCTACGGAGTTTGGTACTCAAGAAGCTAGCTACGGACAAGACAGTAGGAATCCTCGAGGTGGATTTTGGAAAAGAGGATTCCGAAATAATCAAGGATATGCACCGGCTAGCCAAACTTATGGCCCTAACCAAGACCGTAGTAGGCTAAACTATGGTAATGATCACTGCGAAAACCCCGCTCCGAAAGAGCTACCGAAGTCGAAGTCGGCTCAACTGATGGAGAACTTTCAAAAGATGGTTGATCACACCCAAAGTTTTCTCAAACGTTATGAAGAAGATTCTGAGAAGACTAGAGCGAGACTTGAAAGGTTGGACGAGAGCACTAGGCTTGCCCACCAAAAGATGCAAGAGTTGATCGACCCAGGAGCAAGTAAGGAGCAAGGCAAGCTGCCTAGCAACACTGAGAAGTCGAATTCCATTACCTTGGCGGGTGGTCTACCTGATGAAATCACCATCAAAAATGTTACTACGTGCGAGTGTTGCAAGAGGGAAGTACTCCCACAGGCTAAGGAAGAAGAGAAGGACCTTGGTTCTGACGAGAGTGATGAGGAGCAAGAGGATTCCGAGCCACTCCCTAAAAGTTTCGATGTTAAGGTCGGGATTGGGGAACTTGAAGATGTTCGTGCCACACTAGACACGGGATCCTACTCTAACGTGCTCCCTTTGAATGTGTTTGAAAAGAGTATCCTTGGAAAACTATCTGAGCATAGGGCTATTGTGCAACTGGCGGATGGATCCTTTGTGAGACCCGAAGGCGTTGTGAAAAATGTGTTGGTCAAGATTGGTGAAGCTTCTGTATACACCAATTTTGTAGTTATGCCGGCGTCTGCACCTGGGACGGGGGATGTCATTCTCTTGGGGCGAACGTTCTTGACTAAGCTACGCTCCGTGATGGACATCTACCAAATAACTTGCACAATTGAAGTGGATGGCAAGCAACACGTGTTGCAAGCCATAGCTGGTCCACCTGATCCACCTGATATTTCTTACACTACTCACTACTGTGGTCTTGCAGCCTATGTTCTTTCTTATTCACAGGTTCGTGGCATGAAGAGGAGACCAATGAAGGGGAAGTCTAGTACCCGCAGAAAGAAGTGCTAGGCGCAGACAGGAGTCTAGTCAAAGACTTTAAACAATGGCGCTATCCGGGAGGCAACCTGGAGTTTCTATCGCTTTCTTTACCGCTTTATTGCATGCATTCATTCTTGGACAATTTGCTTCTCATATGTGAAATAGTTCATCTCTGTGTCGTATGTGCTTATGTTTGAGTGAGATTTTTCGAGTGGATTTATGAAAAAATTGGTTTCGGGATTTAAAAACCGCGTTTTCTGTCAAAAGGACCGTCTCCCCACATCGGGGAGCGGGGGGCGAATCGCCCCAGTGTGGGGCGAGTCGCCCCACACCGGGGGCGACTCGCTCCACGGCCTCTGGAGATAAAAAACGCGGATCTCCCCTTCTTTACCTCATTTTCTTCATTCTCTCTACCTTCTTCTCCCCAAAAACCGAGAATTGCGAAAATAACTTCAAAACTTCATAACTTCTTCATTTCTTCACCAAATTTAGTGTTCTTTAGCTTCAATCGAAGCCTATTACGTGATCTATCTTTTCATCAGAACAGATTTCACCCTATTGCATTAGTTTTTCAGATCTGAGGTATCTTCTTATGAACCCTAATTTTTCAAATTTGAGGGTTTTGTAATTTGAGCTTCAATTATGCTTATATGATGCATGGGTAGGTTGTTTGTGTGATTAGAAGCATTATTTACTATCAATTGCATGCTCAATTATGCTTGGATTGTTGATTTGGGATTTTTGCTACTAGATGATATATCTTGTTATGCAATATATCTTTATCTTTGATTTCTCGCATATAATTGTGTTAATTGATGTAATGATGATGGATTTAATGATAGAATGCTAAATTAATGAGTATGAGGATTTATGTTGCTAGAATGTTTCGCTACTATGGTATGAATTGAGCCTTGTTATCTAAGTTACTGGTTGTCTAGCAAGAACATAATGTGATGTATTACATGTAGTAGTTACATTGGTATGTTGCAAGTTGAAGAAGCTAGGCTAGACATAAAGGATTTGGGAGCTTGAATGATTGATCACTTATGAGTTTCATTCTTACACTAGCATATGCATGAGTCAGTTTTGTGTCGTACGAGGTACTAACTGTTGCTTGTAGGAACCATGACAAGGGAAAGGAGCATTCCCGTATGATTACTATGAAGTATTGGAGAGGGATAGATTACAACCATGTCAAGGAGAGTGATCTCGTTAGAGGTGCGTTCGAGCCATGGGCTCTTGCAACAACGTCGCGGATTATCCAAGAGGAGGAGCTAGAGTACACCTGGAGTAAGGACTCCTATGCCTATTCATGCACCACCGAAGGGACAGAAACCATTATTACGTCAGCAATCCATCACAAGGACTGCAAACTTCGTGTGAACTGGAAGGCACCGGGACGATCAGGCCGCGACGGATTCAATCTTGAGTTCGCAGTTGCTAGAAGGTTCCGAAGCGCTAGCTTGGTTCCAAAACATAATGACATGGGTGCTCAGTCCCTCGTTGGGGCACCCCTTGACTGCCTCTAATGGGAGCATCATATAGACATCGGGAGCATCAACTGTAGAGAATGTGGTCGACATAGGAAAAAATGGCAGACAACCTCTGAATATCCGATCAGCTTGTTGTAACCTCCACGGGGTATAAAACGCTGGAGAGGGAGGCTCTGATACCACTGCCCTTTCCCCTTCAACAGTTCACAACCTATTGGAGGGCTACGGGATGGAGGATTCCATTATAGAGGCGGCCAATCTTGAAGATTCTCTTCGACACTGCAACTCTACTGGTGATGATGTTGGTGACAGTAGTGACAATGAAGACAATAGGGACAATGATGATACAAATGGTTGAGTTGGTCCTATCCGATCTATTAATGGAACTACCGCCACTACCACAAGCCCCGATGATCACATATAAGGCTCCCCGAGCAGTCCCAATAACTCACATGCAGCATACTCAGCCGACCGAGGCCAAACCATGCGGTAACATCTAGTATCACATCTTATTTCCTCATTCTCTTACTGCTAGGGACTAGCGTAAATTTCATGAGGGGGGATGGGATTTAAGTGATCTAGTATTCTTAGTTTGGAGCTTGGTATTGGTAGGATGCGTATAGTACCTCGCATGTTTTATCCGTCTGCATTTGCATTTGCACGTTTACTGCTTCCTTAGTTTTTTAGGTTGCATTCACTGCATTCATCCTAGGATAGTCTTGCATGTTTTATATGGAGTCTATTGCCGAATTTTTTGAACTTTTTTATTGGGTAGATTAACTAAGTATGCCATTAATCATATGCTTCGTCTCTATGAATTTGTTTGAGGTTTTTCTCGCTTGGCTTGTCACATTTATGTATTGCACTTAGATAAGCTTGGTAGTCTCGACATCACTTAGTGGTGTTTTCTCTACTGCGGTTCACGAAGGCCTTTATAATACGATGATGCATGTTAGGGTCTTATGGTTGTTTTCCCGAGTAATTATGTACCTAAGAGGCAACAAGTCTTCACCATGCTTTGAGATTGCTAAATGCCTAGGAAAAAGGTAGTGTGAGGTTGTGTGATCCTTTGTTTATAACCTATTCTTCCGAATAGGTTTGGGGAGGGGGTTGCACCATCATTAGACTTGTTTTTCGTTTTTCATTTCCGTATTTTGAGTTCGTTTTTCCTTTCTCGTAAATTTTGTACTCCAACCTATTCTTTCGAATAGGTTTGGGGAAGTCGTTGTGAGTCATTCTGTTTCTCTTTTTGTTATGCTACTGCTGGCTAAAAAAAAATCGAGAAAAAAAGAAAGAAAAATTCCAGGAAAGAAGAAAAAAAAGAAAAAAAAGAAACTGGAAAGAAAAAAAAAAGAGAAAAGACCCCAAAAAAGCAAAGAAGGGTCCCAAAAAGAAAGCCAAATAGCAGTTTAGCAATGTGTTATGTCTCATTTTCCAATTCTTGTAATGTTCGTAATCGTGTTGTAATTTTCTATTTTTTGTCTTTTGTTTTTGAGTGTCATCTGTTCTAGACCACCCTCGTCCTTCCATTCAGGAAGTGGTGAATAGCTTAAGACTTTACTTGAGAGATGGGTAGAATAGGGGAGTGTTATCTTTTATAGGGAATCCTCCTTCGTTTGATGAGAGCCAGTACTGGTTCGACCTCTTTGAGGGAGTCTTAAACTTGGTGAACAGTAGTAAGTCCTCAGTTTCAAAGGCACGGGACAACCATTCGTATCCTAGCATGCTTCATTACGTCGTCACTGACTAGGTCAAGGTAGAGAATGTTACGAGAGACTATCTTGTCTTGACATAAATGCTTATGTGGATGTGTATAAGTCAATCGAGGTATTCTTCAACCTATATTCATGTTTTGATTTGTATGGTTTTTGTTCATATATTTTTTGATAGATTCAGTAGATATGTTCATTTTATTTGGCATGAGACTCCATTTTATGTGTTGCATTGTTTTTTGCATTAGAGTCTAGCTTAGTTGCTTGAGGACAAGCAAATGTTCGGTTTGGGGAGTTTGATGAATGTGTATTTTACACTTTCATTTGAGTCTTTTCACCTATTTTAGCTATCCTCTATGTTAATTTAGCTATATTTTAGTGCATTTTATTAGAATAGTGCCACGTTTCCCTTTAGCTTTTATTTTACAGGTTTTGGTTGAAAAACGAGGATTTCAGGGCAATTATATTGAAGTTGACAAGGAATTGGTGTTCGAGAAGCCTATTTGGCGTATCTGAAGGTTTCCGGATAGGATTTGGAGTCTAGGGGTCGAATCTGGAGGTTAGAAGGCTACTAGAAGTCAGAAACCGAGTCCGAAAAGGGGAAGAAATCCAAAAACGCGTCGAAAACGCGGAATTTCCCGAAAAAAGCTCCCGGACGAATCGCCTGGGACGTGGAGCGAATCGCCCCACACCAGGCGAATTGCCCGGTGTGTGGGGCGAATCGCCCCACACAAATTCGAAGCCTATATATAGTTGCTCAGTTTTCTCCATTTTTAATACTTTTCCAGACCTTCTCTCTCACCTTTCTCTGTAGTTTTAGGTAGGAACTTCCCAGAGCCTGTTCTGGGGGTTCGTAGCTTAGGAGATACTTTTTCATAGCAGTTTGGAGCTTGTAAGATCGCGATTCTTCGGAGACTGACAACCTTCGGTAACATTGTATCTTACGGTTTATTCTACTTATTTTTATATATCTTTCAACATGTTTTCTTCTATGATTTCTGTTGATTGCATGACAACTATGAGTAGCTAAACTTATCGTTGGTGGTATTATGTGAATTCTTAGCGAAGGGTTGATAATCATGGTAATGGCTATATCGCGCATTATACTCCGTGTTATTGCTTTATTTCGTTGATCAGGCGCAACCTATATCTTCGTATGTTGATTAATTATTATGCACAATTGGACCCTAGTCGACCTATGCATATCTATATCTTCGTAGTGTTGAATAATTACGGAACACAATTGGACAATAGTGTTGACCTGTCAGTATCTATATCTTCGTAGTGTTTAATAATTACAACAGGACAATTGATTGATCAAAGATCCCCATGCAAAACCGAGGAATTTACGCATGATTGTTAACACGTTATGCTTTGAAGGACCATACTATCACCAATCTCCATTATCTGTTAGAAAAACCTTTGCTTTACTGTCTGCTGTTTTTATATTCTAAATTAAATCTGATAAAGCTAGTTATAGTCCTTAGAGAACAATACTCGAGGTCATTCTACTGCTACACTACGGTTTTCGTTGTAGTTGTGAATTGCCTTTGGCTAAATAACAAATTTATTTGATTAATTGAGTCTGACAAACTTGGTTGCATCAACAGTCACCCGGATGCAAGTTGTAAGGTGTAAGCATCACTGGCCAGCACGAATACTTTCGTTCACTCCCAAACGGGTTGAAACCATCAGTACTAAGTCCCAATCTTACATTTCTAGACTGGGCTGCAAACTGTGGATATTTCACATCAAACTCTTTCCATGCCGGCGAGTCTGATGGGTGACCCATCTTACCCTCTTGGTCATCCGCGACTACTCTCTCCTTGTGCCAATGCATCTTATCTGCACATGCATCTGATGCATACAACCTCTTCACACGCGGACCTATAGGGAAGTACCACATTTTCTTGTGGGAGAGATTCTTCTTCTGTCGTTTCATTGCAGCGCCCTCCTTGTAACGACTATAACGGTCCTTCCCACAATGTTTACATTTCAACAAACCTTCATCCTCCTCCCAATAGATCATACACATACCCGGGCAGCAATCTATTTTCTCCATAGGCAATCCCATCGCCTTCATCTTCTTCTGCGCTTGGTAATAGTATGTTGGAACTAAGCTTCCTTCAGGCATAGCATCCGTGATCAAACTCAACCAATCGTTGCAGCTGCTTTCTGAAATTCCACCACCCTCCTTGTTGCTCATAATTCGAGACAACATAGTCAATTAATTAATCCTGCACCCCGGGTAGAGTGGCATCTTTGACGCTTCCAACAAGTCAAAGAACTGTTGTGACTCAGCATTCGGAGGCTCCTCATTAACAACAACCTCCGTGAATTCTTGACCCGCAGCGTTATGGACCATCTCTTCCATCCGGTCCCCTGTGGCATCATCATGAGTACAGGCACCTGGTGTAGCACTACTCTCCTGCCTTTTCCTACGCTTCCCCGACAACATGGAATAATCCCCCAACAAACGAACTGCCTCACCATGATGATTGCACACCTCATATTTAGGGACAAAACCATTACGCTTCAAATGGTCTACAACCACCGTAGAGGGTAAGTACTTACGGTTCCTACATTTCTTATGGTTGCAAGGACACTTCATCATCCCAGTACTCAAACACTCGGGTTTTGACAATGCAAATTCGACAAATGCATTGACCCCTTGTACAAACGTAGGCAAAAGTATTCCATCTGCAATCCTACTGTACATCCAAGTACGATCGGGATTCATGATTGAATGCTAAACCTGGCCAATAGAAGTTTAGTACATTGCGGCGGCTAACGTATCTTTTCACCGATTATTCATTTTAATTATCAGTTTTTTACATTGCATTTTATATACTCCCAATATTTTCTAATTTAAATTTACCTATGATCGAGTTATTTCCTTCATACTTACGTTTTTTAAAACAATAATTACTTATATTTATCTATATTTTACACAATTTTCATTATAATAACTACTTACAATATACTATAATTATATATATTTATCTATAATTCCATTATAATTATACAATTTCCATTATTATAACTACTTACAATACACAATAATTTACTCATATTTCCATTATACTTATACAATTTCCAAATCTAATTAGTAATTAGTATATCCGAAACAAAACTAAACTAATTGAACAAAACTAACTACGTAATCCAACTCAATTCAAATACCAAACATAATCGAACTCAACTATAAAATACCCAATTCATCCCAAATCTATCAATTCACCAACTAAAACTTGTGCATCCCCCCTAATTTGAGCTACACAGCATAATAGATACTAGTAGAATGCATACAATTCAATGAATTGAAAAAAAAAATGAAGAATACTAAAATTTAGACAAGTTAGGGTTCGAAATATATACCTTTGATTGCGGAAGAAATGGGGAAATAATCACGCAAATTGAATAGCTACAATTGTTCCTTGATGGAAGAGCTTCGAAATGACTATAAGACTAATTGAAATGGTGAAGAAATGAAGAAAATAGGGGAGGAGAAATTGGAGCCGCGAGAGAGAAGTGTTGTGCATGTGTGTGTTCTGTCTGTCTGCCGGTGAAGACGACGACATATTCACAGTTAGCGATGGATGGCTTATCTGTCGCTAAATAGCGATCTGTCGCTACTTAGCGACGGATGAGCCATCAGTCGCTATTTAGCGATCGGTCGCTACATTTAGCGACCGATAAGCTCATCCGTCGCCTCTTATTTTTTTTATATACCATTGCAACCGATGGAACCATCGGTCGCTAAGCATTTTGACCAGCAAAAAAATAAAAGAAAAAGAAATTAAAAAACCGCGACGAAAGAGATCATCGGTCGCAAATGCAGCGACCGATGGGTCCATCCGTCGCTAAATAGCGACCGATGGCTCATCCGTCGCTAATCCCCGTGCGCTCTAAGGGTTTACGGACGCGCTCTTACACGATTTTTCTTATCCGTCGCAAAGGGTGTTTTATCCGTCGCTAAAAGACCGATCGGTCGCTAAAATTAGCAACCGATCGGTCCGTCGCTAAAAATGGTTGCTAAAAGTGGGATTTCTTGTAGTGCTGGTTTGAAGGCGAATAATTCCAAGTGTAAGGTGTACTTTGGAGGAGTCAGCAGACAGGTACAAGATGAGATTGTCCTCCTAACTGGATATGAAGTCGGGGTGCTTCCTTTGAAATACCTTGGGGTTCCACTTGCCACAAGGAAACTTATGGTACACATGTGCCAACCCCTTGTGGAAAAGATTACTGCCCGTATAAAACACTGGACCGCCAAACTGCTTAGTTATGCTGGGAGACTCCAGCTTATAAGAAGCGTGTTGTTCTCCATCACTAACTATTGGCTACAGGTCTTTTCGATGCCGAAGAAGGTACTACATCACATAGAAGCGTTGTGTCGTAGCTATCTATGAGTGGCACTAAAGAGATCATGCGGAAAGCACCGGTTGCGTGGGATAACGTGTGTGACACAAAGAATGTTGGTGGCTTGAATGTGATTGACCTCACTGCTTGGAACAAAGCTAAACTATTGAAGTTCTACTGGAATCTTAGTGAGAAAGCATATAAGCTCTGGGTTAGATGGGTCCACACATATTACATTAAACACGGACAGATTGGTGACTTCACACCTACACAGACTTGCTCTTGGCTGATTCGCAGCATCATAAAGATGCGAACGTGGACTGAAAACAGTCAAGTATTGAGCAGTTTGAGTAATGTGCAAAAGTTTCCTACAAAGATTATCTATTATGAGTTGAGAGGAAATAAACAACCGGTGGAATGGAGGAAATTGTTCTATACAAACTGGGCAAGACCAAGGGCATTATTTGTCTTGTGGCTTTGTGTGCAGGGGAGGATATGTACGAAGGATAGGCTACGAAGTTTGGAATTGCAAATGATGGAAGATGCGGCTTCTGTCAGAATGATGAATCAAATCAGCACCTGTTCTTTCAATGTGCATACACGTGTGTGGTATGGAGGAAGTTACTGCAATGGCTTAATATCCAAACTCCTGTTGCTGGGCAGTACCCAAATATGAGCTGGATCATCTGGAAAACCAAGGGGGAGGGGCGAAATGCAAGAGTCCTGAAGTTAGCTGTCGCAGAAACCGTTTATGAGTTATTGCTGGTCCGCAACTTACTAATTTTCAAACCTGGTACGGATCACACTGGGAGTCTGCTTGGTCGAATAAAGGTTGGGATTGTGGAGCGATTAAAAATGAATCAAAAGATGCTTGAGTTTGCGCAGAACTTGGAGAGCTAAATAAACTGTTTTTCTGCTGCTGAATCGATGATATACTTTCAAACACATTCACTAGAAGAATCCAAAAATAGACTAGTCTGAAAAATAGTTTTGCCTTTTGTGATTTTGTTTACTTGCACGAGTTAGTTGCTTGCCTGGATCATTGGATCGGCGTTCTTGTACTGAATTGTTTTTGGATTAATAGAAGTGCTCTACGTTCCAATATATACTCGTTCACAAAATTCATCCGAAAACATTTGATTGAACAAATTACAAAGGTCATCACTATATTCCAATATGATACATTTTAATGATGGAAGCCAAAATATAAACATAAGTCAGATACATACTTGATACTTGGGGTGTAGATCCATTCCATTAACAACACAATGAAAGCGGAGAGGCATGCTTACCTTCTGTGCAACAAAAGCAAAGCAACATATAAATCATGTTTCATAAACAGTGTGAGTAGTTTAGAGCTTATGCAGTCATTAGAAGTAAGACTTTATCACATTACTCTGTTAGCCGAAAACAAGAACTAAAGTATAAGGAAAGGAATGCAAACACCATGTTTTTCTAAGTTTTGTTCAACCCGCAAGTTATAGCACCATCAGCAAGGAGAATTCAAAAGAGATAGACACAGGTAATCCACCTACACCTTTAAATCATGGGTCCGTCCCAGTCCACACATGATTCTCAACCACATATGCCATAGACATAGTAAACAAGAGGGCAACATGATATTCGCTAAAAAAAGTTTATACTCCATGTCAAGAACACATAATTATTGATCTTCAACAACCCGGTAATCAAAAATCAATAATTATTGATTATTCCAATACTTGCGAACTTAATCTACTGATCTAAATACGTTGACAAGTTGAGGCAGCATGAACATGTGCCGATTGCCTCTACACAAAATTCTTCATTTAATTAAATCCCGATGCGCAAATTAGATGGAGAATAACACCCATGAAATCCCAAAACCACCATGGCGTCGATTATCACAAAAATTGGTATACCTACCGGTCCTAGCCCTTGAATTTACAAAACTTACTACCAAAATTGTGCTACTCTCACCTAGAATGAATCCGACTACGAAGGTCTTCAATTTGATAAACAAACGAAGAGAACATGATGTTTTGATTAAAAAGGGTTTAAAAGTGTGTGTGAGTGTGTGTATGTGTGTGTGCTGGTGTGTCTACGGGGTTGAATAAGGAAGAAGACGCCAATGGTTTATTTAATGGGTCACACACATTGCATTTTAATCAGGGTTTTCACTTAACACTACTACCATTAGTAAGGTAGTGTAGCCATATTTAAATATTTCAGTGACATTTGATTCTAGTATCACCGATTCATGTTCTAGAAACAATTATTTCGAAGTGTCACCCAAAGGAAGTTCACTAAACCTTACTTTTATACTAGTGTCACCCATTTTATTTTCAACAACATTTGACCCAAAATGCCACTAGTCCAAGTGTGACTAATGCCCAACTTTGTTGTAGTGGCTGCGAAAAGGTAGGGTGCTTGGGGATACTCCATTGTTCGAAGTTATTAGGAGAATGTTACTTTGTGGGATGATGATGAAAGCTACCGTGTTCATATAGTTTAGGAGTTAA
Organism: Plantago ovata; assembly: GCA_028274465.1. Taxonomy (NCBI): domain Eukaryota; kingdom Viridiplantae; phylum Streptophyta; class Magnoliopsida; order Lamiales; family Plantaginaceae; genus Plantago; species Plantago ovata. Next base: position 85,494,480 of record CM051457.1, read on the forward strand.
GTTTATATGATTTTGGGAATTGTTGTAATGATTATTGTTTGGAAAGGAAATCTGAGAGTGAAAGTAAGACAGTAGAGGGGTGTAATGTTAAATGCGGAGATGATGAGTCGTTTTTCACCAATTTAATTTGTATGTAGCCAAAGATCAAGCTATCACCACACCAATGAACTTAGTGCAGCGGTAAGTTGATCCCGAGTGTCATTGTCTCTGATGACAGTGTTTTTTACACTATCATTCGGGTCTTTTTCACCAATTTAGCAATCCTCTTGCATGCATTTTAGTGCATTTTGTTAGAATAGTGTCACGTCTCCATTTTCTTTGTTATTTACAGGATTTAGGTGAAAATCACACTTTTGCATATGAATCATGGCGAAACATTGAAGTTTTGGTGCAACGAGATCACCCGTGGTGTGTCAAGGAGTACCGGGACGAGTTTCCAGGCCAAAAGACGAAGTTCTGGAGTTCAAAACCGTGCCCAAGGCCAAAATCGAAGACTTGGAGGAAGAAAGAGCAAGGGCAAATCTCTGCCCGTGCCAGGAGCACCGCCTGGCACCCCAGGTGGTCCGCCTGGTAGGTTCCGACAGTCAACTATATATATTTGTAAAGTTGCGAATTTTCATATGTTAGATCATAATTTTGCAGACATAAACCCTAGAGCTTGTTCTGGGTATTTTTTCTCTTAGAACTACTTTATCTTAGCAATTTGGAGCACCAAGGTAGAGATTCGGACATCTTTTGATCTCACCTTGCTAGAAACTTGTGAGTTTAGGAATTCACCGGAGATTGATAACCCTCGGTGGTAACTTTGTATCTCACCTTTTTCATACTCTATCTTCCAATTCAATTATGTTTTCATCTATGATTGCTTGTGTTGATTTCGATTTTGATATGAGTAGCTACGTTTCTATTTGGTGATAGTATGTAAATTCGTAGCTAGGGTTCGTATTGTGCATGATTGAGTTTCTGAGTCTTTTACTTGTTTAATTGTCTTAATTCGATTCTTTGATCCGACTAAGCCAATATCTTCGTATGAAAGTGTTAGAAACACTAGGACAATTCAAGATCATCGATTCAATAATTATAATTATCAAGTACTGCTTGAACTAAGCCTGACAACCTTAGCCAAGTATTAGTATAGATAGGAAGCTTTCAAAATACACGTCTACATATCTGTCTTTTGGTATTTGTTAATTCGAATTACTTTTAAAGCAGTACGAGTTTCACTTTCATGCATAATTCGAACTCGATGCTTAGAATGAGCATACTATCACCAGCTCTCATCATATATTGTTAAGTCAAGCTAACTTAAATTTGTTTTCTGAATTTACATATAGTTATTTAGTTAAAGCTAATTAAGTCCCTAGAGATCGACACTCGAGGTCATCTTACCTGTGCACTACGTGTTTTGTGTAGTTGTGAGTTGCCCTTTGGCTAAAACAAATTTATTTGATTGTTCGAGTCTGACAATCTCGTTCATCAAATTGGCGCCGCTGCCGGGGACTTTAGCTCCTTTTTACTCTTTAACTTATTTATATTTTCAACATTCAATTTCCAGAATTTAGTAGTTTAGTTTGTTTCCCCTTGATACTCACTTGATTCGTTTCAGGTAGTTTATGCGGAGCACGAGAGCTAGTGGAATTCCTCTTGTTGAACCTATTGCGGAGATTGATAGGGTATATCATCAAAGGAAGCGAGATAGTGCTAGAGTTGAAGTAGTGGAGGAAGATTTTTCTGATTCTCTACAGGAGATTTTGAGCAATCTGATTCTTGGGAAGGTTTTGTGATGGCTCGCCCACTTCTGAAATCATGGGTTCAACCCAACCAGGAACGGATGAGAGGTCCGACTATTGTTCTTTCTGCTGCAACGCGTGATTTGGAGATTAAGAATCACATGTTCCAGCAACTTCTGAAGTTCTACGGGTTGGCTAGGGAGGATGTTATGTGATTCTTGAATGACATAGAGAATTTCATTAACAATCTCCCAAGGCCTGGAGCTGGGATTACGGATGATGAGATGAGGATGAAGGTCTTTGCTACGGGACTTGGTGATAAAGCAAAGGCATGGTTAGGTTCTCTGGAAGCTGGGTCACTCGACACCTGTGCTAAGGTCTTTTTTGCTTTTATGGAGAAGTACTTTCCCTGTACTCTGACTACCGCGTTGAAGGCGCAAATCAGTGGTTTCAAGCAACACTATGATGAAACCATCTACACTGCTCTCGAGAGGTTCAAAGACCTCATGAACAAGTGCCCACACCATGGGATGAAACTTTCTGATCTTGTCCAGCACTTCTACAATGGGCTCACATATGAGAGCCAACAAGTGGTAGATTTCCAGTGTCATGGGAATATTTGGGAGGAGACCGCCGAGGATGTGTGGGCGTGTTTTGAAAGGCTCGCGAAGGGATCTCAGTTCAAGGATCCAAGGGGATGAACACGAGGCGTGGAACTGAAGTTCAAGCAAAACCCGAGGTTCAATTGAGTGGTGTGAGTGGGGATAGGTTTGATGGCTTCGCCAATGAGATGAGGCAGGCCCTTAAGAGCTCGATGGGGCAGGCTCTTTCCAATGAGGTTTACAGGGTATGCAAGAACTATGGGCATGGGGCTCATATGTGTAGGTCTGATCTAGCAAACTATGGTGTTTATTGGGTAGAAGCAGGAGAAGAAGAGGTGTTTGCTGCAGAATTTGGGGAGGCTAGCTATGGGCAAGATTGTAGGAATCCGCGTGGTGGATATTGGAAGAAGGGGTTCCAAAGCAACCAAGGTTATGCACCCCAAAGCCAGACCTATGGACCTAACCAAGACCGTATTAATCTCAACTACGGTAATGATCATTGTGAAAACCCTACTCCTAGAACTGAAGCACCTAAGTCCAAGTCAGCTGCTCTCTTGGCCAAGGAGGAAGATAAGGGCCTGGGATTCAATGTGAGTGATGAGAAGAATGAAGATCCCGAACCAATCCCTGATAGCTTTGATGTTAAGGTTGGGATAGGTGGCCTCGATGATGTCCGTGATACACTAGATACGGGAGCATTCTCTAATGTGCTCCCAATGAATCTGTATGAGAAGAGTGGTCTAGGAGAGATAGAGAAGCACAAGGCCATTGTGCAACTGGCGGATGGATCCTTTGTGAGGCCGGAAGGTGTTGTTCGAAATGTGCTAATGAGGATTGGTGGCACTTCTGTTTACACCAGTTTCATGGTGATGCCGACATCGCGATGTGGGATGAATGATGTGGTTCTTTTAGGAAGAGCTTTCTTGACAAAGGTGCGATCTGTGATCGACACCTACAGGGGATCTTGCACCATTGAAGTAGATGGCAAGCAACATACGTTGCAAGCCATTTCTGATCATCAAGTACATTCCATTGATTCTCACCCCATAAGCTTTTTTTGCCTTGCTGCGTTTGTTCATTCTCATTCTCAGGTACTAGGTATGAGAAAGAGATCCATGAAGGGGAAGGCTAGTACCCGTCTGTAAAGGAACTGAGGACCAGGAAGAAGTTGAGTCAGAGACTAATAAACAATGGCGCTTTCCGGGAGGCAACCCAGAGTTTTTATTGCTTTCTTGCATTGCATGCATACATCGAACAATTTGTTTTTTGATAAGTTTTTGGTAGTTTGTGTATTGTTTTATGCTTTTTGTATGTGTTTGAGTGAAGTTTTTCGAGTGTTTCAGCGAGGAAAATGTTTTGGAGTGAAAATTTATTGAGGGGGGCCAAAAAATTCGGCCCCCAGCCTCCGTAAGTGGATGGCGCACCGCCTCCCATGGTGGGCGGTTGATGAACGAGGATTTGTCGGGTCCCGATTCAGCAAATAAATTTGTTATTTAGCCAAAGGCAATCCACAACTACAACGAAAACCGTAGTGTAGCAGTAGAATGACCTCGAGTGTCGTTCTCTCAGGACTATAACTAGCTTTATCTATTTAACTAGAGAATATAAAACAGCAGACGTAAAAGAAAAGGTTTTTCTAACAGATAATGGAGATTGGTGATAGTATGATCCTTCAAAGCATAACGGGTCAATAATCATGCGTAAATTCCTCGGTCTTGCATGGAGATCTTTGATCAATCGAATGTCCTGTTGCAATTATTAAGCACTACGAAGATAAAGATACTGACAAGTCAATCACTATTGTCCTATTGTGTTCCGTAATTATTGAACACTATGAAGATATAGATGCGCATAGGTCGACGAGGGTCCAATTGTGCATAATAATTAATACAACATACGAGAATTTAGGTTGAGCCTGATCAACGAAATAAAGCAATAACACGGAGTATAATGCGCGATATAGCCATTAGCATGATTATCTTCCCTTCGCTAAGAATTCACATACTACCACCAATGATAAGTTTAGCTACTCATAATAGGCATGCAATCAACAGAAATCATAGAAGAAAACATGTTGAAAGATATATAAAAATAAGTAGAATAAACTGTAAGATACAATGTTACCGAAGGTTGCCAATCTCCGAAGAATTGCGATCCTACAAGCTCCAATCTGCTATGAAAAAGTGTCTCCTAAGCTACGAACCCCCAGAACAGGCTCTGGGAAGTCCCTACCTAAAACTACAGAGAAAGGTGAGAAAATAGGTCTGAAAAGTATGAATTTCGGAGAAAAACTGAGCAACTATATATAGGCTACGAAATAGGGTGGGGCGATTCGCCCCACGTCCCGGGCGGTTCGCCCGGGAGTAATTTTCGCGAAATTCCGCGTTTTCGACGCGTTTTTGGATTTCTTCCCCTTTTCGGACTCGGTTTCTGACTTCTAGTGGCCTTCTAACCTCCAGATTCGACCCCTAGACTCCAAATCCTATCCGGAAACCTTCAGATACTCCAAATAGGCTTCTAGAACACCAATTCCTTGTCAACTTCAACATAATTGCCCGGAAATCCTCGTTTTTCAACCAAAACATGTAAAATAAAATCTAAAGGGAAACGTGACACTATTCTAATAAAATTCACTAAAATATAGCTAAATTAACATAGAGGATAGCTAAAATAGGTGAAAAAGACTCAAATGAAAGTGTAAATACACATTCATCAAACTCCCCAAACCGAACCTTTGCTTGTCCTCAAGCAACTAAGCTAGACTCTAATGCAAAAAACAATGCAAGACGCAAAATGGAGTCTCATGCCAAATAAAATGAACTAATCTACTAAATCTATCAAAAAACATATGAACAAGAACCATATAAATCAAAGCATGAATATAGGTTGAAGAATACCTCGATTGACTTATACACATCCATATAAGCACTTATGTCAAGACAGGATAGTCTCTCGTAACATTCTCTACCTGGACCTAGTCAGTGACGACGTAATGAAGCATGCTAAGATACGAATGGTTGTCCCGTGCCTATGAAACTGAGGACTTACTGCTGCTCCACCATGTTAAGACTTTTCCTCAAAGAGGTCGAACCAGTACTGGCTCTCATCAAACGAAGGAGGGTTCCCTAAAAGATAACACTCCCCTATTCTACCCATCTCTCAAGTAAAGTCTTAAGCTATTCACCACTTCCTGAATGGTAGGACGAGGGTGGTCTAGAACAGATGACACTCAAGACAAAAAAGATAAAAAATAGAAAATTGCAACACGATTACAAACATTACAAAAATTGGAAAATGAAACACAACACTTTGCTAAACTGCTATTTGGCTTTCTTTTTTGGACCTTCTTTGCTTTTTTGGGGTCTTTTCTTTTTTGCTTTCTCTTTTTTTCTTTCGAGATTTTTCTTTTTCCCTTTTTTTCTTTTTCCTGGAATTTTTCTTTCTTTTTTCTTTTTTTTTCGATTTTTTTCTAGCCAGCAGTAGCATAACAAAAAGAGAGAAAATGACTCACACGACTTCCCCAAACCTATTCGAAAGAATAGGTTGGAGTACAAAATTTACGGAAAAGGAAAAACAAACTCACGATATGGAAATGAAAACGAAAACAAGTCTAATGATGGTGTAACCCCCTCCCCAAACCTATTCGGAAGAATAGGTTATAAACAAAGGATCACACAACCTCACACTACCTCCTTCCTAGGCATTTAGCAATCTCAAAGCATGGCGAAGACTTGTTGCCTCTTAGGTACATAATTACTCGGGAAAACAACCATAAGACCCTAGCATGCATCATCCTATTATAAAGGCCTTCGTGAACCGCAGTAGAGAAAACACCACTAAGTGATGTCGAGACTACCAAGCTTAACTAAGTGCAATACATAAATGTGACAAGCCAAGCGAGAAAAACCTCAAACGAATTCATAGAGATGAAGCATACGATCAATGGCATAGTTAGTTGATCTACCCAATAAAAAAGTTCAAAAAATTCGACAATAAACTCCATATAAAACATGCAAGACTATCCTAGGATGAATGTAGTGAATGCAACCTAAAAAATCTAAGAAAGCAGTAAACGTGCAAATGCAAATGCAGACGGATAAAACATGCGAGGTACTATGCTTAGCCTACCAATGTCAAGCTCCAAACTTAAAAATACTAGATCACTTAAATCCCATCCCCCCTCATGAAATTAACGCTAGTCCCTAGCAGTAAGAAAATGAGGAAATAAGATGTGATACTAGATGTTACCCCATGGTTTGGCCTCGGTCGGCTGAGTATGCTGTTTGTGAGTTATTGGGACTGCTCTGGGAGCTTTATAGGGTGTCATCAGGTCTTCTGGTAGGCGTGGTAGTTTCAATTATAGGCCGGATAGGAACAACTCCTCCATTAGTATCATCATTGCCCGTATGGCCTTCATTGTCACTACTGTCACGCACATCCTCACTAGTAGAGTTGCAGTGTCGAGTAGAATCCTCAAGATTAGCCGCCGCTGTTATGGAATCCCCCATCCTGTAGCCCTCCAATAGGATGTGAACTGTTGAAGGGGAAAGAGGCGTGGTATCAGGACCTCCCCCTCCAACGTTTTACACCCCGAGGTGGTTACAGTAAGCTGCTCGGATACTCAGAAGTCTTCTACCATCTTTTCCAATGTCGACCACATTCTCTACGGTTGATCCGACCGATGTCTATATGATGCTCCCTTTAGAGGCTATCAAGGGGCACTCCAACGAGGGGCTGGGCACCCATGTCATTATGTTTTGGAACCAAGCTAGCGCTTCGGAACCTTCTAGCAACTGCGAACTCGAGATTGAATCCGTCGCGGCTAGATTGTCCCGGTGCCTTCCAGTTAACTCGAACTTTGCAGTCCTTGTGATGGATTGCTGACGTAATAATGGTTTCTGTCCCTTCGGTGGTGCATGAATAGGCATAGGAGTCCTTACTCCAGCTGTACTCTAGCTCCTCCTCTTGGATAATCCACGACGTTGTTGCAAAACCCCTTGGCTCGAACGCACATCTAACGAGGTCACTCTTCTTGACATGGTTGTAATCGATCCCTCTCCAATACTTCATAGTAATCATACGGGAATGCTCCTTTCCCTTGACATGGTTCCTACAAACAACAATTAGTACCTTGTATGACACAAAACTGACTCATGCATATGCTAGTGTAAGAACGAAACACACAAGTGATAAAATCAACAATCGAGCTCCCCCAACCTTTAATGTCTAGTCTAGCTTCTTCATCATGCAACATACCAATGTAACTACTACATGCAATACATCACATTATGCTCTTACTAGACAACCAATATCCTAGATAACAAGGCTCAATTCATACCATAGTAGCGAAAAATTCTAGCATCATAAATCCTCACACTCAACAATTAAGCATTCTACCATCAAATCCATCATCATTACATCAATAAACACAATCATATGCAAGTAATCAAAGATAAAGACATATCATCTAGTAGAAAAATTTCCAAATCAACAATTCAAGCATAATTGAGCATGTAATTGATAGTAAATAACACTTCTAATCACACAAACAACCTACCCAAACATCAAATAAACATAATTGAAGCTCAAATTAGAAAACCCCCAAATTCGAAAATTAGGGTTCATAAGAAGATACCTCAGATCTGAAAATCTAGTGCACTAGGGAGAAATCTGTTAGGATGAAAAGATAGATCACGTAATAGGCTTCGATTTAAGCTAAAGAACACTAAATTTGGTCAAGAAATGAAGAAGTTATGATGTTTTGAAGTAATTTTCGCAAGGTTCGAATTTTGGGGAGGAAGGATGATGAAAATATGAAGAAATGAGGAGAGAAGGGGGAGACCCGCGTTTTTGGTCTTCTGGGACCGTGGGGCGAGTCGCCCCTGGTGTGGGGCGAGTCGCCCCATGCGGGGCGATTCGCCCCCCGCTCCCCGATGTGGGGAGACGGTCTTTTCATCCGAAAACGCGGTTTTTAATCTCCAAATCAAATTTTCTCGTAAAACCGCTCGAAAAATCTCACTCAAACATAAGCATATACGACACAGACATGAACAAATTCACATATGAGAAGCAAATAGTTCCAGAATGAATGCATGCAATAAAGCAGTAAAGAAAGCGATAAAAACTCCGGGTTGCCTCCCGGATAGCGTCATTGTTTAAAGTCTTTGACTCGACTCCTGTCTGTGCCTATCTCTTCTTTCTGCGGGTACTAGACATCCCCTTCATTGATCTCCTCTCCATTCCACGAACCTGTGAATAAGAAAGAACATAGGCTGCAAGACCACAGTAGTGAGTAGTGTAAGAAATATCAGGCGGATCAGGTGGATCAGATATTGCTTGCAACACGTGTTGCTTGCCATCGACTTCAATAGTGCAAGTCCTTTGGTAGATGTCCATCACGGAGCGTAGTTTAGTCAAGAATGTTCGCCCTAAGAGTATGACATCCCCCGTTCCAGGTGCAGACGCCGGCATAACTACAAAATTGGTGTATACAGAAGCTTCACCAATCTTGACCAATACATTTTTCACAACGCCTTCGGGTCTCATAAAGGATCCATCCGCCAGTTGCACAATAGCCCTATGCTCAGATAGTTTTCCAAGGCTACTCTTTTCAAACACATTCAAAGGGAGTATGTTTGAGTAGGATCCCGTGTCTAGTGTGGCACGGACATCTTCAAGCTCACCAATCCCTACCTTAACATCGAAACTTTTAGGGAGTGGCTCGGGATCCTCTTGCTCCTCATCACTTCCGTCAAAACCAAGGTCCTTCTCTTCTTCCTTAGCCTGTAGAAGTTCTTCCTTTTTTGCAACACTCGCACTTAGCAACCTTCTTGATGGTGATTTCGTCAGGTAGATCACCAGCTAATGTAATGGAATTCGACTTCTCAGTGTTGCTAGGCAGCTTGCCTTGCTCCCTACTTGCTCCTCGGTCGATCAACTCTTGCATCTTTTGATGGGCAAGCCTAGTGCTTTCTTCCAACCTATCAAGCCTTGCCCTAGTCTTCTCAGAATCTTATTCATAACGTTTGAGAAAACTTTGGGTGTGATCAACCATCTTTTGCAAGTTCTCCATCAGTTGAGCCGACTTCGACTTCGGTGGCTCTTTCGGAGCGGGGTTTTCGCAGTGATCATTACCATAGTTTAGCCTACTACGGTCTTGGTTAGGGCCATAAGTTTGGTTAGCCGGTGCATATCCTTGATTGTTTCGGAATCCTCTTCTCCAAAATCCACCTCGAGGATTCCTACCGTCTTGTCCGTAGCTAACTTCTTGAGTACCAAACTCCGTAGCAAAGGCTTCCTCTTCGCCTCCTCGAGCCCAGTTGTCGTCGTCATACGCAAGCTCCGATCTACACATATGAGCCCATGCCCATAGTTCTTGCATATTCGGCATACTTCGTTCGAAACTGTTGTTCCAGTGGCGCTCTTGAGGACTTGCTTCAATTCGTTGGTAAAGCACTCGAATTGATCCCCATTCCCCCTATACATAGGGGCTTCTTGAGTCGGTGGAGCTTCAGGTCCACGTCTCCTAACCATTGCTCTTGGGTCCTTGAACTGCGAACCCTTAGCAAGCCTTTTGAAAACTGCCCAGACGGCTTCTGCGGTTTCCTCCCAAATATTGCCTCGGCATTGGAAATGCACCACTTGTTGGTTCTCGAAGGTTAGTCCATTGTAGAAGTGTTGGACTAGGTCAGAAAGCTCAAAACCATGGTGAGGGCACTTGTTCGTGAGATCTTGGAACCTCCCAAACGCAGTGTAGATGGTCTCATCATAGTCCTGCTTGAATCCAGTGATTTGCGCCTTTAGTGCGGTAGTCAAGGTGTGAGGGAAGTATTTTTCCATGAAAGCTGAAAAAACCTTCTCCCAAGTGTTCAGCGAGCCTGCTGGTAGAGAACTCAACCATGACTTGGCTCTGTCGCCAAGTCCCATAGCAAAAACCTTCATTCTCAACTCATCCGTTGTTATTTCAGCTCCGGGTCATGGGAGTTGGTTGACGAAATCATCGATATCGTGCAAGTACCCCATCACATCTTCCCTTGCTAAGCCATAGAACTTCGAAAGTTGTTGGAATGCGTGGTTCTTGATTTCAAGATCTCGAGTTGCAGACGAAAGAACAATCGCCGGTCCCCTCATACGATCCTTAGTGGGTTGAACCCATGCTTTCAGTGGTCTAGCTTCTGCCATTCCGTCGATTTCCTTGAAAAGACTGTGTAGAGATTCAGAGAAATCGGTATCCTCTATTTCCTCCAGTGCACGCCTTTGAAGTAGTCGCCTTCTTTGGAGGTAGACTCTGTCGATCTCAGCAATTGAATCAGCAAGCGGTGTTCTTCTAGATCGTGTATGTGGCATACACTATCTGTTTTAGACTAGGAAAGCAGTATCAGAGCGAGATTAAAAAAGAAAACTAAAACTAATAGAATTAGGAATTGAAAGCTGAAAAATATAAACAAATTAAACAGAAAAAAGGAGTATAGTCCCCGGCAGCGGCGCCAATTTGATGAACGAGGATTTGTCGGGTCCCGATTCAGCAAATAAATTTGTTATTTAGCCAAAGGCAATCCACAACTACAACGAAAACCGTAGTGTAGTAGTAGAATGACCTCGAGTGTCGTTCTCTCAGGACTATAACTAGCTTTATCTATTTAAATAGAGAATATAAAAACAACAGACGTAAAAGCAAAGGTTTTTCTAACAGATAATGGAGATTGGTGATAGTATGATCCTTCAAAGCATAACGGGTCAATAATCATGCGTAAATTCCTCGGTCTTGCATGGAGATCTTTGATCAATCGAATGTCCTGTTGCAATTATTAACCACTACGAAGATAAAGATACGGACAAGTCAATCACTATTGTCCCATTGTGTTCCGTAATTATTCAACACTAAGAAGATATAGATGCGCATAGGTCGACGAGGGTCCAATTGTGCATAATAATTAATACAACATACGAGAATTTAGGCTCAGCCTGATCAACGAAATAAAGCAATAACACGGAGTATAATGCGCGATATAGCCATTAGCATGATTATCTTCCATTCGCTAAGAATTCACATACTACCACCAATGATAAGTTTAGCTACTCATAATAGGCATGCAATCAACAGAAATCATAGAAGAAAACATGTTGAAAGATATATATAAATAAGTAGAATAAACTGTAAGATACAATGTTACCGAAGGTTGTCAATCTCCGAAGAATTGCGATCCTACAAGCTCCAATCTTCTATGAAAAAGTGTCTCCTAAGCTACGAACCCCCAGAACAGGCTCTGGGAAGTCCCTACCTAAAACTACAGAGAAAGGTGAGAGAATAGGTCTGGAAAAGTATGAATTTCGGAGAAAAACTGAGCAACTATATATAGGCTACGAAATAGTGTGGGGCGATTCGCCCCACACACCGGGCGATTCGCCCGGTGTGGGGCGATTCGCCCCACGTCCCGGGCGGTTCGCCCGGGAGTAATTTTTGCGGAATTCCGCGTTTTCGACGCGTTTTTGGATTTCTTCCCCTTTTCGGACTCGGTTTCTGACTTCTAGTGGCCTTCTAACCTCCAGATTCGACCCCTAGACTCCAAATCCTATCCAGAAACCTTCAGATACTCCAAATAGGCTTCTGGAACACCAATTCCTTGTCAACTTCAATATAATTGCCCGGAAATCCTCGTTTTTCAACCAAAACCTGTAAAATAAAATCTAAATGGAAACGTGACACTATTCTAATAAAATGCACTAAAATATATCTAAATTAACATAGAGGATAGCTAAAATAGGTGAAAAAGACTCAAATGAAAGTGTAAAATACACATTCATCAGCGGTCCGCCCCCCACCTCCAGAGAGCTGGCGGCTCTCTGGCGGTGAGAGGCGCACCACCTCCCATGGGGGCGGTCCGCCCCACACCTCCAGAGAGTTGGCGACTCTCTGGAGATGAGAGTCGGACCGCCGCCCATGGGGGGCAGTCCGCCCCCCACTCGCAGAATGTCGGGAGCTTTCTGCGAGTGATAGGCGGACCGCCCCATGTGGGGCGGTCTGCCCCTCAACGCCCGAGAGCTCCAGCTCTCGGGCGATGTGGGGCACACCGCCTCCCACCCAGGGCGGTCCGCCCCACAGCTCCAGACAAGTTGAAAAACGGGACTTAGTCCCAATTTCCTACATTCTTCATTCTTCTTCTTCCTACCTACCCCCAAAATCAAAATTCTTCACTCTTCCATAATTCTTCCAATTCTCCACCAAATCTTGTGCTCGTTAGCTTGAATCGAATCCCATTACGTGCTCTTCATCTTCATCCGAAGAAATATCTTCATACTTCATCCAATTTCCAGATCTGAGGTAACCTCTCAAGAACCTTAATTTTCGAAATTTGGGGGTTTCTTGATTTTTGCTTCAATTGAGCTTATATGTTGTATGGGTTGCTTGTTTGTGTGTTTATTAGCTTATTTCTCTATCAATTGCATGCTTAATTTTGTTGGGATGATTGAATTGGGGCTTTTGCTCAAATAGGACTTCTAAGTCTTGATTGCATTGTTTTGATTCTTTCATTCCTTATTGAATTCGAGCAAATTGATATGATGATTATAGATTACTTGGTAGAACACTTGATTGGGTAGATTGTGAGTTTTTTTAGTGATTTTCGACCCTATAATATGTATATTGCCTTATGAATTTGAGGTCATTTCTTGTCTAGCATGAACTTTGATTGTGATATATTACATGATTGTGATGATATTGCAGGATTGTTCTTAACATAGGTTAGCTAGACTAGAACATGGGTTAAAGGAGTAGAATTAGTCGAAGTTGACACTCGATTACTTGCACACATTGCATTGGCATTAGCATATCGTGTTTTCTTGAGTACAAGATACTAATTGCTGCGTTTCAGGTACCATTATGGGTCGTGACAAGAAGAAAGCAGGGACATCCAAGAGCAAGAAGGGAAAGGGAGCAGCCTCGAGCTCCCAAGCCAACGAAGCCTATGAACCATCGCTCCAAGCAATCTCCATTCGACTAGATCTTGAGGAGGAAGCTGCAATTAAGCTCCGCTTGATAGTCCGTGACCGAAAAATCCAAATCCCAGCAAGCTATGCAAACACACCGCCCTGCCGAATGCTCTATAGCTTGGAGGGGAGAAGGGACTGGAAGTGGTACACCTCCAACCGGTTCAATGGGTACGATGTATTGCTACTCCAAGAGTTTTATGTAGGATACACAGACCGTGCGAGCATGGGGGGCATTCCAGTATGGAACACATTAGTGCCATGGACCCCTCAGTCGATTTCTGACTTCATCCACTTAGGGGAACATGAGTTCATCGGGAGCACACACGTATACAAGTACTCGAGGGAAGGTCGGGTGATTGACGACAACGTTACAGAGGTGATTTGCCACAGAGATTATGTGTACCCATATGGTAATAGACCGGAGAGGCTAGAGAGGAAGGACCTCAATCTTGAGGCTAGGACGGCTATGAAGTTCATTATGGCCAATCTCATTCCTCGGACCAATGATACTTCGATGCAGCCTTCGTATGCAGAGTTCATCTACTGTCTATTGGGGAGGCATCGTATCGACATCGACAACATTATCTATGAGGAGTATCATAGGCATCGGAACAAAAATAAGAAGCCATTTGTCTTTCCTTGCCTGTTCACCGCCTACTGCAAGTATCACGGGGTTGATGGTATTGATGAGACGGGTTCAATCACCTCGGCCTTGACTCCAGCATCTATCACTGAGCAGGAACATAGGTTCCTTCAGACCATACCTTCAGCTGCCGCCGCCGATGATGCACCACCTTCCTCACCCCCTGCGAGTTATGGGGATGACATGGAGACCGATGATCGGGACCCTATTCCAGACACCGCCGCTCCTAGTGGGTCAGAACAAGTGTTGGAGTAGTCTCGACATTGTATCTCTATGGAATAGTTTGAGGTTTGTCTCGCTTGACTTATCATATTCGTATGTACACTAGTTAAACTTGGTAGTCTCGACATCACTATGTGGTGATTTCTCTACTGTGGTTCGCGAAGGCCTTATAAAATGTTGCATGTTAGAGTCTTTGGTTGTATTCTTGATCGTGTAATTATGTACCTAAGAGGCAACAAGTCTTTGTAAGAAAATACGGTCAGAGTTACCCCTAGGGTACGCAGCGGAATTTCAAAAATTTTCTTAACATACAGGTTAATTGATTATGCATATATCGTATATATATAAAAATGTCAATTAGAAGACTAACCTTACTTCCAAAGCAGCTTCCAAGTCTTCGTAATAATCCGGTGTATCTTCTCCTTCGTCGAAGTCGATGATACCTGTAATACTCTGATTATCTGCAAGACAATAAGAGTTAGTTTCCAGCTCCTAGAACCTCAACCTTGGTATCCACGGATGAACAACCTATCGGAAGAATGCTAGGATATTCTTTATGTGACCAAGAAGACGGGGCGGAAATTCCTCTTGTGAGGTGGCGCGCGCGGGTGGCTGTAGAGGAGGGGAGAGTTTTTATTTTCTCTAAGAAAACTGGGTAGAATGACTGTGAAAGTCTATTGAACTGTATCTCAAAAACTCTCTACTAGTCTACTATATATAGTAGTCAATTGAAGCCTAAAGCATAAACAATTAGAATTCGTAAAGGAATAAGAATCTAATTCTTATCGCACAAGGAAACCAATATCATGTCTAGATTCATTCCCAATCAAATTAAAACTCAATCAGGAAAATCTAACTTATCCCTTGGACTTCTAATAGAGGAAGGAGTCGAACTCCTTCCCCTACCCAGCCTGCGCGCGCGCACGCGCTCTCCCAGGGACACTAGGTGGGTCCCGATTTTGGGACCCACTTTTAGTTCTAATGCAATTCAAACTCCAAGTAGATTTTGCCCAAGTGCATATGTTAATTCTAAATTAACATATCCTTTCAAATCAAACCTCTATTATATTTCCAAATTATAATCTTTAATTGTATTTACATAAAATACAATTAATTAGCCAATTCAATTAATAATTCCAAATCATTAATTGAGCCACCAAATATTATAATTAATTCCAAATCAATTATAATCCATCAATCACAATTAATTCCAAATTAATTGCGATTCCATCTTCAAGGATATTGTAATAGGCTGAATCACCACATAGTGTGACCCATAGGGCCTCATCGTATTAAGCAAGTCCTAGACTAGGCAACATGGAATTCCTAGACGGTTCCATTTGCAATATTAATACATGAGGACGTTTGAGAGGTTTCTCAAAGCTAACCCTTTCGTTGTGAAGTCTGTTGCGCTCAACGCGGCGATGGTAACGTCCCTTCATCTGACTTGCTCGAATGCATCTAGGATCGATGAAGTGTCTATCCCAATAATACATCCACGGGCGTCTCAGGGAGTTGCTTGGTTAAGATATACTTATGACCATCATAATATATCAGTTGCACTGGCCAGTGACTTTACCAACACAACTATGCAGACTATGAGCAGTACTCTCCTTTGCTACACTTGAGAGATGAATCCTTCACGGAATCACTTATCATCCCCATTTGTATGTAGCCATAATCCTGGATCGTGTCTTAGGTCAACTGCTTATTGAGAGCTGACATCGACGGGTCCACCAAGGATATGGGGCAACAAATGTGATGATAAAGTCCTGTAAGTACAAAGGACGAATGGCATCACTTCGACAACTTACCGGTTCCCATAGACACTTCGGTGTAGAGTATACATCGATGGGAGTGTCCGGTGGGTACTTCCATTGTTCGATAAACCTTCTTCGAACAACTATGCGCAGTTATGGGAACGTTTCTCGATTGTCCAACAATCCGTTCCGTGGTCGTGGGATCGGCTCACACTTACTCCAACAAGTATAACTTCCACACATACTAGTCTCGTCTGGTTCATTCAGACCCCTACATCCGAGATGAACCTCGACTAGGGAGAGTTTGGGATAGATGATAACTCACATAGCTCCCATTATCTGTGTGATCGGTCATCTATCCGAGGGGACATGTTTAATATAATTACAGACAGTAATAGAGATATGACATGTTGCATGCCTGGTGTAATATAAATATGAAAGCGATACTCAATAGTAAAAGCAACAAACATATATTATATTACGTTGACCTGTGTAATAGTACATATATGCCCTCTATAAGGGCACTATGCCCTTAGTAAGGACTGTCTCTAGGACATATACACTATCAATCTCCCACTTGGACTAGAGCCAGTCACCTTTATGCCTAATACCAAGATTAGCATAATGTCTTAAGTGGACTTCCACTGATAAGACCTTGGTGAAAGGATCTGCCACGTTGTCCGTGGTAGAGACACGTTATATACTAACTTCTCTTCTATTTGTAATCTCACGTATAACGTGATATTTTCTAAGTACATGTTTGTTATTGTTTGTAGATCTAGGCTCCCTAGCTTGAGCGACGGCGCCCGTATTGTCACAATAAATCGTTATTGGACTAGGAGCAGGAACAACCCTCAATTCCTTCAAGAACTCTGAAATCCAGACAGCTTCTTTCGATGCTTCTGAAGCAGCAATGTACTCGGCTTCTGTGGATGAGTCAACAACCGTGGCTTTCTTAGAACTCTTCCAACAGACAGCTCCTCCGTTCAATTTAAATACGTATCCTGTCTGTGACTTAAAGTCACCAGGATCTGATTCAAATCCAGCGTCGACATACCCAGACATCTTTAATTCTGGTTCTCCACCAAACACCATGACAATCTCTTTAGTCCGTCGAATGTACTTAAGAATGTTCTTTACAGCAGTCCAGTGAGGTACTCCTGAATTCTGTTGGTGTCGACAAGTGACACTAAGCGCATATGCCACATCGGGCCTTGTGCAATTCATTGCATACATTATAGACCCTACTGCCGAAGCATAGGGCACACGACTCATTGCATTTCTTTCTTCATCAGTTTTAGGACCATCCTTAACTGATAAGACAATCCCATGCCTAGCTGGGAGAAAGCCTCTCTTTGAGTCGTCCATCTTATAACGCTTCAACATTTTGTCGATGTAGGTGGACTGTGTCATTCCTAACATCCTCTTGGATCTATCTCTAAAGATCTTGATCCCTAGGATGTAATTCGCTTCACCCAAGTCCTTCATCGACAAGGTACTTGATAACCAAACTTTAGTCTCTTCTAGCATAGAGACATTGTTTCTCATGATCAAAATATCATCAACATATATGATCATGAAAACGACTCCCTTGTCGCTGTGCCTAGCGTAGACACCGGGATCTTCCTTGCTTCTGATGAAGTCAAACGATTTGACAGCTTCATCAAAGCGGATATTCCAGCTCCTTGACGCTTGATTTATCCCATAGATGGATCTTTGTAATTTGCATAAAGCAGTTGGCCTGGTTTTACTAATAAAACCTTCCGGCCGTACCATATAGACCTCTTCCTCAAGGTTTCCATTGAGGAAGGCATTCTTTACATCCATCGGTCAGATCTCATAATCATAGTAGGCAGCTATCGCAAGTAGAATTCGAATGGACTTCAATTTTTCTACCGGTGAAAAGGTTTCATCGTAATCGATGCCATACCTTTGCGTGTAGCCTTTCGCCACAAGCCTAGCTTTGTGCGTTTGTACCTTGCCATCGGCATCTGTCTTTCGTTTAAAGACCCATTTGCACCCAATAAGTCTACCATGTTCAAAACTTGGTTCTGGTACATTGAATCCATTTCTAATTCCATGGCCTCTTGCCATTTGTCTGAGTCTATATCAATTATTGCCTCTTTGTAGGTCTCGGGATCTTCCCGATCTGATAAGCCGACATCAAGTTCACTGATGTCTTCTATCATAAGGCTTTGCTTCTGAGGTCCTTTTAGGATCCTCTTCGACCTATGGAGCTCGACTTGTTCTGGTGCTTTTCTTTTCTGGCTTCGTGTAACACGAAAATTATCAGTGGGTACTGATTCAGCTAGTCGTGGGGCGCGACTCTGTTCCCTTGCGGCAGGCTGCTCTTGTGCAACTTGTTGCACATGTTGGTTGACAACGGGTTCTATTGGTGTGGTTTCAACTGTTGATCTAATCACAGGACTCCCACTGACTATGACATGCCTAGCAAGTGTCATATCATCACCCTTGTGTGCTTCGAAAGCTCCCACTGAACTTGAGTCCAAATCAGAAGATTTAGAGAACTCATGTTCGCGCGTGTCAAAGTCTTGAATTTCTTCAAGTTCTATCATGTCATCTAACCTCTCTTCTTCGAGGTATTCAGCTTCTAAAAACTTGACGTTTCTAGATACGATCACCTTGTGATCTTCAGCATGATAGAATTCATAGCCTCTCGACCTCATTCCTAAACTCCTTGAATTTCCCAAAGGTCTCGGGTTTATTCTTCATAAGATAAATATATACATACTTTGAGAAATCGTCAGTAAAGGTAACGAAGTAAGGATAACCCCCACGCGCATGGACATTAAAAGGTCCACATACATCGGTATGTATGAGCTCTAAGCAGCGAGTGGCACGAACACCTTGTCCAACAAAAGGTTTGTTCGTCATCTTACCCTTAACACACGATTCGCATGTACCATATGATTCAAAATCAAATGGTTCTAAGTAGTCCAACTTCCTTAGTCTTTGAATCCGTGTTTCATTGATATGGCCTAGCTGACAATGCCATAGATAAGATGGATTATTCTTCCTACTTGAAGACGGTTGTTTGTTATGTATTTGAAATAAAGGTAGACTACTTTGCAAAATATATAAACCATTCACCAAGCGAGCTTTTCCATAATACTGATCATTTAATGAAAAATAACAAGTATTAATCGTAAATCGAAAGGAAAAACCCATATTGTCTAACAATGGAATGGAAATAATATTTCTGACAATGGATGGAACAAAATAATCATTATCAAGTTCTAAACATTGTCCCGAAGGTAAATCTATCTTGCAGCGTCCAACGCGTTTGGCTTCAACTGGATTGCCGTTTCCAACATGCAAGTCGATTTCACCTTGCTTGACTAGCCTGTGATCAGTTAGCCCCTGCACATTATTACAAATGTGTGAGCCACAGGCTATATCTAATACCCAACCATTGGAGTCAAAAGTAGTCATGTTCATTTCAATAACAAACATACCTGAGCCAGAAGCCGGTGGCTTCTTAGCTTGATCTGCCCTAAGCTTAGGGCAATCTTTTTTCCAATGTCCTTTCTGCTTACAGAAAAGACATTCATCTGTGCGAACCCTTCCGCTTCTATTGAACTTCCTTTTCTGGTTCGGACGCTTAGGCTTATCACTCCAAGTGTTAGCCTTGGCTCCCGTCTTTCCCTTACCCTTAGCACCTTTGTTTCTCGGGTTTGGGTTAGACGGTTGCCCAACAAGCATGATCAAATTTTCCTTCTTAGGAAGAGCTTGATCATATGTCTTCAGCAGATTATGAAGTTCAGGCAGTGTTACGTCCTTCGCATTCATTGTGTAATTGATGATGAACTGCGAATACGAACTCGGCAATGATTGAAGGACAAAGATCACCATGATCTTGTTCTATAGCTTAACGCCGACATCGGCAAGCTTTTCAAAGAGACCAATCATTTTGAGAACATGCTCAGACATGTTCCCTCCTTCACTGAGCTTGCATCTGTGTATCTCTTTGATCAAATCAAATTCAACACTTATAGCTGTCGTCTTAAAGAGCGACTCAAGATGCTTCATCATCTCATACGGCAACATGCTTTCATGTTGCCTCTGCAACTCATTGCTCATTGCCGCCAGCATAATACACTGCGCGGATCTAGCATCCTCAAGATGCTTATCAGACTTTGCCTTGTTGGCTTGATTCCAAGCAGCAACCTGATCGGCAGTCTGATTTTCGGGGCACACGGGAATGACCTCGTCCAAGACGTACTCAATCTTTTCGTACCTCAGCACCAAACGTATATTCCTGATCCAATCTAGGAAGTTTGGTCCGGTCAAAATTTGCTTCTCTAAGACAGCACGGAGCGAGATACTCGCCATTTCTAATATCCTAAGGAGAAATAATATAGAACGAAAACAATAAATCAACTATTGAAATATTATTTCTAAATACACAGTCAACATAACTAAACAACAAGGTCTCTTTAGCTGTTTAGCTCCCACTATTTTCACATATGCTTGCCCCCACAACAAACATACGGGTAATATCCAACAAGTTACCGTAGTGGCCAAGATCCAAATCCATACTGTGCTATACTACAACGGGGGCTGGTCGCACAACATAATATGACCGGTAGGACTATCCAATTGCGTCACGCAACTCTTGGTTGTTAAATCTAATTTAACCCGATGCCCTACATACTGTACCTATCAAGGTCGCTAGATACAATATGCAGTAAGTCATAACCACAGGCTTACTCTAATCTGACGATCACTGCGAGTCTGTAAGACGAGGTCGCCAATACAAGAAAACGCAATGAAAGTTCAGAATTAAAGCACCCTATGGAAAGCATCTCAGAAATACACACACAGATATATATATATATATATATATATATATATATATATATATATATATATATATATATATATATATATATATATATATATATATATATATATATATATATATATATATATATATATATATATATATATATATTTCTGTACTTATATTGCTTGGGGCTTGTCACTTGAGGGTTGTTATCAGTCATCTACAAACAAATAAGGGCGCCGCCTACCCATCATGCATGAACGGTCTACACGTAATGGATGCTGCATATTCATTCTAGTTCTAAACGCGGTCAAGCACATAATGGGTGCCGCCTACCCATACATAAATATGCGGTCCGACATATAAGAGGGCGCCGCCTACTCTCGCATGCATAGCGGTCGAACGGAAAGTAAAATACTTGGTATTTAAACATGCATTGTCAAACAATAGCATATTGAACATATGAAACAAGTAGTAGACTATGTGGATGACAAATGACTTCATAATTTCATTATGAAAATTATAATCCCATACTTATAATCTCTATGAAATAATTGAAATTTTGGACTAGATTGAAAAATCAAAAATTCTATTGACCAAGTAGCAATTTTCGAAAACC
This sequence comes from Plantago ovata, assembly GCA_028274465.1. Lineage (NCBI taxonomy): Eukaryota > Viridiplantae > Streptophyta > Magnoliopsida > Lamiales > Plantaginaceae > Plantago > Plantago ovata. The sequence goes on from CM051457.1 coordinate 85,515,852, forward strand.
CGAAGGACTTAATTGTAATTTTTTAAACCTTGGAGGTGTTAAATCTAAAATTCAAAAGTAGAAGGACTAATTTGCAATAAACAATAAATTTATAAATTACAAACAAGCCCTTTAACTTTATACTAATTAAATTTAACCCCTCTAGTTAAAAACAATTACAATTAAATCAAATTTATATTCCAAATATAAAATTCAATCCTCAAAACTTTCAAAATTCGATATTGGGTCCAGCCTGAAAAAATATATATATTTATTAAAACATGGGACGGGCCCGTCCCCACGGTGCCTGCGGCCCCGGGCGCCCGGCGCCCGCGGCAAGCAGGCACCGATGCAGGCGCCCGGCGCGCGAGCGCCTGCGTCCGCAGGCCCCAGGTACCTGCGTCCCGGGTACCGGTCATAATAAAATATGTATATAATGTTTTGTTTTTTTTTGAAAAATATAAATTCTAAATTTATATAATAACAAACTTTTGAAAATCGAATTAATCATAGAATCAATTGCATCCACATATCTACAAAATCATACAATATATATACGTATATACGTAAGCAATTAACCTCGCTCCGATACCACTGTAAGAAAATACGGTCAGAGTTACCCCTAGGGTACGCAACGGAATTTCAAAATTTTCTTAACATATAGGTAATTGATTATGCATATATCGTATATATATAAACACGTCAATTAGAAGACTAACCTTACTTCCAAAGCAGCTTCCAAGTCTTCGTAATAATCCGGTGTATCTTCTCCTTCGTCGAAGTCGAAGATACCTGTAATACTCTGATTATCTGCAAGACAATAAGCGTTAGTTTCCAGCTCCTAGAACCTCAACCTTGGTATCCACGGATGAACAACCTATCGGAAAAATGCTAGGATATTCTTTGTGTGACCAAGAAGACGGGCGGCAATTCCTCCGGTGAGGTGGCGCGCGGGTGGCTGTAGAGGAGGGGAGAGTTTTTATTTTCTCTAAGAAAACTGGGTAGACTGACTGTGAAAGTCTATTGAACTGTATCTCAAAAACTCTCTAATAGTCTACTATATATAGTAGTCAATTGAAGCCTAAAGCATAAGCAATTAGACTTCGTAAAGGAATAAGAATCTAATTCTTATCGCACAAGGAAACCAATATCAAGTCTAGATTCATTCCCAATCAAATTAAAACTCAATCAGGAAAATCTAACTTATCCCTTGGACCTCTAATAGAGGAAGGAGTCGAACTCCTTCCCCTACCCAGCCTGCGCGCGCGCGCTCTCCCAGTGACACTAGGTGGGTCCCGATTTCGGGACCCACTTTTAGTTCTAAGGCAATTCAAACTCCAAGTAGATTTTTCCCAAGTGCATATGTTAATTCTAAATTAACATATCCTATCAAATCAAACCTCTATTATATTTCCAAAATATAATATTTAATTGTATTTACATAAAATACAATTAATTAGTCAATTCAATTAATAATTCCAAATCATTAATTGAGCCACCAAATATTATAATTAATTCCAAATCAATTATAATCCATCAATCACAATTAATTCCAAATTAATTGCGATTCCATCTTCAAGGATATTCTAATAGGCTGAATCACCACATAGTGTGACCCATAGGGCCTCATCGTATTAAGCAAGTCCTAGACTAGGCAACATGGAATTCCTAGACGGTTCCATTTGCAATATTAATACATGAGGACGTTTGAGAGGTTTCTCAAAGCTAACCCATTCATTGTGAAGTCTGTTGCGCTCAACGCGGCGATGGTAACGTCCCTTCATCTGACTTGCTCGAATGCATCTAGGATCGATGAAGTGTCTATCCCAATAATACATCCACGGGCGTCTCAGGGAGTTGCTTGGTTAAGATATACTTATGACCATCATAATATATCATTTGCACTGGCCAGTGACTTTACCAATACAACTATGCAGACTATGAGCAGTACTCTCCTGTACTACACTTGAGAGATGAATCCTTCACCGAATCACTTATCATCCCCATTTGTATGTAGCCATAATCCTGGATCGTGTCTTAGGTCAACTGCTTATTGAGAGCTGACATCGACGGGTCCACCAAGGATATGGGGCAACAAATGTGATGATAAAGTCCTGTAAGTACAAAGGACGACTGGCATCACTTCGACAACTTACCGGTTCCCATAGACACTTCGGTGTAGAGTATACATCGATGGGAGTGTCCGGTGGGTACTTCCATTGTTCGATAAACCTTCTTCGAACAACTATGCGCAGTTATGGGAATGTTTCTCGATTGTCCAACAATCCGTTCCGTGGCTGTGGGATCGGCTCACACTTGCTCCAACAAGTATAACCTCCACACATACTAGTCTCGTCTGGTTCATTCAGACCCCTACATCCGAGATGAACCTCGAGTAGGGAGAGTTTGGGATAGATGATAACTCACATAGCTCCCACTATCTGTGTGATCGGTCATCTATCCTAGGGGACATGTTTAATATCAATACAGACAGTAATAGAGATATGACATGCTGCATGCCTGGTGTAATATAAATATGAAAGCGATACTCAATAGTAAAAGCAACAAACATATATTATATTACGTTGACCCGTGTAATAGTACATATATGCCCTCTATAAGGGCACTATGCCCTTAGTAAGGACTGTCTCTAGGACATATACACTATCAATCTTCACCTTGCTTTTTGAGATTGCTAAATGCCTAGGAAGGAGGTATAGTGAGGTGTGTGATCCTTTGTTTGAAACCTATTCTAACAAATAGGTTCGGGGAGGGGGTTACCATTTGTATGACTTGTTGAGTTTGTTTTTTTCTTTTTCTTTTTGAGTTTGAGCTCCAACCTATTCTTTCGAATTGGTCTGGGGATGTCGTTGTAGTGTCATTGTTATTTCCTTTCATTGTGCTACTGCTGGCTATATACAACAAAAAAAAAAAAAAAGAGAAAAGAAAAAAAATAAAAAATTGAAAATTCCATAATCTGGAAAAAGGAAAAAAAAGAAGAAAAAAGAATAAGACCCAAAAAACAAAAGAAGGGTTCAAGCAAACCAAAAAGCAGTTTTACAAAGGTATTGCATTATTCTTCAGCTTTTGTAGTAGTTCGTAATCGAGTTGTAAATTCTTCCTTGTGTTTTTCGTGTCGCCTAGTCCAATGCCTGTTCTAGACCACCCTCGTCCTGCCATTCAGGAAGTGGTGAAGAGTTTTTGCTTTAAGAGTCGGGTAGAATAGGGGAGTGTTGTCGTTTAGGGAACCCTCCTTCGTTTGATGAGAGCAAGTATTGGTTCGACCTCTCTTGAGGGAAAGTCTCACTTGGTTAAGACAAAAGGCAAGATTACTAAAAGTAATCAGAAGACCTTTTCTAACAAACCTGAATCAAGTAAGGTTGCTGAGACAAAAGCTCAGCATTCTCCGAAAAGTGACTTGGATTCAAAACCAAGCAAAGTCAACTTTTTCATGAGTATAAGCAAAGTCAGCAAAGATACTTCAAAGAGATGAACAAAACCAAGCCTAAGAGTTATGACAAAATGCAAAATGCTAGGACTAGAAGGAAACTTGCTAGAAAAGAACTTACTGAAAAGTATGTTCAGCACAAGGGTCAAGCAAGCAAGACACCACATCAGAAAGTGCACTTGATTAGCAATGATCAAAAGTCTTTCGGTTCTAAACCCTCTAGTTCCTCAGTGATGAACGAGATTGTCAGACTCAATTAATCGAATAAATTTGTTTTTAGCCAAAGTCAATTCACAACTACAACGAAAACCAAGGCACGTAGTGTAGAAGTAAAATAACCTCGAGTGTCGATCTCTAAGGACTATAACTAGCTTTATCAAATTTAACTTAAACTATAAATCAGAAATCAAGCAAAGCACATATTTTTCTTATCAATATGATGGAAGTCAGTGATAGTATGGTCATTCAAAGCAACGGGTAATAATCATGCATGAAGTACTTGAAGTTTGTGTCCTACGTGTTCCTTTCAATTCAACACTACGAAGATAGATGGCTTAGATAAATCAAAGAAATAAAACAATAAATCAAGTCTTAAACGCACGAAGCCACTCATGCATAATCAAGAACCCTAGCTAAGAAATCACATACTATCACCAACGATAGATTTAGCTACTCATATTGCAATCAACAAGAATCAAAGCAAGATTGGATAAAAACATGTTGAATGAAATAAATAAAAGCAGAAAAATCATGAGATACAAGTTACCAACGAAGGTTGTCAATCTTCGATGAATTTCTAACTCACAAGCAAGAATTGAAAATCAAAGATGTCCAATCTCTATGCTAAAGCTTCCAAATCAATAAGAAAAATAGTCTTCTATGCTAATAATTCCCAGAAGAGGCTATGGAGAATTTATCTCTCAAAATAATGTGAGAAGGTCTGAAAAACGTAGAAAAATAGGCAAACTATATATAATGTTCGGAAACCTCCCAGGCGAACCGCCCCATATGCCGGCCAATTTGCCTGGTGTGGGGCGAATCGCCCCACGTCCCAGGCGGTTCGTCTGGGACATCCAGATCGGCTTTAGCGAGATGTTAGTCTTCTTTTCCTTTCCGGACTCGGATTTTGCCTTCTAGTGACCTTTAAGCCTTGAAACTCGTCCCTTAGGCCTCAAATCTTATCCGGAACCTTCTAGATACACCACGAATGTCCTCGAAACACCAAAACTTCGTCCTCTTCTTCAATATTGCCCATAAACACATTTTTTTACCTAAAACCTGAAAAATGCAAAGAAAAGGGAAACGTGACACTATTTTAATAAAATGCACTAAAATATAAGCTAAATTAAGGGAAATTTATAAAAACTACCCCCACTGCTGCACCTAATTACGTTTCTTCCCCTGCTAGTTCAACAATTACATCTAGCCCCATTTTATCCAAAAATGTTGACCAACTTACAAATCTTCTCTCCCCAAACATGTCCTTACCAATATTTTTCTTTTTTCATTTATCTTTTCCTTTTTCTTTTTTCAATATTTTCTTTTCCTTATTCCTATTTTATTTTTTTTCATTAATCATCTTCTTCTTCAAGCTCTAAACTCCGGTACCGGAATTTTTCCGGTACCGGAGTTTTCCCCACACAGCTCCGTCGACCGGAGCTGTAAATAGCTCCGATCGGAGCTATTTGCAGCCCCGACGGAGCTGTAAATCAGCTCCGATCGGGGCTGTTCTGTAAATAGCTCCGGTCGGAGCTAATTATAGCTCCGATCGGAGCTGTAAAATAGCTCCGGTCGGAGCTATTTAAAGCTCCGACCAAAGCTGTCAGCTCCGGTCGGAGGTCCGATCGCCTTTTTTTTTTTTTTTTTTGTTTTTTATTTAATTTTAAATTTTTTGGAATTCTTATTATTATTTATTTATTTATTTTAATATTATGGGGTTGATATTGAGATATAAATGTGTAGGGACTTGTTTACAAAAATATTTTGGATGATGTTGAAATTTTAAAAAATTATGTAGGTTAATTTTGTAAAATTAGAAATTTTGGAGTCAAATGTGCAATAAAGGAAAGTTGATTGTGTTTGGGTGTTTCTGAAATCTGAATTTTAAATGAGGGCAAATTTGTCATTTCCAGGCCTTAATTCGCCGAAAGTCAAAGTCGTGGGGCTGGATGTAATTGTTTTTCACTAACGAGGGAAAATATGTTATTGTTGAACTAGCAGGGAAAGATTCGTAATTGATGAAACTAACAAGGGGTCTGTATGAAAATTACCCCTAAATTAACCTAGAGGATAGCTAAATTGGTGAAAAAGACTCGAATGAAAGTGTAAAATACACGTTCATCAAACTCCCCAAACCGAACCTTTGTTTGTCCTCAAGCAACTAAGCTAGACTCTAATGCAAAAAACCAATGCAACACACAAAATGGAGTCTCATGCCAAATGAAATGAACTAATCTATTGAGTCTATCAAAAACTTATGAACAATGAACATACAAATCATAACATGGATATTGGTTGAAGAATGCCTCGATTGACTCATACACATTCACATATGCACTATGTTAAACAAGATAGTCTCTCGTAACATTCTCTACCTGGACCTAGTCAGTGACGACGTAATGAAACATGTTAAAATACGAATGGTTGTCCCGTGCCTATGAAACTCAGGACTTACTACTGTTCACCAAGTTAAGACTTTCCCTCAAAGAGATCGAACCAATAATGTCTCTCATCAAACGAAGGAGAGTTCCCTAAAAGTTCACACTCCCCTATTCTACTCATCTCTCAAGAAAATTCATAAACGAATCAACACTTCCTGAATGGCAGGACGAGGGTGGTCTAGAACAGATGACACTCAAACAAATGAAAGACACACTTTACAACTCGATTACGAACATTACATGAATTGAAAAAAGAGACAAACACTTTGCTAAACTCTTTTTTGGCTTTCTTTGGACCCTTCTTTGCTTTTTTGGGGTCTTTTTCTTTTTTTCTTTTTTTTCTTTTCCAGATTTTTTTCTTTTTCCTGGAATCTTTTGTTTTTTTTCTTTTTTTTCGATTTTTTTTATTTCTGTTTTTTTGTATATAGCCAGCAGTAGCACAACGAAAAAGAAATTACAATGACTCACAAACGACCTCCCCAAACCTATTCGAAAGAATAGGTTGGAGCACAAACTTTATGTAAAAGGAAAACAAACTCACAACACTCAAAACCGAAAAACAAGTCATAATGACAACATAACCCCCTCCCCAAACCTATTCGTTAGAATAGGTTTCAAACAAAGGATCACACAATCTCACACTACCTCCTTCCTAGGCATTTAGCAATCTCAAAGAAAGGTGAAGACTTGTTGCCTCTTAGGTAAATAATTACACGGGAAAACAACCACAAGACTCTAACATGCATCATCTTATTATAAAGTCCTTCCTGAACCGCAGTAGAGAAAACACCACTAAGTGATGTCGAGACTACCAAGCTTAACTAAGTGCATATATAAATGTGACAAGCCAAGCGAGAAAAACCTCAAACAAATTCATAGAGATGAAACACATGGTCAAAGGTCATAACTAGTTAATCTACCCAATTAAAAAGTTCAAAAATTTGACAATAAACTCCACGCAAAAACATGCAAAACTATACTAGGATGAATGTAGTGTATGCAACTAAATACTAAGAAAGCGGTAAACGTCGAAATGCAAACAAAGGGTTTCACGAGTTTATCATAAGCAAAACAAGTATAGAGATAGCCAGCGATAATCCCCTCCCAAACCTGAACGTCGTCGCTCGCCCCGAACGTCGAAAGTGGATTTAAGGTGAGAGCTAACTTGTACCTGTAACCTATAGGACTCAAGGAAACTCGTGAGAAACCAAAACGGGCGATAAAAGAAGTAAAAAGATCAATAATTGAGCATAATAGGAGAAAAATGGGGTTCCGAACGAAAATCCGGACCGCCGGGTTTCTGGACACCCGGGGCGAACCGCCCCAACTGGGGGGCGATTCGCCTGGGGTTTCTAGAACGTCCCAGGCGGCCTGGTCTTGCCAGGCGAATCGCCCCACATGGGGGGCGGTTCGCCTGGCATCTCCAGACTCCTGGAGACGCCTTTTTACTCCCAAAACGCAAAATTATCATCCTAAAACCTATTTTATCACCAAAACACACGAAAAATAAATATGCATGCAATGCAAGAAAGCGATAAACTAAACTACAAGCAACCATTACCACTAATGTTATCCATTATCAAATGGAAACAAATCTTGTGCATCCGTTCCATTACTCCTCGCATCTTGGGAACCATCCTTGGCTCCTCTCCGTATCTGCTCAAGCAAGTCCATGATTCCCTAAAAACTAAAATTAACAAAACCGATAAAAACAAAATCTACAAAATAACTAAGGGAATCAGATGGAAAATAAAAAGAGAAAAGAGGATCAAAACTCCTTTGGAACTCATAGGTGGGTGCATGGACCAGAGCGTAGGAGTCAAGATCAAGAGTATCTGCCGCAATTGATTCAGGGGCACCAAAATCTTCAGGGATTGGCTCCTCGACCTCAACACAACTCACGCCATCACCTTCTGACTCAAGTGAAGCAATGGATTCAGTTATCACCTCCTCCACGACTTCCTCTTGACCAACAACCTCGACATCCGCAAGTAAGGACGTGGAATCCAAGCTAAGCACTGAGGAGACTTCATCAATGGATTCTTCTCCACATTCCACTTCATCGGCAATGTCGATTTCTGGTGGCTGACTACTAAAGCGAGACGTCCATGCCCTTGACCCGGGAGGTGATTCCATATCCCAATGTTCCAGAAACTTGCTGGTTACTTCACCCCAAGTGCGCAACAATTTTTTGGTGGGATTCTGAGCCATCCTCGAGCGTACCCTTTCAAGGCTCCTATAAATCCTCTCATACAAAGTTGCTCATGTGATAAAATAACCCCCTACTCATTCTCACGAGGTATCCTCAACACACCTTCCTCGTACGTGTCTAAGAACCCTCTTGGATCATCACCCCTTGAAAACGTGGGGAGAATGGAGTGGTACTAAGGATCAAAGTCATAATTCCTGCAATCTTCATCCAATGTTATGCAAGGCCCTCGAGACATTACATACCGGGGTAAAGGAGCTCGTTGACTCATCCTTTCATATAACTAGTTTCTGCACATGAGGAAACAAGAAACCAAGGAGCAGAATCCACAAAGGAAAACAAAAAATTGCAAAGAAAAGCACAAAGAGTGCAAACAAACACAATGTAACCAAGAACTTCGAGAGCACAAGCATGCAAGGTAACCAAGATCAGATTTACTGGAAAAGATAGGGGGAAAGAAATAGGGTAAGAAAGTGAAAAAAATTTAGAGCAAACCCCCAGAGCCTATTCTTCTTTAGGGAATTGAATGATGAAATTATAAATAAGCTAAAGAGAAAAAAGGAGTATAGTCCCCGGCAGCGGCGCCAATTTGATGAACGAGATTGTCAGACTCAATTAATCAAATAAATTTGTTTTTAGCCAAAGACAATTCACAACTACAACGAAAACCAAGGCACGTAGTGTAGAAGCAAAATAACCTCGAATGTCGATCTCTAAGGACTATAACTAGCTTTATCAAATTTAACTTAAACTATAAATCAGAAATCAAGCAAAGCACAGATTTTTTCTTATCAATATGATAGAAGTCAGTGATAGTATGGTCATTCAAAGCAACGGGTAATAATCATGCATGAAGTACTTGAAGTTTGTATAGAGATCTATGATCATGAATTGTCCTACGTGCTCCTTTCAATTCAACACTACGAAGATAGATGGCTTAGATAGATCAAAGAAATAAAACAATAAATCAAATCTTAAACGCGCGAAGCCACTCATGCATTATCAAGAACCCTAGCTAAGAAATCACATACTATCACCAACGATAGATTTAGCTACTCATATTGCAATCAACAAGAATCAAAGCAAGACTGAATGAAAACATGTTGAATGAAATTAATAAGAGCAGAAAAATCGTGAGATACAAGTTACCAACGAAGGTTGTCAATCTCCGATGAATTGCTAACTCACAAGTAAGAATCGAAAATCAAAGATGTCCAATCTCTATGCTGAAGCTTCCAAATCAATAAGAAAAATAGTCTTCTATGCTAATAATTCCCAGAACAGGCTCTGGAGAATTTGTCTCTCAAAATAATGTGAAAAGGTCTGAAAAACGTAGAAAAATAGGCAAACTATATATAATGTTCGGAAACCTCCCAGGCGAACCGCCCCAGATGCCGGGCGATTCGCCTGGTGTGGGGCGAATCGCCCCACGTCCCAGGCAGTTCGCCTGGGATGTCCAGATCAGCTTCAACGAGATTTTAGTCTTCTTTTCCGTTTCGGACTCGGATTTTGCCTTCTAGTGACCTTTAAGCCTTGAAACTCGTCCCGTAGGCCTCAAATCTCATCCGGAACCTTCTAGATACACCACGAATGTCCTCGAAACACCAAAACTTCATCCTCTTCATCAATATTTCCCATAAACATACGTTTTTTTACGTAAAACCTGAAAAATGCAAAGAAACGGGAAACGTGACACTATTATAATAAAATGCACTAAAATATAAGCTAAATTAACCTAGAGGATAGCTAAATTGGTGAAAAAGACTCGAATGAAAGTGTAAAATACAAGTTCATCACTCAGCAAGTAGAAAACAAGTCAAAGTTGAAAAACTCAAGACTTGGGTTTCCACTGGACGATTTCTTGAACATGTTAATGGACATCCAATATTGGATAATTAACTTGTTTGCTCTTGATTGTGCAGACTTCAGCCACGGAGACAACAATGCAATTTGGAACTTTGGCAGTGGTTGTGGAAAGCACATGACGGGCAACAAGAAAAACCTTATAAACTATAGACGGTGGTCTAAAGGTCCGACAATAAGGTTTGCTGGTGGAGGCTTTGGTTCTACTAAAGGTTATGGTGACGTGAAGTTAGGATGCATTACCATTTCGGGAGTTCTTTATGTCAAAAATCTTAAGTTTAACCTTTTCAGCATGAGTCAATTCACTGACAAAGGTTACTTCATCAAAATCAAAAGTGATGAATGTAAACTTATTGACTTTGAGACGAAGAAGGTTATTATGGTTGCTAGAAGATCAGGAGGTCTATATACCGTAGATTGGTCTTCAGAATCCTTGAAAAATGCCTTGTCTCAGATCATGATTGCCTTGCTGAAGAAGCATGGTTATGGCATAAACGAACAAGTCACCTAAACTTCAAGACGCTGAATAAGTTGTCTAAAAAGGCACTTGTAGTTGGATTACCTAAGGTTACTTTTAAGAAGAATGTTGTTTGTAATGCATGTCAGCAAGGAAAGGAAACCAAATCTTCTATCAAGAACAAGGCAGTACCGTCAACTACAAAACCTTTACAACTCTTGCACATGGACTTGTTTGAATCTTCTTCAACAAGCTATGCTGGTAAGAAGTATGGTCTGGTGAAGTTGACAAAACCTTATTTACCATGAACCATGATGGTAAAATATTCATAGTCCAGATTTATGTGGATGACATAATATTTGGATCTAAGGACAAGCAACTTTTTGATGATTTTGCCAAACTCATGACAAACAAGTTTGAAATGAGTATGATGGGTAAATTGAATTATTTCTAGGATTACAAGTCAAGCAACTCAAAGATAGAATATTCATAAATCAAGCAAAGTATGCAAAGGAAATGCTCATAAAGTTCAGGATCAAAGAGGAAGAAAAACCTGAAAAGATCCCTATGAGCGTTGGTACCAAATTGGGCTAATAAACAAGATAAAAGTGTTGATGAACACAAGTATAGGAAGCTCATTGGTTCCTTGCTGTATTTAACAGCAAGTAGTCCTGACATTCAGTATGTTGTTTATGTGTGTGCAAGATTCCATTCTGATCAAAGAGAATCACACTACAAAAAGGCATTTAAGATACTGAAATATATCAAAGGTACAGTCAATGTTGGATTATGGTATCCAAAAGATTCTGGATTGGAATTGGTTGGTTATTCTGATGCTGATCATGGAGGATCAACTCTTGATAGAAAAAGTACGTCTGGAACTTGTCAGTTTCTAGGTACAAGATTAATATCATGGTTCAGCAAGAAGCAAACCTGTGTTGCCAATTCATTCACTGAATCTGAATACATTGCGGCTGGTTGTTGCACAGCTCAAATCCTATGGATTCAGCAACAATTAAGAGATTATGGTATTCCTGCAAAGAAAACACCAATCTTTTTTTTGTGATAATACAAGTGTTATTGCTATCACGCAAAATCCTAAGTTCCACTCAAGGACAAAGCACATTGATATTAGACATCATTTCATTAGAGATCATGTGGAAAAAGGAGACATTGAGGTTGTAAAAGTAGGTACTTATGATCAACTTGTTGACATCTTTACCACGCCCCTACCAGATAATAGGTTCGCAATGCTAAGGTATAACCTTGGACTGATTGAACTACCTCAATAAAAAGGGATACATTTGGTGGATTGCTGAAACAGGTATTCAGCAAGCCAATGATTGCTTATATGTGTTCCTTATAAAGTCCATTCCACTTACTTCTCTAAAAAGAAATGATTGTACACTATATGTTTGCTGAAACAGGCATTCAGCAAGTAATTCCTTCAAACCGGGTATTTGTTAGGAAACATGATCACTTGCTGAGACGGGTACTCAGTAAAGAAAGACTTCAATGATTGCTGAAACTGGTATTCAGACAATCAAGGATACTGAAACAGGTATTCAAGTATCAAAAGAAAGATCTGAGACGGGAACTCAGCAAAGAGCAAAAATACTTCTCAGATTTTACCTAAGGATATCTCTATATAAAAAGAATTTGGTGAGACGGGAACTCAGAAATGTCTTTTACCTTAAAGAAATATGAGATATATGATTAAGGGGGAATTTTCAGAAAATACAAGGCTTGTTACTTGAAAAGGTAAGTGTTAAAGTCAGATTGAATAAAATCTCTGAAAAGATTCTTATTTACTTCAACAAGCAATTAGCGTTGGAGTAAAAGAGATCAAATATCGTGAATCAAGGTAAAATCAATTTGTGACGTTAATCATGGCACAGATAAACTCGCTGTTAATCATGACATGAATCACAATCTTGGCCATTGATTTTAAAGACGTTGTTGATCCGACGGTTGATATTACAAAGAGAAAGTATGCTCCGACGGTTTTATGCTAGTGGTCCACTACGCATTTAATGCAAAGGCTCCACTAACATAATGAATCTCTGTTTTACCCTTGTTGAGAACTCAAAACCATTGAGCTTCTCACATAACAGAGATACTATATAAATGAAGAGTTAGAGAAAGACAAAATTCTTTAACTCACATTTCCTTTCTCTGCAAATTTTTCTAGCATGTGCTCTGAATTACTGTACCTCCGGTCAAAAAGAAAAATCTCTTTTTCGTACATCTCTCAAACTACAACTACTATATAAGAGATGGCTCCATAAAGATAATCCTCCAAGACCTCAAAATCCTCAAAGGCAGACAGTGCTGGAAAAAGCACTATTCCTACTCTGGTGAAAAATACAGTGAAAATCGTGTTGTCTAACAACCGAATCACTGAAAGACCCATGCCTCCTGCATATCTCGACACTGAAAAATGTGAGCAGATGATGCAATGGGGCGGATTTTCCAAAGAGAAGTACATTAGATACTTCTATGAACAAGAACTGGACGAAGAAAACGAAGAGGCGTTGAATCATATTAATCAACAAGGCCTACTTTTCTTCATAACTGCTCGCACTAAACAAGTGAGCATGCTTGACACCATGGAATTCTACAATAATGCAGAAGTCCAAACCCTTCCTGATGGATAAGGAGTTTCTAAAAGTGATTTCTACCACAGTTCAACGAGTGCAAATCATCCTGAAATGGATTGATTTAGCGAAACATCTTTCAGATTCCAACTACTAGAACTGAAGATGACATCACTGCCACTGATGAAGAAATTGAAGCCTTCTACAGTGATGTCAGAAATGAAAGGATTAAGAAAGGCGAGATTGCTCCTGTGACTTGGACAAAGCACGTAAAAAGGAAGCATCTCTACCATTCACTTGGTCTAGTAGCTCTACTACGCATCAAAGTCTCAGACTCCCAAGTTGGAGGAATTGACCAAGTAGGCCTAAGAAGGTGGCCTTTGCTGATGCATATCTATGAGAACAAAACTGAAATCAACTGGGCTAAGTACATTTTCAACAGACTTGTTGATTGTATTACAAAGTTCAGGGTTAAGGCTGAAGACAACTCAACCTCACCTTGGTTTCCAGTGATGTATGGATTGAAAATATGCTACATCCTTGAACATTTCAGGATTCAGCTAAGAAACTCATTGCCGATTAAGAAATCAGTATGCAATGTGGGAAGAGCTTTTTACAAGCTGAATGGATCTAAGGTTGCTGACAAGAAGTCAAAGAAGCCAACAGCTGCAAATTTTGTTGAGACTGATAACCAGTACTATGAATGCAACAGCTGCAAATGTTGCAGATACTAATCAGCAAGCTAGGTATACAACAACTGCAAATGTTGCTGAGAATGCAACAGCTACAGATGTTACTGCTGATACTGCTGCGGTTGCTGGCACTACTGCACCCAGTGAGAAATCTAAGAAGAAAAAGAGGAAAGCTGATGATGACACTCAAACTGCAGCTTCATCAGCTGATCCTATTCCTACGAAGGCATGGACAAAGACTTACCCAAGAAAGAAAACAACGGCACGCAAGTCCGTTCTAATTGTCCATGTCATTCAGGATGACGATGTTCCAGTGGTTGCTGAAACGCAAGCCACTGTAGTAGATGTGGCTGAAGTGTTTGCAGAAGCCTTCAACAATCCAATTAACTTGGATTCATCTGTTGAAGCAAGACCACATGGCAGTGGAAATGAAAATCCTGCCCAAGATCCCCTAGAAGATATCGACATTGTAGATAATCTTGATGACAATACTCTGGAACCAGCAATGACATTGCTGCAGATTTGAGAAAAGCTGCACTTGCTGAAAGTGTCGCAGAAGAGACAGTTGCTGAAAAAGCAACTAGTCCAGTCCAAGAAATTGCTGAAGCTACAATTGCTGAAGAACCAGTAGCTGAGACTGCAATGGTTTAAGTCCCATAGGTTGCTGAAACACAACAAGAGACAGTATTCGACGACGCATCTCAAGATGCTGAGAATATTAGACCTAGTTCACCAATGACTTCTATTGACAAAGTTCAACTGGTGCTAACTGACCTAAGCCAGCAAATGGACTTGGAGATTGATGGCAACTCCAATAAGTCAGTAGACCTGTTCATGACAAGTAGTGAACTTAGAGGTCAAGATGTCTCTGCTCAACTTGTCAATTCAGAGACAAGAAAGATTGCATAATCTGCACAGCCTTCTCAGTTAGAGCAAGAGAAGAAGTTTGTTGAAGAACAAGTCCCGGATAATGAAGCTGCTATCATTGCCGAAAGGACTGGGTCACCACCTCCCCTTCTTCAGCAGGTAGTTAACTCAGATATAAGCAAAACTTCACTATCTGAAACTTTATCTTTAGCTAATATAATTGTTTCTTTATAGACTTCTCAAGATACAAGTCAGAAGATTGCTGAAACTTCTACACCAGAATCCACAACTCCTGTTCAGTAGTTAGATAAAATTTTTGGTAAATCTACTAAGTTTGAAAACTTGGTACTTGTATCTAATATAAAGTTATTTCATGATGAACAATTCAAGGATGCTGCCACAGCTCTTGAAGCAATGGAAATAGTACCAGCACAACTTAGTGTGCAACATGAGCTTGCTGAAAGTCAGCAGGTAAATCATGTCAGCAGGTAAATCATGTTACAGTTTTAGACTCTAAAACTATTTTTCAAAACTTTCCTGAAATTAACTTTACTCTTATTCAGGGTCAAAAGGAGAACGATGAATTGGTTCACATCACAGCAGATCTTAAAATTTGTTCTGAAGAACTATACTCAAACTTCAAAGAGAACACTTTGACCAGAGTTGCTAATGAAAGTATGTATGTCCTAGAGACAACCATTTGCAAGATGATATGTACTTAGATCATAATCAGTTTATTATTATTTATATTGCATATTAATTGGCTCTACATCTTTGGATTATTTATTTGGTTGTTTTAAGATAATTCTATAAGATGTTCCCATGGCCTATATGTTATTACCAAGTGTGTCAGAACTTGGATGACAGAACATAAGTGATGAACGTGTCAGATTCAGTCAAATAAATTTGTAATAGCCAAAGGCAATCCACAACTACAACGAAAACCGTAGTGTAGTAGTAGAATGACTCGAGTGTCGTTCTCTCAGGACTATAACTAGCTTTATCTATTTAATCAAGAGAATATAAACAGCAGATAGAAAGCAATAGGGGGTTTTCAAGCAGATAATGGAGGTTGGTGATAGTATGGTCCTTCTTAACATAATGGGTCGATAATCATGCATAAATTCCTCGGTCTTGCATAGAGATCTTTGAATGAATCTTGGGTCCTGTTGTAAGTATTGTGCACTACGAAGATAATATGGGTCTGACCTGTCAACAACTAACGTCCTATTGTGTTCCGTAATCATTCAACACTACGAAGATAATTTGGTCTGATTGGCCGACAAGTGTCCTAGTGTGCATAATGATCAATACAACATACGAGAATTTTGGTGTTCAACTCATCAACGAAATAAAGCAATGACACGGAGTATAATGCGCGACATAGCCATTAGCATGATTATCTTCCCTCGCTAAGAATTCACATTCTACCACCAACGATAAATTTAGCTACTCATAATGTGCATGCAATCAATAGCAATCGTAGAAGAAAACATATTGAAAGAATATAAAATAAGTAGATAAAAATTGTAAGATACAAAGTTACCGAAGGTTGTCAATCTCCGGATGATTGTGATCCTACGCGCTCCAATCTGCTATGAAAAAGTATCCCCTAAGCTATGGAACTCCCAGGACAGGCCCCGGGAAGTTCCTACCTAAAACTATAGAGAGAGGTGAGAAAGTAGGCTTGGAAAGATATGATTTTCGGAGAGAAAACTCGCAACTATATATAGGCCCGGAAATTTCCCGCGGCGGTTCGCCCGAGGCACGGGGCGGTTCGCCCCACAGTGTAAACGCGAAATTTTCGCGTTTTCGACGCGGTTTTGGATTTCTTCACCTTTTCGGACTCGGTTTATGACTTCTAGTAGCCTTCTAACCTCCAGATTCGGCCCCTAGACTCCAAATCCTATCTGGAAACCTTCAGATACTCCAAATATGCTTCTGGAACATCAATTCCTTGTAGACTTCAATATAATTGCCCGTAAATCTCCGAATTTCAACCAAAACCTGTAAAATAAAATCTAAAGGGAAACGTGACACTATTCTAATAAAATGTACTAAAATATAGCTAAATTAACATAGAGGATAGCTAAATTAGGTGAAAAAGACTCGAATGAAAGTGTAAAATACACATTCATCAAACTCCCCAAACTGAACCTTTGCTTGTCCTCAAGCAACTAAGCTAGACTCTAATACAAAAATCATGCAATACTCAAAAATGGAGTTTCATGTCAAATAAAATGAACTAAATTACTGAATCTATCAAATAACATATGAACAAAAACCATATAAATCAAAGCATGAATATTGGTTGAAGAATACCTCGATTGACTTATACACATCCACATAAGCACTTATGTCAAGACAAGATAGTCTCTCGTAACATTCTCTACCTGGACCTAGACAGTGACGACGTAATGATGCATGCTAAAATACGAATGGTTGCCCCGTGCCTATGAAACTGAGGACTTACTGTTG
The DNA here is from genome assembly GCA_028274465.1 of Plantago ovata. Lineage (NCBI taxonomy): Eukaryota > Viridiplantae > Streptophyta > Magnoliopsida > Lamiales > Plantaginaceae > Plantago > Plantago ovata. The sequence continues at coordinate 85,533,102 of CM051457.1, forward strand.
TTCCACCATGTTAAGATTTTTCCTCAAAAGAGGTCGAACCAGTACTGGCTCTCATCAAACGAAGAAGGGTTCCCTATAAAAGATAACACTCCCCTATTCTATCCATCTCTCAAGTAAAGTCTTAAGCTATTCACCACTTCCTGAATGGCAGGACGAGGGTGGTCTAGAACAGATGACACTTAAGACGAAAAAGATAAAAAATAGAAAAACACGATTACGAACAATACGAAAAATGGAAAAGACTCAAACTTTGCTAAACTGCTATTTGGCTTTATTTTTTGGACCCTTCTTTGCTTTTTTGGGGTCTTCTCTTTTTTTCTTTCCAGATTCTTTTTTTTCTTTTTCTCTTTTTTTCTTCTGGAATTTTTCTTTCTTTTTTTCGATTTTTTCTAGCCAGCAGTAGCATAAGAAAAAGAGAAACAAAATGACTCACACGACTTCCCCAAACCTATTCGAAAGAATAGGTTGGAGTACAAAATTACGGAAAAGGAAAAATAAACTCATGATATGAAAAATGAAAAACAGAAACAAGTCTAATGATGGTGTAACCCCCTCCCCAAACCTATTCGGAAGAATAGGTTATAAACAAAGGATCACACAAACTAACACTACCTCCTTCCTAGGCATTTAGCAATCTCAAAGCATGGTGAAGACTTGTTGCCTCTTAGGTACATAATTACTCGGGAAAACAAACATAAGACCCTAACATGCATCATCCTATGATAAAGGCCTTCGTGAACCGCAGTAGAGAAACCACCACTAAGTGATGTCGAGACTACCTAGCTCAACTAAGTGCAATACATAAATGTGACAAGCCAAGCGAGAAAAGCCTCAAACAAATTCATAGAGATGAAGCATACGATTAATGGCATAGCTAGTTGATCTACCCAATAAAAAAGTTCAAAAAATTCGGCAATAAACTCCATATAAAAACATGCAAAAACTATCCTAGGAAAGCAGTAAACGTGCAAATGCAAAAAATTTCACGAGTTTTTCATAAGCAAGATAAGTATAGAGATAACCAGCGATAACCTCCTCTCCAAACCTGAACGTCGTCGCTCGTCCCGAACGCCGAAAGTGGATCCAAGGTGAGAGCTAATGCTTGTATGAGTTACCTATAATACTCAATCAAACTCGTGAGAAAACAAAACAAAACATACTAACCTTTAGTGGAGGCGATAGGGGTAAGCTCAAGGTGATCACCCTCCCTTTGATCACTAGATATCTCGAAGTACGGTTTCACTCGCTGGCCATTCACCTTGAAGGTATTGCCTGTCTTAGGATCGAAGAGTTTAACAGCTCCATGGGGAGCAACTTCGAGAATTTCATACGGTCCATCCCAACGAGTACGGAGCTTTCCAGGAAATAGTCGAAGGCGAGAATTAAGCACCAAAGCTTTTTGTCCCGGAATCAATTCCTTACGTACTATACCACGATCATGATACTTCTTAGTACGTTCCTTGTAGATTTTGGCATTCTCATAAGCACCTAGTCGTAATTCATCAAGCTCATCTAGTTGCAACAATCGTTCCTCGCCAGCCTTTCCCATATCAAGATTGAGTGTTTTAATGGCCCAATATGCCTTGTGTTCTAGTTCTACGGGAAGATGACATGCTTTTTCATACACAAGTCTGTACGGAGTGGTTCCGATCACCGTTTTGTAGCTAGTCCTGTATGCCCAAAGTGCATCATTCAATTTTCCTGCCCAGTCCTTTCTACTAGACTTCACTACTCGCTCCAAGATCTTTTTGATTTGACGGTTGCTGACTTCGACTTGCCCTGATGTTTGCGGGTGATAAGGTGTAGCGACACTATGGTGGACACTGTATCTCTTAAGAAGAGAAGCAAACGTTCTATTGACGAAGTGGGACCCTCCATCGCTGATGATTGTCCTAGGGCACCCAAATCTCGAGAATATTACTTCCTTCAAGAACTTCATAACCACTGCACCGTCATTTGTTTTTGTAGGAATTGCCTCTACCCATTTAGTCACATAGTCCACTGCAACAAGAATGTATTCATAGCCTCCGCTGTTTGGAAATGGTCCCATAAAATCATTGACCCATACATCGAAAGGTTCTACCACTAGATTCCCTTGAAGGGGCATTTCATCTTTCTTGCCAATACCGCCACCTCGTTGGCATGGGTCACAATTCTTCACAAAACTTCGAGCATCTTTGTATATTGTTGGCCAGAAAAATCCTGCCTGCAGTACTTTGCGTGCTGTTTTCAATCCACTGTAGTGCCCTCCACAGTTAAGCTCATGGCAATGGCTCAGTATACTTTGCTGCTCTTCTTGTGGCACGCACCTCCTTAGAATCCCATCAGCTCCTTCTTTGAATAGATGCGGATCATCCCATATGTAAGTCCTGCATTGCTTCGCAAGAGCTCTTTTGTCTGAAGCTGAAAAGTTAGTGGGGCGAACATTCATAGCCAAATAGTTTACAATATCTGCATACCATGGCTCCTCATTAGCCTTCATCAGATGCTCATCGGGGAGATCTTCATTAATGGGTATCAGATCAACAGGTATATTAGGTATTCTAGATAAATGATCTGCTACTAAATTCTCCCTACCAGCTCTATCTACTATAGTCAAATCAAAGTCTTGCAGCAAAAGGACCCAACGGATTAATCTAGGCTTAGAATCTTGCTTAGCTATCAAATGTCTCAAAGCAGCATGATCAGTATGGACATTCACAGGATGACAAATTAAATAAGACCTAAACTTTTGTAAAGCAAAGACAACAGCTAAAAATTCCTTTTCAGTTGTTGTATAATTAACCTGCGCGGAGTCTAGAGTCTTACTAACATAATAAATCACACGATACTGCTTATCAACTTTTTGGCATAAAACAGCACCCATAGCAAAATTCGAAGCATCACACATAATTTCGAAAGGAAGATTCCAGTCAGGCGGCACAACAATGGGGGCAGAAACAAGCTTTTCCATAAGAGTATTAAAAGCAACTAGGCATTCATTAGAGAAATGGAAAACCACATCTTTAGCAAGCAAGCTACTTAAAGGTTTAGCAATTCTCGAAAAATCTTTAATAAACCTCCTATGAAATCCTACATGGCCAAGAAAAGATTGCAATTCTTTCACGCAAGTAGGTGGGGGAAGTTTTTCAATGATTTCTATTTTAGCTTTGTCTACCTCGATTCCTCTTTCAGAAACTACATGTCCTAGAACAATGCCTTCTCTAACCATATAATGACTCTTCTCCCAACTTAAGGTTAAGTTGCATTCAATGCACCTTTTTAGAACTAGATCTAATCTTTGCAAGCATTCATCAAATGAATCACCAAAAAGGGAAAAATCATCCATAAAAACTTCAACAAATTTGGTTACCATGTCAGAGAAAACAGAAAGCATGCACCTTTTAAAAGTGGCGGGAGCATTGCATAGTCCAAATGGCATCCTCCTATAGGCAAATGTTCCGAATGGGCAAGTGAATGTCGTCTTCTCCTGATCCTCCGGTGCAATTGGAATCTGGTAAAAACCTGATAAACCATCAAGAAAACAATAGAACTTCCGCCCCACAAGGCGGTTTAGCATGTCATCAATAAATGGTAAAGGGAAGTGGTCTTTTTTTGTAGCGGAATTTAATCTTCTGTAGTCAATGTGTAACGACCCGGCCCACTAACGGGCCGTTACAAATGGTATCAGAGCCTAGATCAACCCAAAGCCCGCATCGGGTGGACGGTTGGTAAAGGTTATTCTCAGTTTGTCACCCCCACCAATTAAGGCGCTCGACGAGGACATCGAGGCTTTAAGGGGGGTAGATTGTAACGCCCCAGATTTCAGAAGCTTAAAAGGGTTGAGAACGCTACCCATACCAACAAGGTGCACCTTTCTTTTCGGGAATCCACCTAGAAGAACTTCAGAGTTAAGCGTGCTTGCTCTGGAGCAATTCTAGGATGGGTGACCCACTGGGAAGTTCCCGGTGCGCGCACGAGTGAGGACAAAGTGCACGGATTAGAACCCGTGTTGGTCTGTGGGGCCAGCATATCACACCGTAGAGCGCCCATGAGTAACCACGCCGGACGGATTGGTCGGGTCGTTACACAATGCACATCCGCCATCCAGTGGTCTTTCTCACCGGTACCAATTCTCCCTTCTCATTCTCTTCCACAGTGACTCCTGATTTTTTAGGTACTACATGTACTGGGCTCACCCATCGACTATCTGGAATGGGGTAAATCATATCAGCATCTAGCAACTTGATTACTTCCTTTTTTACCACCTCTTGCATTGCTGGATTAATCCTTCTCTGAGGTTGCCTAACAGGTTTGGCATCTTGTTCTAGAGTGATGTTGTGCACGCATCTTGTAGGGCTAATTCCCTTGATATCGCTGATCCCCCATCCTATAGCTGCGGAATTTTCCTTTAATACTTCGATCAGCTTACTTTCTTCATTGTCGGAGAGATGTGAGGATACAATCACGGGCTTCTTCTGATTTTCTCCCAAGTACACATATTTGAGGTGCTCAGGTAGGGGTTTTAATTCTAAGTTGGGTTCTTCAGAAAATCCACTTTCTTCTTCCTCTAAAGGTGCAAGTACCTCTTCTCCTGTTGGAATTTCTGGTGTGCTATCCATTATTTCGACTAGTTCCCTTGCTTCTTCGGTCATGTAGCATGTCTCAGCTTGCATTGTAAGTGCTTCCCCAAGATGTTCGCGATTGCAATGGCTATGATGAAATTCGGGAATTACTGATTTGTAGCAATCGACAAATTTTAACTCCTCCGCAACTTCCTTATCTCTGATGCTACATCCTACCAACTCAATCTTTTCGCCCATTACCTCCATGGTTATCTTCTTGCCCTTAAGTTCAAGGCATGTGTTGGTGGTTGCCATGAACGGTCTCCCAAGTAGTACTATGTGCTCACGGATATGGCTCTCTCTCTCTTCTGTGGACTTCATCACCACAAAATCAGCTGGGATTATCAATTTGTCTACTTTCACAAGGATGTCCTCTATTATCCCTTCTGGCCTCTTCACACTTTGGTCTGCCATTTGGACCACCATATCAGTTGGTGTCAATTCTCCGAGTTCCAGGGCTTTGTATACCGAATACGACATTAAGTTAATGCTAGCTCCTAAGTCAAGCATTGCCTGTGTAGTTCGTCCATTCCCTAAGGCGATGTCGATTATGAAACTCCCAGGATCCTTTTTCTTCATGGGTAATCCGGCAAGCGAGTTGACTGTTTCAACCCCATTCACTTCCCTTCCTGAAGTAATCCTTTTGTTCTTGATATCACGAAAGAATTTAGTATAAGCTGGAATGTTCTGGATTAACTCCAAGAGAGGTACATTGACTTCCACTTTTGACAGGCGTTGGAACAAGGGTGAATCTTGAATATCCTTCTTGGCCGGTTTGATCCGACTTGGGTATGGTACATGTGGCTTCGGAGGCACATATGGATTAGAAGATTTGTGAAGTTCTCCTGGTATACTAGCTCCATCTTCGACCTCGTCGTCATCTATGTGTATTATAGATGGTCTAGGTTCATCATTCCTTTCTGGAACTTCTTGAGGTTCTTTAGATCTTTCGTCATCCTCTTGTTCTGTGCTTGGCCCTCTATTATCGATCTCAGTATGCTCCACCCGCTTAGGACGTATGAAGTTGGGAATTTTGGTCATCTTGCCTCCTCGGAGCAGTAGATTCACTTCTTCGCACTCATTCTCCTCAGTTGCATCGGCTGGAGATTGCTCGGGATCAGCTTCAGATGTCTCATCGGTAAGACTCGGACTGTTTGGTTCCCTGGAGTTGGGAGGTGATTCGCTCCTTACCTTGGGTGGTTTGCTTACTACTTCTTGTGCGGTGTCCTCGACTTCTTCTCCGCATCTTCCACACTTCAACAGGCTAAGTTCTTTGATAAGTTGCTCAGTTACTTCGATCGCTTCAAAAGCCTTTTCGATGCGAAGAGTGTTCTCAGCTTGTCCTGCGTGTGCTACCTCGAAGACACTCTCAATGGCCTTAATCCCTGCGTAAAACGCAAGTTCCTCCTCCTCACTGATGTCCTCGTCTTCAGAATAGTCTTCGTATAATCCGTCAGTTTCGACTTGATTCGAGTATATGTTGGCGACTTCATTCGTCATTATTTTCTCGGATTGTGCGGATCCATTGGCGTATGTTTGAAAGACCTTCACTGCCTCTTCAACTGTACATTCTTCCAATCCTCCACATATCCCGTCTATTTGAAGCCTGACTTCATCTCGTAGTCCTCCAACAAAGAACCAAATCAACTCCCCGTCGTCGAAACGGTGGTGGGGGCACTCACGTTTATACAACTCAAAACGTTCATAGGTGTCACAGAACCGCTCGTATTCTCCTTGCTTGAAGTATTCGATCCGATTCCGTAGTGCCATCGTCTCATGGTAAGGCATGAAACGTGCCAAGAACTCCTCTACTACTTGGTTCCAGGTCTTCAGTGATCCTGGTGCTAACCTTGCTATCCATATCCTCGGTTCATATCCCAAAGCAAAAGGAAATAATTTCCGGCATAATTGGTCCTCTGTGAACCCTTTTGCTGGAACTTTTGCTATCTCCTCTTCATAGGATCTGATGAAGCTTATTGGATTCATATCCTCTCCTTCTTCGAACCTTGGTATCCTTCTCACTATGGTGCTTGTTACCTCGTACCCCGATAACTCTTCTTCCAAGTATATAGCTGACCCCCTCCTGACTTGCGAGAATGTCGGTGTCAAGCGGGCTTTTAAGGTCGTCATACCTGGAAATCTGTATCAGGAGTAACTCAAAACTGAAAGTTAGCCTCGTTAAAAACTTCGACAATCGAGAAAATTTCTAGATATCGAATACTACTAAAGCTAGGAAAAGTGAATTAGAAACAGACTAGGAAAGCAGAGAGAGATTAAAAAGAAAAACTAAAACTAAAAGAATTAGGAATCTAAAGCTGTAAATATAAACAAATTAAACAGAAAAAAGGAGTATAGTCCCCGGCAGCGGCGCCAATTTGATGAACGTGTCAGATTCAGTCAAATAAATTTGTAATGGCCAAAGGCAATCCACAACTACAACGAAAACCGTAGTGTAGTAGTAGAATGACTCGAGTGTCGTTCTCTCAGGACTATAACTAGCTTTATCTATTTAATCAAGAGAATATAAAACAGCAGATAGAAAGCAATAGGGGGTTTTCAAGCAGATAATGGAGGTTGGTGATAGTATGGTCCTTCTTAACATAATGGGTCGATAATCATGCATAAATTCCTCGGTCTTGCATAGAGATCTTTGAATGAATCTTGGGTCCTGTTGTAAGTATTGTGCACTACGAAGATAATATGGGTCTGACCTGTCAACAACTAACGTCCTATTGTGTTCCGTAATCATTCAACACTACGAAGATAATTTGGTCTGATTGGCCGACAAGTGTCCTAGTGTGCATAATGATCAATACAACATACGAGAATTTTGGTGTTCAACTCATCAACGAAATAAAGCAATGACACGGAGTATAATGCGCGACATAGCCATTAGCATGATTATCTTCCCTCGCTAAGAATTCACATTCTACCACCAACGATAAATTTAGCTACTCATAATGTGCATGCAATCAATAGCAATCGTAGAAGAAAACATATTGAAAGAATATAAAATAAGTAGATAAAAATTGTAAGATACAAAGTTACCGAAGGTTGTCAATCTCCGGATGATTGTGATCCTACGCGCTCCAATCTGCTATGAAAAAGTATCCCCTAAGCTATGGAACTCCCAGGACAGGCCCCGGGAAGTTCCTACCTAAAACTATAGAGAGAGGTGAGAAAGTAGGCTTGGAAAGATATGATTTTCGGAGAGAAAACTCGCAACTATATATAGGCCCGGAAATTTCCCGCGGCGGTTCGCCCGAGGCACGGGGCGGTTCGCCCCACAGTGTAAACGCGAAATTTTCGCGTTTTCGACGCGGTTTTGGATTTCTTCACCTTTTCGGACTCGGTTTATGACTTCTAGTAGCCTTCTAACCTCCAGATTCGGCCCCTAGACTCCAAATCCTATCTGGAAACCTTCAGATACTCCAAATATGCTTCTGGAACATCAATTCCTTGTAGACTTCAATATAATTGCCCGTAAATCTCCGAATTTCAACCAAAACCTGTAAAATAAAATCTAAAGGGAAACGTGACACTATTCTAATAAAATGTACTAAAATATAGCTAAATTAACATAGAGGATAGCTAAATTAGGTGAAAAAGACTCGAATGAAAGTGTAAAATACACATTCATCAAACTCCCCAAACTGAACCTTTGCTTGTCCTCAAGCAACTAAGCTAGACTCTAATACAAAAATCATGCAATACTCAAAAATGGAGTTTCATGTCAAATAAAATGAACTAAATTACTGAATCTATCAAATAACATATGAACAAAAACCATATAAATCAAAGCATGAATATTGGTTGAAGAATACCTCGATTGACTTATACACATCCACATAAGCACTTATGTCAAGACAAGATAGTCTCTCGTAACATTCTCTACCTGGACCTAGACAGTGACGACGTAATGATGCATGCTAAAATACGAATGGTTGCCCCGTGCCTATGAAACTGAGGACTTACTGTTGTTCCACCATGTTAAGATTTTTCCTCAAAAGAGGTCGAACCAGTACTGGCTCTCATCAAACGAAGAAGGGTTCCCTATAAAAGATAACACTCCCCTATTCTATCCATCTCTCAAGTAAAGTCTTAAGCTATTCACCACTTCCTGAATGGCAGGACGAGGGTGGTCTAGAACAGATGACACTTAAGACGAAAAAGATAAAAAATAGAAAAACACGATTACGAACAATACGAAAAATGGAAAAGACTCAAACTTTGCTAAACTGCTATTTGGCTTTATTTTTTGGACCCTTCTTTGCTTTTTTGGGGTCTTCTCTTTTTTTCTTTCCAGATTCTTTTTTTTCTTTTTCTCTTTTTTTCTTCTGGAATTTTTCTTTCTTTTTTTCGATTTTTTCTAGCCAGCAGTAGCATAAGAAAAAGAGAAACAAAATGACTCACACGACTTCCCCAAACCTATTCGAAAGAATAGGTTGGAGTACAAAATTACGGAAAAGGAAAAATAAACTCATGATATGAAAAATGAAAAACAGAAACAAGTCTAATGATGGTGTAACCCCCTCCCCAAACCTATTCGGAAGAATAGGTTATAAACAAAGGATCACACAAACTAACACTACCTCCTTCCTAGGCATTTAGCAATCTCAAAGCATGGTGAAGACTTGTTGCCTCTTAGGTACATAATTACTCGGGAAAACAAACATAAGACCCTAACATGCATCATCCTATGATAAAGGCCTTCGTGAACCGCAGTAGAGAAACCACCACTAAGTGATGTCGAGACTACCTAGCTCAACTAAGTGCAATACATAAATGTGACAAGCCAAGCGAGAAAAGCCTCAAACAAATTCATAGAGATGAAGCATACGATTAATGGCATAGCTAGTTGATCTACCCAATAAAAAAGTTCAAAAAATTCGGCAATAAACTCCATATAAAAACATGCAAAAACTATCCTAGGAAAGCAGTAAACGTGCAAATGCAAAAAATTTCACGAGTTTTTCATAAGCAAGATAAGTATAGAGATAACCAGCGATAACCTCCTCTCCAAACCTGAACGTCGTCGCTCGTCCCGAACGCCGAAAGTGGATCCAAGGTGAGAGCTAATGCTTGTATGAGTTACCTATAATACTCAATCAAACTCGTGAGAAAACAAAACAAAACATACTAACCTTTAGTGGAGGCGATAGGGGTAAGCTCAAGGTGATCACCCTCCCTTTGATCACTAGATATCTCGAAGTACGGTTTCACTCGCTGGCCATTCACCTTGAAGGTATTGCCTGTCTTAGGATCGAAGAGTTTAACAGCTCCATGGGGAGCAACTTCGAGAATTTCATACGGTCCATCCCAACGAGTACGGAGCTTTCCAGGAAATAGTCGAAGGCGAGAATTAAACACCAAAGCTTTTTGTCCCGGAATCAATTCCTTACGTACTATACCACGATCATGATACTTCTTAGTACGTTCCTTGTAGATTTTGGCATTCTCATAAGCACCTAGTCGTAATTCATCAAGCTCATCTAGTTGCAACAATCGTTCCTCGCCAGCCTTTCCCATATCAAGATTGAGTGTTTTAATGGCCCAATATGCCTTGTGTTCTAGTTCTACGGGAAGATGACATGCTTTTTCATACACAAGTCTGTACGGAGTGGTTCCGATCACCGTTTTGTAGCTAGTCCTGTATGCCCAAAGTGCATCATTCAATTTTCCTGCCCAGTCCTTTCTACTAGACTTCACTACTCGCTCCAAGATCTTTTTGATTTGACGGTTGCTGACTTCGACTTGCCCTGATGTTTGCGGGTGATAAGGTGTAGCGACACTATGGTGGACACTGTATCTCTTAAGAAGAGAAGCAAACGTTCTATTGACGAAGTGGGACCCTCCATCGCTGATGATTGTCCTAGGGCACCCAAATCTCGAGAATATTACTTCCTTCAAGAACTTCATAACCACTGCACCGTCATTTGTTTTTGTAGGAATTGCCTCTACCCATTTAGTCACATAGTCCACTGCAACAAGAATGTATTCATAGCCTCCGCTGTTTGGAAATGGTCCCATAAAATCATTGACCCATACATCGAAAGGTTCTACCACTAGATTCCCTTGAAGGGGCATTTCATCTTTCTTGCCAATACCGCCACCTCGTTGGCATGGGTCACAATTCTTCACAAAACTTCGAGCATCTTTGTATATTGTTGGCCAGAAAAATCCTGCCTGCAGTACTTTGCGTGCTGTTTTCAATCCACTGTAGTGCCCTCCACAGTTAAGCTCATGGCAATGGCTCAGTATACTTTGCTGCTCTTCTTGTGGCACGCACCTCCTTAGAATCCCATCAGCTCCTTCTTTGAATAGATGCGGATCATCCCATATGTAAGTCCTGCATTGCTTCGCAAGAGCTCTTTTGTCTGAAGCTGAAAAGTTAGTGGGGCGAACATTCATAGCCAAATAGTTTACAATATCTGCATACCATGGCTCCTCATTAGCCTTCATCAGATGCTCATCGGGGAGATCTTCATTAATGGGTATCAGATCAACAGGTATATTAGGTATTCTAGATAAATGATCTGCTACTAAATTCTCCCTACCAGCTCTATCTACTATAGTCAAATCAAAGTCTTGCAGCAAAAGGACCCAACGGATTAATCTAGGCTTAGAATCTTGCTTAGCTATCAAATGTCTCAAAGCAGCATGATCAGTATGGACATTCACAGGATGACAAATTAAATAAGACCTAAACTTTTGTAAAGCAAAGACAACAGCTAAAAATTCCTTTTCAGTTGTTGTATAATTAACCTGCGCGGAGTCTAGAGTCTTACTAACATAATAAATCACACGATACTGCTTATCAACTTTTTGGCATAAAACAGCACCCATAGCAAAATTCGAAGCATCACACATAATTTCGAAAGGAAGATTCCAGTCAGGCGGCACAACAATGGGGGCAGAAACAAGCTTTTCCATAAGAGTATTAAAAGCAACTAGGCATTCATTAGAGAAATGGAAAACCACATCTTTAGCAAGCAAGCTACTTAAAGGTTTAGCAATTCTCGAAAAATCTTTAATAAACCTCCTATGAAATCCTACATGGCCAAGAAAAGATTGCAATTCTTTCACGCAAGTAGGTGGGGGAAGTTTTTCAATGATTTCTATTTTAGCTTTGTCTACCTCGATTCCTCTTTCAGAAACTACATGTCCTAGAACAATGCCTTCTCTAACCATATAATGACTCTTCTCCCAACTTAAGGTTAAGTTGCATTCAATGCACCTTTTTAGAACTAGATCTAATCTTTGCAAGCATTCATCAAATGAATCACCAAAAAGGGAAAAATCATCCATAAAAACTTCAACAAATTTGGTTACCATGTCAGAGAAAACAGAAAGCATGCACCTTTTAAAAGTGGCGGGAGCATTGCATAGTCCAAATGGCATCCTCCTATAGGCAAATGTTCCGAATGGGCAAGTGAATGTCGTCTTCTCCTGATCCTCCGGTGCAATTGGAATCTGGTAAAAACCTGATAAACCATCAAGAAAACAATAGAACTTCCGCCCCACAAGGCGGTTTAGCATGTCATCAATAAATGGTAAAGGGAAGTGGTCTTTTTTTGTAGCGGAATTTAATCTTCTGTAGTCAATGTGTAACGACCCGGCCCACTAACGGGCCGTTACAAATGGTATCAGAGCCTAGATCAACCCAAAGCCCGCATCGGGTGGACGGTTGGTAAAGGTTATTCTCAGTTTGTCACCCCCACCAATTAAGGCGCTCGACGAGGACATCGAGGCTTTAAGGGGGGTAGATTGTAACGCCCCAGATTTCAGAAGCTTAAAAGGGTTGAGAACGCTACCCATACCAACAAGGTGCACCTTTCTTTTCGGGAATCCACCTAGAAGAACTTCAGAGTTAAGCGTGCTTGCTCTGGAGCAATTCTAGGATGGGTGACCCACTGGGAAGTTCCCGGTGCGCGCACGAGTGAGGACAAAGTGCACGGATTAGAACCCGTGTTGGTCTGTGGGGCCAGCATATCACACCGTAGAGCGCCCATGAGTAACCACGCCGGACGGATTGGTCGGGTCGTTACACAATGCACATCCGCCATCCAGTGGTCTTTCTCACCGGTACCAATTCTCCCTTCTCATTCTCTTCCACAGTGACTCCTGATTTTTTAGGTACTACATGTACTGGGCTCACCCATCGACTATCTGGAATGGGGTAAATCATATCAGCATCTAGCAACTTGATTACTTCCTTTTTTACCACCTCTTGCATTGCTGGATTAATCCTTCTCTGAGGTTGCCTAACAGGTTTGGCATCTTGTTCTAGAGTGATGTTGTGCACGCATCTTGTAGGGCTAATTCCCTTGATATCGCTGATCCCCCATCCTATAGCTGCGGAATTTTCCTTTAATACTTCGATCAGCTTACTTTCTTCATTGTCGGAGAGATGTGAGGATACAATCACGGGCTTCTTCTGATTTTCTCCCAAGTACACATATTTGAGGTGCTCAGGTAGGGGTTTTAATTCTAAGTTGGGTTCTTCAGAAAATCCACTTTCTTCTTCCTCTAAAGGTGCAAGTACCTCTTCTCCTGTTGGAATTTCTGGTGTGCTATCCATTATTTCGACTAGTTCCCTTGCTTCTTCGGTCATGTAGCATGTCTCAGCTTGCATTGTAAGTGCTTCCCCAAGATGTTCGCGATTGCAATGGCTATGATGAAATTCGGGAATTACTGATTTGTAGCAATCGACAAATTTTAACTCCTCCGCAACTTCCTTATCTCTGATGCTACATCCTACCAACTCAATCTTTTCGCCCATTACCTCCATGGTTATCTTCTTGCCCTTAAGTTCAAGGCATGTGTTGGTGGTTGCCATGAACGGTCTCCCAAGTAGTACTATGTGCTCACGGATATGGCTCTCTCTCTCTTCTGTGGACTTCATCACCACAAAATCAGCTGGGATTATCAATTTGTCTACTTTCACAAGGATGTCCTCTATTATCCCTTCTGGCCTCTTCACACTTTGGTCTGCCATTTGGACCACCATATCAGTTGGTGTCAATTCTCCGAGTTCCAGGGCTTTGTATACCGAATACGACATTAAGTTAATGCTAGCTCCTAAGTCAAGCATTGCCTGTGTAGTTCGTCCATTCCCTAAGGCGATGTCGATTATGAAACTCCCAGGATCCTTTTTCTTCATGGGTAATCCGGCAAGCGAGTTGACTGTTTCAACCCCATTCACTTCCCTTCCTGAAGTAATCCTTTTGTTCTTGATATCACGAAAGAATTTAGTATAAGCTGGAATGTTCTGGATTAACTCCAAGAGAGGTACATTGACTTCCACTTTTGACAGGCGTTGGAACAAGGGTGAATCTTGAATATCCTTCTTGGCCGGTTTGATCCGACTTGGGTATGGTACATGTGGCTTCGGAGGCACATATGGATTAGAAGATTTGTGAAGTTCTCCTGGTATACTAGCTCCATCTTCGACCTCGTCGTCATCTATGTGTATTATAGATGGTCTAGGTTCATCATTCCTTTCTGGAACTTCTTGAGGTTCTTTAGATCTTTCGTCATCCTCTTGTTCTGTGCTTGGCCCTCTATCATCGATCTCAGTATGCTCCACCCGCTTAGGACGTATGAAGTTGGGAATTTTGGTCATCTTGCCTCCTCGGAGCAGTAGATTCACTTCTTCGCACTCATTCTCCTCAGTTGCATCGGCTGGAGATTGCTCGGGATCAGCTTCAGATGTCTCATCGGTAAGACTCGGACTGTTTGGTTCCCTGGAGTTGGGAGGTGATTCGCTCCTTACCTTGGGTGGTTTGCTTACTACTTCTTGTGCGGTGTCCTCGACTTCTTCTCCGCATCTTCCACACTTCAACAGGCTAAGTTCTTTGATAAGTTGCTCAGTTACTTCGATCGCTTCAAAAGCCTTTTCGATGCGAAGAGTGTTCTCAGCTTGTCCTGCGTGTGCTACCTCGAAGACACTCTCAATGGCCTTAATCCCTGCGTAAAACGCAAGTTCCTCCTCCTCACTGATGTCCTCGTCTTCAGAATAGTCTTCGTATAATCCGTCAGTTTCGACTTGATTCGAGTATATGTTGGCGACTTCATTCGTCATTATTTTCTCGGATTGTGCGGATCCATTGGCGTATGTTTGAAAGACCTTCACTGCCTCTTCAACTGTACATTCTTCCAATCCTCCACATATCCCGTCTATTTGAAGCCTGACTTCATCTCGTAGTCCTCCAACAAAGAACCAAATCAACTCCCCGTCGTCGAAACGGTGGTGGGGGCACTCACGTTTATACAACTCAAAACGTTCATAGGTGTCACAGAACCGCTCGTATTCTCCTTGCTTGAAGTATTCGATCCGATTCCGTAGTGCCATCGTCTCATGGTAAGGCATGAAACGTGCCAAGAACTCCTCTACTACTTGGTTCCAGGTCTTCAGTGATCCTGGTGCTAACCTTGCTATCCATATCCTCGGTTCATATCCCAAAGCAAAAGGAAATAATTTCCGGCATAATTGGTCCTCTGTGAACCCTTTTGCTGGAACTTTTGCTATCTCCTCTTCATAGGATCTGATGAAGCTTATTGGATTCATATCCTCTCCTTCTTCGAACCTTGGTATCCTTCTCACTATGGTGCTTGTTACCTCGTACCCCGATAACTCTTCTTCCAAGTATATAGCTGACCCCCTCCTGACTTGCGAGAATGTCGGTGTCAAGCGGGCTTTTAAGGTCGTCATACCTGGAAATCTGTATCAGGAGTAACTCAAAACTGAAAGTTAGCCTCGTTAAAAACTTCGACAATCGAGAAAATTTCTAGATATCGAATACTACTAAAGCTAGGAAAAGTGAATTAGAAACAGACTAGGAAAGCAGAGAGAGATTAAAAAGAAAAACTAAAACTAAAAGAATTAGGAATCTAAAGCTGTAAATATAAACAAATTAAACAGAAAAAAGGAGTATAGTCCCCGGCAGCGGCGCCAATTTGATGAACGTGTCAGATTCAGTCAAATAAATTTGTAATGGCCAAAGGCAATCCACAACTACAACGAAAACCGTAGTGTAGTAGTAGAATGACTCGAGTGTCGTTCTCTCAGGACTATAACTAGCTTTATCTATTTAATCAAGAGAATATAAAACAGCAGATAGAAAGCAATAGGGGGTTTTCAAGCAGATAATGGAGGTTGGTGATAGTATGGTCCTTCTTAACATAATGGGTCGATAATCATGCATAAATTCCTCGGTCTTGCATAGAGATCTTTGAATGAATCTTGGGTACTGTTGTAAGTATTGTGCACTACGAAGATAATATGGGTCTGACCTGTCAACAACTAACGTCCTATTGTGTTCCGTAATCATTCAACACTACGAAGATAATTTGGTCTCATTGGCCGACAAGTGTCCTAGTGTGCATAATGATCAATACAACATACGAGAATTTTGGTGTTCAACTCATCAACGAAATAAAGCAATGACACGGAGTATAATGCGCGATATAGCCATTAGTATGATTATCTTCCCTCGCTAAGAATTCACATACTACCACCAACGATAAATTTAGCTACTAATAATGTGCATGCAATCAATAGCAATCATAGAAGAAAACATATTGAAAGAATATAAAATAAGTAGATAAAAGTTGTAAGATACAAAGTTACCGAAGGTTGTCAATCTCCGGATGATTGCGATCCTACGCGCTCCAATCTGCTATGAAAAAGTATCCCCTAAGCTATGGAACTCCCAGGACAGGCCCCGGGAAGTTCCTACCTAAAACTATAGAGAGAGGTGAGAAAGTAGGCTTGGAAAGATATGATTTTCGGAGAGAAAACTCGCAACTATATATAGGCCCGGAAATTTCCCGCGGCGGTTCGCCCGAGGCACGGGGCGGTTCGCCCCACAGTGTAAACGCGAAATTTTCGCGTTTTCGACGCGGTTTTGGATTTATTCACCTTTTCGGACTCGGTTTATGACTTCTAGTAGCCTTCTAACCTCCAGATTCGGCCCCTAGACTCCAAATCCTATCTGGAAACCTTCAGATACTCCAAATATGCTTCTGGAACACCAATTCCTTGTAGACTTCAATATAATTGCCCGTAAATCTCCGAATTTCAACCAAAACCTGTAAAATAAAATCTAAAGGGAAACGTGACACTATTCTAATAAAATGTACTAAAATATAGCTAAATTAACATAGAGGATAGCTAAATTAGGTGAAAAAGACTCGAATGAAAGTGTAAAATACACATTCATCAATAAGTCCTAAAATAGTCCCAATCGAGGTCATTGAGATTTGGGATATCAATGACGCACGTTAAAGATTAGTATGCGATCTGCATCATATTATTAGAGGAATGTAGTGACTCTCACAACTACGAATGACTTGGTCATTCATGATGGATGCATGGTACACCTTAGAGGGTGTTGACTGACCCACCGAGAAACCGTTTGATTAATTCTATTAATGTGTCTATGGAAGTATCAGTGTGTAAGGTAATTAACAGTCCTTTGACTTGAGGTCAATACTGACTACATGTGTGGAATAATATATCTTGACCATGACCAATGCTTGCACTCCACTTGGGGTAGATACGGCATGCGTTAGATATATTATGAAGTGCATGGGAGTAGTAGTTGAACCAAGATAGAATTCATTCCTCGCAATAGACATTGGAGAAAATACTTTACATCTCATAGTTAGGTTGATTGTTAATCATTGGCCAATGCGTTACGATATATTCAAAATGGTGTTTGGATATGATCGAAGATCAACTAACAAGAATGAGAAAGAAATGAATAAGTTATTCGAACAGACACGATATCAAGTTCTAGACTTATTCGAGTATTCGAGAATGAAGGGACTATATTAGCCTTACACTAAAGGTGATTTGTATATCCTTACAAACGTCCTCATATATTAATGTTGTCCGGTAAACCATCTAGGAGTTTCACCGTGAACTTAATTAGATTAGTGATTAATATATAAGGCCCTACGGGTCACACTACGTGATTAGTACTCTACCATATCGGGATTACTAATAAATAGATATTAATTAGATTAATATTATTTATTATTAATAAATAGATGTTAATTAGATTAACATTATTTATTATTAAATGTGAATAATTTAATTGGATCAAATCGGATTTGAGCAATTAAAATAGACGTTGAAATAGCAACAAAAAATAAGTTTATTGCTTTCATCCTTCTCTTTTAGCAAAACAAACAAAAACCAGTATCCTACTTCATCTCTTCATCTTCTATTGTAGAAGATAAAAGTATAACACTCCAGATAATTCATTCACACATCCCAATCTTATTAAAAGAGTTTCCTAGCACTCTACGGTAGACAAAATTCTGTGGATACCGAGGTTAAGGGTTTCAAGATGGAGAATACGGAGGATTGGGATTTGCTTGGAGCGGAGCTTGAAGACTTGGAACTCTGTCAAGAGGATTACAAAGCCTACGATCGTGAGTTCGCGGAGGAGATCGAGGAACAACAATTGGATTTTGCTGAACAAACTCACGAGGAGAATTTAGAATTACTAAATCTGTAAGATTTTTCTCCTCTATGTATCACATGTTAAATAACTGTTATCAAGATAGGTCGTAAAATTCTCGAAATTCCGCTGCGTATGCTTAGAGCAAAACGACCCTATATTCCTACAGTGGTATCAGAGTTTGGCTTGATTTAACAGTTGTTTACATGTAAATTCATATGCTTTATTTACGTTATTTATTAAAGTATGCTTTGTTATTATATGCATGATAAATTAGATTTATTGCTTAATTATTTTGTTTAGTTAAAATGTGAGTTAAATATTATTATCAATTAATTATTGTTTAATTGGGTGTTAATTAATTAAAGTAATTAATTAATTGAATGGGAGTTGTTGTGTACGTGGGAAACTGGGTGGTTAGTTTTTTTGGTTAATTGGATTTAACCTTTACTGTGGAATTTATTGGGAGTAAATTTCTTTTACCGTTTTTGTTTTAAAAAATAAAAAAATTTGGGGCCAATTCACGTTTCGAGTAAACCGGCGGCCTCCCCACGTCGTTACTTTCTCGAACAAAACTTATTTTGAATTGAGATTTGGAATCTCGGGTTCGTATGCCAACAACCGTACACACCGGAAGGAAAGGTACAATGCGATTTGGTGGAGCTTAGAGTTCACCGGAATTACAACCTCGCCGGAGTTATTCGAAACTCATGGGTTGTTGAAATCTCGGGCCAAAATCGATCATACCTTG
Source organism: Plantago ovata (assembly GCA_028274465.1). NCBI lineage: Eukaryota > Viridiplantae > Streptophyta > Magnoliopsida > Lamiales > Plantaginaceae > Plantago > Plantago ovata. Next base: position 85,551,929 of record CM051457.1, read on the forward strand.
ATCTCCTCAATACTGGTCCTGTTTTAAAAGCGTAAAATTCGAGTTTTGTTGAGACTGGAAGTGTTTTGAAACTTTAAAATTCGAAAATTAAAGTATTGGGACCTGTTTGAGCTTTTGCAGAAAACTTGGGGGTGAAATGTGGTGAATTAGACTAAGTTTGGGGCCAGGCTATAATTTGCATTCGGTGAAATTAATAGAGTACCCCTGACCTTTAATTGTTCCTTAAAATCACCCCAGAACTTGTTTTCTTTGCAAATCTCACCCCATAAAACATTAGAAGTCTCTCTTTGCACCCAGAAAATCATATTTGTAATTTTGGAGACTTACAAATTAATATATTTTGGAAATATATTATTATTTAATTCTTTAGAAGGTTGTAATAATGATCTGATATAGTATTTTAACTCACATTAGGTTTGACCTTGCATGTTAAGGGTTTATTAAAGTTATTTAATTTATGTAACTTTATTATTTATCCATTTTATGCATGAATAGGATAAAGCCCTTAAGTATTGCATGTGTAGGACACAAGTTATTTAATGCATGTTTAGGATCTTGGTCATATGTTTAAAATTACCCCAATATTTAAATATACCCCAAATTAAATTTTATTTCTTGGACTAGGTCTAAACGACGTCACCCATCATAATTAAATGGTGCACTAATCCTTTTCGTTCGAGAGTATTTACACCCTAGTGTTTGCTCCGTTCTACGAGGCTAAGTCCTATTTATAAATGCATGGTAGCATTGTGTGATGGTTATGACTAACTTATCTATGTCTTGTCGCCCTAGCGTCGGAATAGTTTAAGGACGTCGGTCAAACTTGGTTTGCCCAAACAAGAGTTACTTGGAGTAATTGGTTTAGAGACCTACCGGTTTATTTATTATAGCGGTTCAGCCCTAGGTGGGGTTATAATAAAGTTAATGCGGATCTTGTCCACTATTATTGTATTTGATATAATTCCGTACTGTTTTATGTGGGGTCATTGAGTATGCTAAAATAGTGGGAGCTAAATATTGCTAAAGTCCATGTATATTTAGTTGTTGATTATGATCATGAAATTTGCCTTACTTTAATTTCATTCTTTATATTTACTTCTCTAGGTCAAGCAAAATGTCTAACCTATCCATCAAAAGCATCTTGGAGAAGCATGTTCTGACTGGGCCGAACTATCTGGATTGGATCCAGAATGTGCGTTTGGTTCTAAGGCAAGAAAAAGTTGAGTATGTGTTGGACACACCTATCCCAGTCGCACCGACTGAAGCTGCTGCACTTGAGGACTATGATCCAGCTCCCCGCAAGAAGCATGTTGATGATGCTGCCAATGTACAGTCTGTCATGCTCGCTTCCATGAGCATGGAGCTGCAGAGGCAACACGAGCATATGATTCCCTATGAGATGTTGGAGCATCTCAAGAGTCTCTTTGACTCTCAACCTAAGAGCCTCAAGTTTGACTTGCTGAAAGAGCTCTTAAGGTCCAGGCTCCAGGAAGGAGGCAACGTATCAGACCACGTTCTCAAAATGATAAGTATGATTGAAAAGCTAGCATCTGTTGGCATATCATTTGAGAATAGTGTGTCTGCTGTGATAGTTCTCCAGTCACTCCCTGACTCGTTCTCGACGTTCATTGTGAACTTCAACATGAATGACAAGGAGGTGACGCTGTCGGAGCTCCACAACATGCTGAAGACTTATGGTCAGACCATAAGCAAAGGAAAGAGTGTTCTCATGGTGGGATCTACTTCAAAGACCGGTCCATGGAATGGTTCCAAGAACAGGTTCAAGAAGAAGAAGAAGGCTAAGGTTGGACCGAAGCCTCAAACACTCAAGCCCAAGGGAGGGGTGCAGAAGGAGGCAAAGGTTGCGAAGGATGCCTGCCTCTATTGCAAGGAAAAGGGGCACTGAAGAGGGACTGTGAGAAGGCTAAGGCCGATGGAGCTTTGCATGGTGCATCTGGCTCCAACACAGGTATATTTGTTATTGAAATTAATATGTCTACAAATAATTCCAATTGCTGGGTATTAGATACAGCATGTGGCTCACACATTTGTAATAATGTGCAGGGCCTAAGTGACAGCAGACTGGTTAGACCAGGGGAAGTCAACCTACGCGTGGGGAATGGAGCACGAGTTGCTGCTGAGCGTGTAGGAACTTATAGACTAGACTTGCCCTCGGGATTTATTTTAGAACTAAGTAATTGTTATTTTGTTCCTTCAATCATCAGAAATATTATTTCTATTCCTATGTTAGACATTGATGGTTTCTCATTTCGTTTTGCAAATAGTAATTGTTACATTTTGCATAATGATGTTAATTATGGGATTGCACCACTCGTGAATGGTTTATATTTACTTGATTGTAGACATAATATGTTTCATATACAAAACAAGAAGCCTAAAATAAGTAATGTGAAAAATCCTACCTACTTGTGGCATTGTAGACTTGGCCATATAAATGAGACGAGAATTGCACGATTAAATAAGTTGGACTATTTAACTTCATTTGATTTCGAATCATATGGACAGTGTGAATCATGTCTCAAAGGAAACATGACCAACAAACCCTTTCTAGGAAAGGGAGTACGAGCCGAGAAGGTACTTGAGTTGATCCATAGCGATGTATGTGGACCTTTCACAACTCAAGCTAGGGGAGGTTATTCATACTTCATAACCTTTACTGACGATTTCTCTAGATTTGGACATGTGTATCTTATGAAGCACAAGTCCGAAGCCTTTGAGAAGTTTAAGGAGTATAGAAACGAAGTAGAAAAACAACTCGAAACAAGCATTAAATCTCTTCGATCTGATCGTGGAGGTGAATACTTGAGTAGAGAATTCACAGATTACTTAAAAGAAAATGGGATTAGATCTCAGTGGACACCTCCTGGAACACCACAATTAAACGGTGTTTCCGAAAGGAGAAATCGAACTTTGTTAGACATGGTGAGATCCATGATGAGCTTCTCTACTCTTCCGACATTCTTATGGGGATATGCATTACAAAACTCAATATACATTCTGAATCGCGTTCCATCTAAGTCAGTCGAAAAGACACCATATGAGTTATGGCATGGTCAGAAGCCTGTTCTCTCACACATGCGAACCTGGGGTTGTCCAGCATATGTGAAGAAGATGCTCACTGGCAAATTGGAAACAAAAAGTGAAAAATGTTATTTCATCGGTTATCCTAGGGAAACCAGAGGTTACTTTTTCTATTCTCGCGATGATTTCAAGATCATCGTTTCTAGGAATGCGACTTTTCTAGAAGACGACTATGTCTTCAAAGATCAAGATCGTAGTAGAATAGAATTGGAAGAAATTCAAGAACCGCGAAATAACAATGAGGCTGAAGAGTTGTCAAGTGGAGTTGACAACAATTCAGTGGGAGCAGTAGGAGATACAAATGCTAGAAGCGAAATACTAGGTAAGCTTCTTGCATCTAGTGGGAGCACAACAGTGAATGTGTCGCAACCACTAAATTCTCCTACTTCACCGGCAATACCAGTTGTGGAAACTGACTTGCCCCCACACCAGGAACCTGTCACGGACAATGTTCCTGAGATAGCTCAGGTTGTAGGACAACCTGACAATCAAGAACCTCAACGCAATCAGAATGTAGAGCGAGAACAAACGACAATAGTTATACCACAAAGAGTAAGGAAGGGAAGGGTTATACCCGAACAAGTAATTGCAGTACGTAGGTCGGAAAGGGAAAGAGTTCCAAGGAAAAAGGTGAGTTTACTCTTAGAGACTCACGAAGATGATGTTGTAAATTCACCTGATTTGGATGACCCTAAGACTTAGACCGAGGCAATGTCGGACATTGACTCGAAGAGGTGGCAAGAAGCCATGGAATTCGAAATAAACTCGATGTATCAGAATCAAGTTTGGAACTTGGTTGAATTGCTAGATGGGGTTAGACCTATTGGATGCAAATGGGTTTTCAAGAGAAAAACCGATGCCGATGGCAAGATACAAACCTACAAGGCTAGGTTAGTGGCAAAGGGTTATAATCAAAGACAAGGTATTGATTATGATGAAACCTTTTCGCCTGTAGCTAAAATTAAGTCTATTCGGATTTTACTTGCTATAGCTGCATATCATGATTACGAGATTTGGCAAATGGATGTGAAAACCGCTTTCCTTAATGGAAATTTGAAAGAAGAGGTGTATATGATACAACCTGAAGGATTCACATCCAAGTCATCTCCCAAATCAGTATGCAAGCTGCAAAGGTCCATATATGGACTGAAGCAAGCCTCTAGAAGCTGGAATATCCGATTTGACGAAGCTGTCAAATCGTTTGACTTTGTTAGAAGTATGGAAGATCCTTGCGTATATATAAAACGCTGCAATGAAGGAATTATTTTCATGGTCGTATATGTCGATGACATTCTGATCATGGGAAACAATATTCCCCTCCTACAGTCAGTAAAAGATTGGTTGTCCAAAATCTTCTCAATGAAGGATCTGGGTGAAGCCTGTTACATACTTGGCATCAAAATCCATAGGGATAGAGCCAACAGGATGTTAGGGCTGTCACAATCCACCTATATTGACAAAGTGATTAAACGCTTTCGAATGGAAGAATCCAAGAGGGGTTTCTTACCAGCAAGTCATGGTGTTATTCTTTCGTCGAATGATATTCCTTCGACTGAAGAAGAAATGGAACACATGAAAAGAATCCCATATGCATCTGCAATTGGATCTATCATGTATGCCATGAATTGCACTAGGCCAGATGTGGCCTTTGCGCTAAGTTTCACTTGTCGCCACCAAAAGAATCCAGGTCTTAAGCATTGGACTGCTGTTAAGACGATCCTCAAGTATCTTAGACGAACTAAGGATCAATTTTTGGTGTTTGGTGGACAACCGGAGTTGATAGCATCTGGGTATGCTGATGCCGGTTTTCAATCTGATCCGGATGATTACAAATCACAAACTGGGTATGTGTCTGTACTCAATGGTGGGGCTGTTAGCTGGAAAAGTTGCAAGCAAGCAACTATTGCTGATTCTACGACCGAATCCGAGTACATTGCTGCATCAGAGGCTGCAAAAGAGGCCGTCTGGATGTCTGAGTTCCTCAAGGAACTAGGGGTAGTTCCAAATATTGGACCGATAAAAGTTTACTGTGACAACACTAGGGTTGTGCACAGGCAAAGGAACCAAGATCCACGAACAGGAACAAGCATGTACTTAGGAAATACCATGTAATTAGAGAACTGGTAGCTAGAGGAGAAGTATCTATAGAACGTGTCCCCACTGAAGATAATGTGGCTGACCCTTTCACCAAAGCTTTAAGCTCGGAGAAACATGTTAGACATTACGAGAACATAGGTGTTAAACAAATGGGTGATTGGCTCTAGGCCAAGTGGGAGATTGAAAGTATGTATGTCCTAGAGACAACTATTTGCAAGATGATATGTACTTAGGTCATAATCAGTTTATTATTATTTATATTGCATATTAATTGGCTCTATATCTTTGGATTATTTATTTGGTTGTTTTAAGATAATTCTATAAGATGTTCCCATGGACTATATGTTATTACCAAGTGTGTGAGAACTTGGATGACAGAACATAAGTCCTAAAATAGTCCCAATCGAGGTCATTGAGATTTGGGATATCAATGATGCACGTTAAAGATTGGCATGCGATCTGCATCATATTCTTAGAGGAATGTAGTGACTCTCACAACTACGAATGACTTGGTCATTCATGATGGATGCATGGTACACCTTAGAGGGTGTTGACTGACCCACCGAGAAACCGTTTGATTAATTCTATTAATGTGTCTATGGAAGTATCGGTGTGTAAGGTAATTAACAGTCCTTTGACTTGAGGTCAATACTGACTACAGGTGTAAAATAATATATCTTGACCATGACCAATGGTTGCACTCCACTTGGGGTAGATACGGCATGCGTTAGATATATTATGAAGTGCATGGGAGTAATAGTTGAACCAAGATAGAATTCATTCCTCGCAATAGACATTGGAGAGAATACTTTACATCTCATAGTTAGGTTGATCGTTAGTCATTGGCCAATACGTTACGATATATTTAAAATGGTGTTTGGATATGATCGAAGATCAACTAACAATAATGAGAAAGAAATGAATAAGTTATTGGAACAAACACGATATCAAGTTCTAGACTTATTTGAGTATTCGAGAATGAAGGGACTATATTAGCCTTACACTAAAGGTGATCTGTATATCCTTACAAACGTCCTCATATATTAATGTTGTCCGGTAAACCGTCTAGAGTTTCACCGTGAACTTAATTAGATTAGTGATTAATATATAAGGCCCTACGGGTCACACTATGTGATTAGTACTCTACCATATCGGGATTACTAATAAATAGATATTAATTAGATTAATATTATTTATTATTAATAATTAGATGTTAATTAGATTAAAATTATTTATTATTAAATGTGAATAATTTAATTGGATCAAATCGGATTTGAGCAATTAAAAGAGACGTTGAAATAGCAACACAAAATAAGCTTATTGCGTTCATCCTTCTCTTTTAGCAAAACAAACAAAAACCAGTATCCTACTTCATCTCTTCATCTTCTATTGTAGAAGATAAAAGTATAACACTCCAGATAATTCATTCACACATCCCAATCTTATTAAAAGAGTTTCCTAGCACTCTACGGTAGACGAAATTCTGTGGATACCGAGGTTAAGGATTTCAAGCTGGAGAATACGGAGAATTGGGATTTGCTTGGAGCGGAGCTTGAAGACTTGGAACTCTCTCAAGAGGATTACGAAGCCTACGATCGTGAGTTCGCGGAGGAGGAGATCGAGGAAAAGCAATTGGATTTTGCTGAACAAACTGACGAGGAGAATTTGGAATTACTAAATCTGTAAGATTTTTCTCCTCTACGTATCACATGTTAAATAACTGTTATCAAGATAGGTCGTAAAATTTTCGAAATTCCGCTGCGTATGCTTAGAGCAAAACGACCCTATATTCCTACAGCTGAATCTGTCAGCAACTGGCAAAGGTATAGAAGGATGGATTTTTTCGATGTTCACATTCATCTGTCCAATGAGAAAAAGAGAATCTATTTACTAAAACTTGAGGCGTTTGTACACTCAATACTTCCAGAAGAGCTCACATATTCTCAGCAAATGAGTTCATGTCTGATTGCTACAATCAGAGAGAATATGAAAGCAAAGTTCAAGAGTGCCTCTCCAGCTGAACAAGCTGTGATGCTCAAGGGTTCCTTTGTACCCGTGGTGGCTGGTCCCCACAAAATCAATGAAGAAGAGGAAGTTACAAGTGCTGCAATGTACAAACATCTCGAGTTAGTCATACTAACGGACGATGATGAAGAAGAAGAGGATGAAAATATCCCTAAAGACACAAGTGATGATGAAGCCAAAGATTCTAAGGACAACAAGGACGATGATGATGATAATCAAGGTCCTAGTCTGGATGCTGGCGGAGTAAAAATGACAGTTGCTTATAATGAAAATCAAAACACTAAGAATCAGCAAGCTGACCAAACTCCCAGTCAGCACCAAGAATCTACTCCCGCTCTTGCTGAGACAAGTACTCCAGCAACTGAACAAGTTTCTGAAACTGAAGAAGAGTACGCCAGAAAGCGTGCTGAAATGCACAAAGGTAAAGCTAAACTTTCTGATGCCAAGTTAGTATTACTCGAAGCTAAGGTCACTGATCCAAATCTTGGAGAAGAAGAAGAAATGGATGAAGATTACCAAAGAGCTTTACAGAATAGTCTACAGATTCATGATAGACATACAAAGAAGCTAGACATTGCTCAATCTTCAGGAGTGAACAACACGGAAGTCTCCTCCCTTCCACCTACTACTGGTGAAACTCCAGTCGTTGAGTCCAAAGAGTTGCACTCATCAACCACTCAATCAGAAGTGTATGAAGCTAAAGATTTTGGAATCAAGGTTGCTGGCCTTGACGAATCTGATGAAGAAGAAGATCTATCTAACTTCTCAGCAAATGAAGAAGAAAAGACAAAGAAAGTTGAACCCACAGTGGTTGAAATTCCTCCACCATCTCTCTTAACTGATGAAGGAGATGCTGAGAGAAGTCGTTTGCTGAGATGGTATGATACATTGGCTAAGTTCTTGCTGGAGAATGGTTTCAAGAAAGGTGAAGTTGACAAAACCTTATTTACCATGAACCATGATGGTAAAATACTCTTAGTTCATTTTTTTTTTATGTGGATGACATAATTTTTGGATCTAAGGACAAACAACTTTGTGATGATTTTGCCAAACTCATGACAAACAAGTTTGAAATGAGTATGATCGGAAAATTGAATTATTTCCTAGGATTGCAAGTCAAGCAACTCAAAGATGGAATATTCATAAATCAGGCAAAGTATGCGAAAGAAACGCTCATAAAGTTTAGGATCAAAGAGGAAGAGAAACCTGAAAAGATCCCTATGAGTGTTGGTACCAAATTGGGCTATACTAAAGAAGATAAAAGTGTTGAAGAACACAAGTATAGGAAGCTCATTGGTTCCTTGTTGTATTTAACAGCAAGTAGACCTGACATTCAGTATGCTGTTTGTGTGTGTGCAAGATTCCAATCTGATCCAAGAGAATCACACTACAAAAAGGCAATCAAGATACTGAAATATGTTAAAGGTACAATCAATGTTGGATTATGGTATCCTAAAGATTCTGGACTAGAATTGGTTGGTTATTCTGATGCTGATCATGGAGGATCAACTCTTGATAGAAAAAGTACCTCTGGAACTTGTCAGTTTTTTGGTACTAGATTAATATCATGGTTCAGCAAGAAGCAAACCTTTGATGCCAATTCATCCACTGAATCTGAATACATTGCAGCTGGTTGTTGCACAGCTCAAATCCTATGGATTCAACAACAATTAAGAGATTATGGTATTTCTGCAAAGAAAACACCAATCTTTTGTGATAATACAAGTGCTATTGCTATCACGCAAAATCCTAAGTTTCACTCTAGGACTAAGCACATTGATATTAGACATCATTTCATTAGAGATCATGTGGAAAAAGGAGATATTGAGGTTGTGAAAGTAGGCACTGATGATCAACTTGCTGACATCTTTACCAAGCCCCTACCAGATAATAGGTTCGCAATGCTAAGGTATAACCTTGGATTGATTGAACTACCTCAATAAAGGGTACATTTGGCAAATTGCTGAAATAGGTATTCAGCAAGCCAAAGTATTCTTACTTAAAAGTTCCGTCCACTAATTTCTTCTAAGAAATGATAGGTCACTACATGATTGCTGAAACAGGCATTCAACAAGTAATTCCTTCAAAACGGGTATTTGTTAGGAAACTTGATCACTTGCTGAGACAGGCACTCAGTAAGAGAAAAACCTTAAGGATTGCTGAAACAGGCATTCAAACAATCAAAGATACTGAAACAGGTATTCAAGTATCAAGGGAATATTCTGAGACGGGAACTGAGAAAAAGAGCAAAACTCATTTCTCAGATTTTACCAAAGGATATCTCAAGTACAAAAGAATTTACTGATACGGGAAATCAGAAATATCTTTTAAACTTAAGAAAATATGAGATATCTAAGTAAGGGGGAACTTTCAGCAAGTACCTAAGCTATTTATGCAAACTCGCTGAAAAGATTCTTCTCTATTTCAGCAAGAAATCTAATCCCATAAAACTCGGTAAAATCAATTTGTGACGTTAATCGGGCACAGATAAACTCGTAATAATCATGACATGAAATACAATCGTGGCCATTGATTAAAAGGAGTTATTGATCTAACGGTTAACAAAACAAAGAGAGAGAGTGCTCTGACGGTTTTAGTTAGTGGGCCACTACGCATTCAATGCAAAGGCTCCACTAACGCCTTTGTTTCTCTGTTTTACCCTTGCTGAGAACTCAAATCGATTGAGTTTCTCACACATCAGAGACACTATATAAAGGAGTTAGAGAAATGACAAAATTCTTTAACTCTCATTTCCTTTCTCTGCAAAATTTAGCCTGAATCTACTGTACTTCCGGTCAAAAAGAAAACTATCTTTTTCGTACACATTCTCTTCTCTATAAAAAGAAATGGCACCAAAGAGACAGTCCTCCAAGACCTCCAAGTCGTCTAAGGTTGATAGTGCTGAGAAACGCACTGCTCCGGTGACTACTCCGGTATCAAACACAACGAAAGTTGTGTTGAAAAACGATAGAATCTCGGAAAAACCTATGCCTCCTTCATATCTTGACACTGCAAAGTGTGAGATGATGATGCAATGGGGTGGATTTGCAAAAGAGAAGTATATTCGATACTTCTATGAACAAGAACTTGACGGTGACAATGAAGAGGCGCTTGATTTTATCAAGCAGCAAGGCCTCATGCATTTTATAACTGCTCACACTAAGCAAGTGAGTATGTTGGACACAATGGACTTCTACAATAATGCAGAAATCCAATCCGTAACTGATAGTAAAGGAGTCACTGAAAAAGTGATCTTTACTACAGTTCAAAACACGCAAATCGTCCTGAAATGGACTGATTTAGCGGAAATCTTTCAGATTCCAACCACTGGAACTGAAGATGACGTCACTGCCACTGATGAAGAAATTGAAGCCTTCTACAGTGACGTCAGAAATGAGAAAATGAAGAAAGGAGAGATTTCTCCCGTGACTTTGACAAAGCACGTTAAGAGGAAGCATCTCTGCCATTCACTTGGTCTAGTAGCTCTACTACTGATTAAAGTTTTGGACTCCCAAGTTGGAGGAATAGACCAAGTAGGCCTGAGAAGGTGGCCGCTGCTCATGCATATCTATGAAAATAAAACGGAACTTAACTGGGCTAAGTACATTTTCAACAGGCTTGTTGATTGTGTCACTAAGTTCAAGGTTAAGGTGGAAGACAACAAGGTCTCACCTTCCTTTCCAGTTATGTATGGAATAAAGATATGCTATATCCTTGAACATTTCAGGATTCAGCTGAGAAACCCATTGCCAATCAAGAAATTTGTATGCAATGTGGGAAGATCCTTCTACAAGCAGAATGTACCTAAGATTGCTGGCAAGAAACTTGAAAAATCTAAGAAGACAACAGCTGCAGATGATGTTAGCACAAGTCAGCAAGAAAGGTATACAACAACTGCAAATGTCACCACTCAGCGACTTAGAGATGAAACTGTTGTAGATGGTGGTGACAAAGATGAAACTGCTCTAGATGGTGATCATGCTGACACCACTACTCCCGTTGCTAAAAATGCAACTACTGATGCCTCTGCTGGGAAACTGAAGAAATCTAACAAGAAAAAGAGGAAAGCTGATGATGACACTCAGACTGCAGCGTCATCAGCAAACCCTGTCCCCAAGAAGAAAAGGACAAATAACTCAAGGAAGAAAACACTGGCTCGCAAGTCAGTACCTATTGTCCATGACCTCTCAGACAATTCCCAGACAATTGCTGAAACGCAAGTTCCAGTAGATGTTGACAAGGTAGTTACTGAAGCCTATGTCAGCAACATTGAAGTGTTTGCAGAAGCCTTCAATGATCGACTCAATGTTGATCCTTCTACTGAGAACAGACCACAAGGCAGTGGAAATGAAATTCCTGCCCAAGTCCCGGATATCTACATTGTAGATAATCTAGATGATCAAACTCTGGAACCAGCAAGTGATATTGCTGTTGATCTGAGAACTGCGGCACTTGTTGATGCTGCTGAAAAGATGGTTGCTGAACAAGCAACTCATCAAGTTGCTGAAACCACAATTGCTGAAGAACCAGTTGCTGAGACAGCAATGGTTCAAGTTCCAGAAGCTGCTGAAGAAACACAAGAAGCATTATTCAACGACGCATCTCTTAATGCTGAGAATACTGGCCCAAGTTCACCAAAGACATCAATTGACAAAGTCCAGCTTGTATTGGAAGCTATAAGCCAACAAATGGAATTGGATATTGAAGAATCATCCAACAAATCAATTGATGTCTTTATGACAAGCAGTGAGCTTAAAGGTCAAGATGCTTCTGTTCAACTTGTCATTTCAGAGACAAGGGAGATTGCTGAAACCGCGCAGCTTTCTCAAACAGAGCAAGCCAAGAAGTCTGCTGAAGAAACAGTCCCAGAAATTGAAGAAACTGTTAATGCTGAAAGGACTGAGCCACAACCTGTCCTTCTTCAGCAGGTAGATAACTCAACCATCAGTAAAACTTCACTTTCTGAAACTTATTCTTTTGCTAATATTATGATCTCTACAGACTTCTCAAGATTCAAGTCAGATGGTTGCTGAAGCCTCTGCACCAGAATCAACACTTCTTGCTCAGCAGGTAGTTAAAGTTTTTGGTAATAAAACTAAGTTTGACAGCTTAGTACTTGTGTCTAACTCATATTTATTTCAGGATGAACAAATGGAGGATGCTACTCAAGCTCCTCAAGGAATGGAAATTGCACAACATGAGCTTGCTGAATCTCAGCAGGTAATTCATGTTTCAGCTTTAAAATCTAAAGCAATTATCCAAACCTCTCCTGATCTAAATATTGTTCTTTTTCAGGCTCTAAAGGAGAACACTGAAGTGGTGCACATCACTGAAGATTCACAAGTGAGTTCCGAGGAACATTACTTGAACTTCAAGAGAACAACCTTGTCAAGAGTTGCTAAGTCTGTCACCAACTGGCAAAGGTACAGAAGGATGGACTTTTCTGATCTCCATCTTCATCTATCAAATGAGAAAAAGAGATCTTCTCTGCTGAAGCTCGAGACGTTTGTTCACTCCATACTTCCTGAAGACATGTCATATTCTCAGCTAATGAGCTCGAATCTGATTGCTCAAATCAGAGAGAATATGAAGGCAAAATTCAAAAGTGCCTCTCCAGCTGAACAAGCTGTGATGCTCAAGGGTTTATTTGTACCCGTGGTGGCTGATCCCTACAAAATCAATGAGGAAGAGGAAGTATCGAGTGTTTCTCTATACAAACATCTTGAGCTAGTCATTCTAACTGATGATGATGAAAAGGAAGAAGATGAAAACATACGTACTGATCCCAGTGATGATGAAGGAAAAGATTCAAAGGACAAGAAAGATGACGATGATGACAATCAAGGTCCAAGTCCTGATGCTGGTGGTTTAAAATTGACAGTTGCTGAAACTGAACCACAAGACAATCAGCAAGCTGAACAACCACAACCTCAGCATGAATCTCAACCTGCTCCTACTGACCTACTGATGCTGAAAATCAAGCACCTGTACAAGGCGCTGATACTGAAGAAGAATATGCCAGAAAACGGGCTGCCTTGAAACATGGCAAGAGCCAACTTTCTGATGCCAAGGTCACTGATGCAAACCTTGATGATGAAGATGAAATGGATGAAGATTACCAACGCGCTCTACAAAACAGTCTCCTGATCCATGCAAGGCATACGCAGGATCTGGAAATTGGTCAATCTTCAGGAGTAAAACCACAGGAAGTCCCCTCCCTTCCACTTACTAATGGCGAAACTCCAGTAATTGAGTCTCAAACGTTGCCCTCAGCAACTACTCAATTAAAACTAACTACTGGTGAAACTCCAGTTGTTGAGTCTGAAGCGTTGCCATCAGCAACCACTCAACCAAAAGGAAATGAAGCTGCTGACTTAGATTCAAAGGTTGCTGACCTTGATGAATCTGAGGATGACAATGATCTATCAGCAAACGAGGATGAACACTCCAAGAGAGACCCCAAAGTGGTTGAAATCCCTCCTCCTGACTATATAAATGATGTAGACGATGATTTGAGAGGAGAATTGCTAATGAAAGACGATCAGTTTGCTTCAGAACTGAAAGTTCATTCCTTGACCCCAAATCTAGTGCCGTTCCCACGTGTTGAGGAGTTTACTCCTAGAATTCTGGCACTAAAGAAAGTCCATGATGCCTGCAAAGCAGAAGATGAGGCATTGCTTGCTAAGAGCCCACTTAATATTGGAAAAATATTGGCTACAGTGCTGACACGCACTACTACTCTTACAATAGGTCAGAAAGACATCAGTCTTTATCACAAGAGCTATGAAGAAGATGTAAGTCAAGCACTCCGGCTAGCAAAGACCGCTCTAGTAAAGGCTCAGATTTTCATGGAAGACAAGGCCGCAACAGAACAAAGACATGAGGAGAACATGGTGAGTATTAAAAATGAGTTGTCAAAGAAGACTTCTGATCAGCAACAAATCATCATGAAATACAACAGTCTAAGTACTCTTGCTGAAAACTGCAATGAGTTCTACTCTCTACACATCACTCCGATGTTGCAATCCATGTCTAAGGGGGAAACGAAAGGTACAAGAAAAAGAACCCAAACCCCTCCTACTGTTGATGCGCCACTGCCCATAGAACCGCTTGCTGAAAAAGAGCAAAGTTCTAAAAGACAAGCAGAATCTGAGTTAAATTCAGCAAGTCCCAAAAAGAGAAAAACTGCTGCTGAAACTCAAGATTTTTGCCACACTGAAAGTCATCAAGATCTGAATGAAGATGATGATGATGATTACAATCAGACAATAGCTCAAGCCATAAGAGCTAGACCAATTACAGCCTTAACTCCGTCTGGCCATTCAAAGCATTTCTTTTCTGACTCAAGATCTTCAGCAAGAGATCAAGACAATGCAAAGTCAAGAAGAAGAAGGCAAAGACAGGAAGAAAAGAGGCTGGCCAACATTGCTATTGGCTCCGACATCGAGTATACAAAGACCAGCAATGATGAAACCACTCAAAACGTGATCAGAAACGTTCATGGTTGCTGGATCTTAAAGCTGGAAGACTTGCTGGTGAATGAGTTCTTTCCTACAGCCATTTTGAACCAAATGTTCACATGGATTAAACTCAAGGTAAAAAGGAAATAAAGGGATGAGTCCCTCCCAAGAAATATTGATGGGAGATGGTTGAATCTTGAAGTCTCACTAAGAAGAACTGCAATTGGTAAGTTTATAAGACAAGAACCAGATTTGATAAAACCAGTTGGCATTGCTTATTACTCTGACCCAATAACCAAGAAAACAAAGAAGAGACTTGGATTGATTCCTTATGAGTACTTCTATCTCACTGCTAACGATCAAGAAGAAGATCTTCTCTGGCTAAGGAAGATTCATCCTAAAAGCATTTCAGATACACAGCTTCTTCATGCCAGCAATTGGGGCATGCATTTGTGGGTAACTCATTACATGGAAATGAATGCTAAAAAGCATCATCATACTGCCTGCAAAAATGCAAGGATTCTTCAATTACAAGTCCATAGGCTACTTGAGAACTACGAAAAGGACTGTATTGAATTCACTGCACTTGCTAAGAAGAGTGTAAGAGAGATTTTGAGAAAACCCTCTAGAAGAGCTTAACTCTCTGTAATAGTTCTGTTAAAGTCTTTATTCGCTGATTTTGTTTAGTTATCTCTGCTCTTTCCTGTAAACATCTGAAAGATAACTATCAGCAATGAAGCTTTTGACTCTTATTGGTTATTGATTATGCAATTTACTTATGCTTACTGTTTAATCATTCAAGTATGCTTGCATTAATCAACTGATTTATTCAACATCAGAAACCTCTAAAAGGGTAACAATTAATTTAGCCATGGATTGCTAACATCAAAGAGGGGGAAATTTGTTAGGAAACTTGTAATTTTGATGAGCAATTAACCATGCTAAATTAAGGAAAGTCCAGTAACTAGTACTCTTAAGGTCCATAGGAATTTAGAATTTTAAGGACATTGTAAAAGAGGAACGTTTGCTGAAGACTTAGAGTAGGTGCTAGATAGGTTGGTTTTACCACTTATGATGTATCTTGTTTTCTGAAAAGAAATACAACCTATTGACGCATTTGCTGATGATGTACTTTGTTTTTACAAACAAACTATTGAAGCATTTAGAACCGCTCAGAAACTTGAAGATTTTGAAGATCTGAAGACTAGAAGATTTCTGAAGACTGGTATCTACAAAGGCACATGTTGCTCAGAAAGTGGAAACTTCAGCAACAGCATTGCATAAGTGAAAATCTATACGACAGAGTAGGTTGTGCTTGCTGAAACTGAGACTGACCACTTGCTAATGGAACATATGTGACCTCTTTCTGAAAGTACTTGTATTTGCGCTCCAATGTTACTGTTTGAATTTCATTCAAAAGAACATTAAATGCAAAGCTTGCACGCGAAGGACATGAAGACTAGAAGACAAACAAGGACGCTGTTGACAGTACAAAAGCAAGATAGTGACATTTTAAGGAACAAAAACCTTAGAATTTGAAATTCAAACGGCTCCTTATTTCACTATAAATAGAGGTCATCCGGCAAAGAGTTGAAATGTGTCAACAACGTGATCATACTCTCACTTGTGCTTAAACTCACATACCCTTCAAACACTCTTTACTGCCATTGATCCGTTCCAAGACTTAAAGCTTGAAAAAGCTACTTGTGAAGAAGTAGAATTTACACGACTAAGTAATTAGTTAAGTGTTATTTCTTTCTTTCGAACAAGAACAAGTCTTGACACCAGAAACAATCAAACTTGTTTACTGCAAAGTATTCAAAGTTTTGTTTCTTAGATTACTTGTTGTAACTGAATAAGTTATAATTAAGTTATCTCATCCCAAACCTCTCTAACTGAAAATACACCCTTTCGGGCGTGATATTCAGGGGGAACTTAATCGAGCATAGTGTTGCTGATTAAAAGTACCAAGTTTGGTGGAGAACAAGGTTACGTTCTCTAGTTAGGTTGGAGACAAAGCAAGTGTGCTTTGGTTTCTGTTTGAATCGCTCTAGATAGGTGTTGTAAGGAACCTCAAACTTATCTTAGTGGATTCAGTCCTAGAAAGGACAAAGTAGATTAGTTGAGAGATTACGCCACTCTCAGATACCACTATAAAAGTGTTTTTGTGATTTACTTACTGTACTTGGTTTTCAGCAAATCATATCTATCTGTACACAGTCACTCACATCACTTGCTGAAACCTTCATTTACTGAAAGAGCACTTATTGTATAAAAGACTTCGCTCTGATTTTAAGTATCAGCAAACCTAGTTACTATGAAGTAACTTGCGCTTGCTGGGAAAGTTAAGTATCAGCAAACTCATTACTGTAAAGTAATAAGCACTTGCTGAGAAAGTTTTTAAACGACGAATTTTTGAAAAGACTATTCACCCCCCCCCCCTAGTCTTTTCTTGTTGTTTAAATGGACCAACAAAAACAGTCCTCTATCAGTCAACTATTGTCAAAGCCTAATTGCAAAAAGGTCCTTTAGGTTTCCAGACTTCCCATATCAGTCCACAAGGTTTAGATTAATACCAATTCAGTCCAAAACAACCAACGAGTTCAAATCACAGTCCTAATTTAGTTCAAAAAAGGTCAACAACGAGGTCAGAGGTCACACGGTCAACACAACAACAATCAAACAATCCTAAGTCCGAGTTCGAGATCACGGTTCGAATCAAAACAACAAGGCCAAAATGTACAAGGGCAAAATGGTCCAGGGGCAAAAATGTCCAAAAAAATACGAACTGTAAATCGAAAAGAAACAGAAAGGGATCGAGATTACCTTCGAACGGAAAGGAGATTGAATCAATCTGCGAATTAAATGTAAACAAAAAGGATTAAATCCATATTCAAATCGAGATTTGAATCCAAACGCACAAGGACAAGACGAAGGCTTACCAATCGAGATCGAAATCTGAGCGGACAGAAAGTACAAGATTGGGCGGCGCTGAGCGAATCGGAGCGGCGCACGGATCGGACGGAGCACAGCGGAATCATGACGGAGAACGGCGCGGCGGATCGGACGAAACGGACAGCGGCACACGGACAACGAACGACGGCGAGCGGACGGAACGGATCGATCGGGACAGAACGGGGCGGCGGATCGGACGGCACAGAACGACTTAGATCGGATCGGACAAGAACTCGATCGAAGCACGGTCCAACGGCGCGGCGGTGGCGACATTGGGATGGAGCGGCTCGGCGTAGCACGGACGGCGGCGGCGGCGTGAACGGGCGGCGACAGCAGCTTGTGATTTCTTTTTCTCTTTCTCTTCTCTCTCTTTCTCTCTCTCTCTTTCTTTTTTTCAGATGGGCGTGAATGGATGAGAATAAGGGAGGTAGGGTTAGTTTAGGGTTAGGGTTTAGCTGATGGGCATCAATCAAATGGGCCAGACAAGAGATTGGGCCAGCAAAAGAGGCCACGAAAATGGGCCAAAATGGTGTCAGAAATATCAAGACTTTCCAGCTCGGTCCAAACGTAACGAGACGAATTAGAGTTTTACGCGAATTAACTAAATCGCTCACGCAAGAAGTGAATTAAATAATTACTGAATAAAATAAATTACTTCGATAATTAATTAATTAAATAAACAAATTAAATAAATAAAATAATAAATAAATAAAAAAAGGGGATGTTACACTCTTCCCCCCTTAAAAGAATTTGGTCCCCAAATTCGCACCTGAAAAGTTGAAGAGCTCGGGATACTGCCGGCGCATGTCATCCTCGCTTTCCCAGGTTGCCTCCTCGTACTGATGGTTTCGCCACAGAACCTTTACTTGCTTGATTTGCCTATTACGGAGTTGATGCACCTTTTGGTCTAGAATACGAACCGGTTGCTCCACATAAGACAAATCCTCCTCAATATTCACCTCATCGAGTTGAATCACGTGCGACGGGTTTGGATAGTACTTCTTCAGTTGAGATACATGGAAGACATTGTGAATCCCAGTAATAGTAGTGGGTAGTTGCAACCGATAAGCCACAATGCCAACTCTCTCAATGATCTCGTATGGTCCTACATACCGAGGGTTCAATTTAGCTCTACGGCCCATACGAACAATTCCCTTTCTCGGAGATAGCTTGAGAAAGACAAAATCACCATTGAGAGTCCTCTCTCCAGATACCGGTGTAGAAATTCGGTCCTCCAAATCCCAGTACAGCGGTGATCTACACTTCCGACCATACAACGCTTCAAACGGTGCCATACCAATCGATGCTTGATAACTATTATTATAAGCATACTCAACCAATGGCAAATGGTGTGCCCAACTTCCTTGGTGATCCAGCACACACAATCTCAGTAGATCCTCTAGAGTTTGAATGGTCCTTTCGGATTGACCATCTGTCTGTGGATGTGCTGCGTTGCTAAAGTTCAACTTGGTACCCAAGCCTTCGTGTACTTGCTTCCAAAACCTCGAAAAAAATTCGGATCTCTATCAGACAAACTACTCACCGGAGTGCCATGTAGCTTAATTATCTCATCGCGATAAACCTCGGCTAACTTCTCGGATGTGTAGGTGGTTTTCACAGGCAGAAAGTGTGCCGATTTTGTCAACCTATCGAAAATAACCCAAACACTATCAAAACCACCTCTAGCTACCGGTAGACTAGTTACAAAATCCATAGTGATCATCTCCCATTTCCACTGTGGAATCTCGAGTGGTTGTAGTAAACCTCCCGGTTTCTGGTGCTCAGCCTTCACTTGCTGGCAGACCAAGCAACTTTGCACAAACTGTGCAATATCTCGCTTCATATGGGTCCACCAGTAAACCTTCTTCAAATCTTCATACATTTTGTTTCCCCCAGCATGCATCGAGTACTTAGATTTATGAGCTTCATCTAAAATTAGACGCCTAAGCTCTTCATCAGAAGGCACGCACAATCTACCTTGAAACCTTAGGGCTCCATTCTCATCGACAGAGAATCTCGCATTGCGAGGTTCAGTGATACGTGCTTTGATGTCTTGAAGCTCTTGATCATGCTCTTGAGCCTCAAGAATTCTACCTGCCAACTCATACCTCAAAGTGATATTGGCAAACATACAAGACAAGCTGGATACTTCGAGATTTGACACGTGTACCCTACGACTTAAGGCATCAGCGACCACATTGGCCTTACCAGGGTGATATCGAATGGTACAAGTGTAATCGCCCAGAAATTCCATCCATCTTCGTTGTCTCATGTTCAACTCCTTTTGCGTGAACACATACTTCAAGCTCTTATGATCCGTGAGGATCGTGAACTCACGACCATAAAGGTAGTGTCTCCACTTTCCCAAGGCAAAGACTATAGCAGCTAGCTCAAGGTCATGTGTTGGGTAATTTCTTTCATATGGCTTCAACTTTCTCGAAGCATATGCGATCACCTTTTCCCGTTGCATCAGTACACAACCCAAACCTTCCTTTAAAGCATCAGCGTAAACCACAAAGTCGTTGGTCCCCTCGGGAAGAGCTAGTATTGGAGCAGTGGTCAGTCTCTTCTTCAGCTCCTCAAAGCTTTCCTCACACTTGTCACTCCAAAGGAACTTAGGATTTTTCCCTGTTAAAGAGGACAAGGGTCCAGCTATCTTCGAATAATCCTTCACAAAACGGCGATAGTAACCCGCCAAACTGAGAAAACTCCTCACCTCAGTGACAGACTCGGGTCTCTTCCAGTTAACTATCGACTCAATCTTCGATGGGTCGACCTACAAACCTTCTCCAGAGATAATGTGCCCTAGAAAGGCTACTTTATCTAGCCAAAACTCACACTTGCTGAATTTGGCATACAACTTGTTGTTTTGAAGAGTTTCCAAGACAATTCGAAGATGTTTCTCATGATCCTCTTCGGATTTCGAGTAAACAAGAATATCATCGATGAAAACAACAACAAACTGATCCAAATACGGCTGAAAAAGTCGGTGCATCAAATCCATGAACACAGCTAGGGCATTCGTAAGGCCAAACGGCATCACTACAAACTCATAATGCCCATACCTCGAGTTCAGAGCAGTCTTAGGTATGTCTTCTTCCCTTACCCTAACTTGATAATAGCCTTGACGCCGATCAAGCTTCGAGTAAACTTTTGAACCCTCTAATTGATCGAAGAGTTCCTCAATACGGGGTAGGGGGTACTTGTTCTTGACAGTGACTTGGTTGAGGCCTCGATAGTCAATGCACATCCTCATACTACCATCCTTCTTCTTTACAAACAGAACCGGTGATCCCCAAGGTGAAGAACTGGGTCTCACAAAACCATTATCCACCAGATCTTGCAGTTGAGTCTTAAGTTCCTTAAGCTCAGCAGGTGCCATCCTATAGGTTGACTTCGAAATGGGTGCGGTGCCAGGTACCAGATCAATACTAAACTCCACTTCTCGTTCAGGGGGTACGAAATCCATCTTCTTAGGGAAAACACCCTTGAATTCCTTAACCACCCTAACTTCCTCGATTTTTGGTTGATCTTTAGGTTTATTGATCAGATACCCCAAATAGCAGGTAGCACCCTTCACGTACAGCCTTCTAGCTTCCATAGCAGACAGCAGAAACTTCTCATCCTTTCTCTTATCTCCTTTCCACACGACTTTCTCCTCTCCAGGTTTTCCCAGGGATATAGCCTTGGTTCGACAATCCAGTTGTGCGTAGTGCTCGGACAACCAATCCATACCCAGAATAACATCGTAGGTTGAAAGAGGTAGAAAGATAAGGTCAGCAGGGAAAGTTCTTCCTAGGATGGAAATCTCGCAACGCTCGATGAACTTCTTAGTGATTAAACTAGCTCCCAAAGGCGTACATACTTCTAAAGCGTGGGGTAAGACTTTGTACGGTAAAACGAGTAACTCAGCAAATACTTCAGCTATAAATGAATGTGTAGCACCAGGATCAAATAAAGCTTTAGAAGAAGTTTGAGCGATCAGTAGCGTACCTTCAACCATATTCTCGGCGTCAGGAACTTCATGACAACCTATGTTGTAAAATCGAGGCTTAGCCATAGTACCCTTTTCGTCATTTCTCGGAGCATAGTCTCCTGGTCTTCCTCCTTTAACAATGGCATGACGGTTGGGACAGTGGCTGATCTTATGATCCTTGCTCCCACAAGCCTTGTCTCTTCCAGCAGTTGTTCTCATCGTGGTTGACTCCTCCACAGTAGTTGCAGTTTCCTTGCCTGGGATGACTGCCCAGACCCTCCAGTGGTGTTGCGGGAACGGTTGTCCTGCTGATTACGGGGATACTTCGTCGGTGGTGCTTGATATCCAGATTGATACCCACCTCGACTCTCCCTCTTGTATCCAGATTGGCTTCCACCTCCATGGTTTCCAGAAGAACTAGAGTAGCTCCTCTTGATAGAGTACGGCTTATCAGCCACCTTGATCTCTTTGAGACCACTTTCTACCTCGGAAGCGAGTTCGACGGCCTTGAGGTAGGTAGGCATGTTGGTCCCAAACAAACTATACCGGATCTCATAGTTAAGACCCTTCACAAAGTGGCGCACCTTCTCTCGTTCATCGTCCTGAAAATGTGGCACATACATCAATAGTCGGGTAAATTCTGAGTCGTAGTCGGCAACATCCATGTTCCCTTGCACCAAAGCCTGGAACTCATCTCTCCTGTTCTCGCGGACCAGGCGAGGCACGTACTTGTCCATGAAATCCTTGGTGAAGTTCTCCCATGTGCGAGCAACTCCCTCTTGCCTCCATCTTGCATTCACGGTCCTCCACCAGTTCCTGACGGCTCCCACGAACTGGAAGGCAGCAAGCTCAATTTTCCTCTCGTCCGGATAGTGCAGGATCGAGAATAAGTTCTCCATACTCTCTAACTAGAGCTCAGCCTTACGGGCATCAGGCGTTCCCTCGAACCTTTCAGGATGGAATCGAGTCAAACGTTCCGCAGCTTGATCGATGGTCCGAATCGGTGGTGGTGGTGGAGGAGCTGGCTGAACAGGTGGTGCTCTAACGTGGCGAATGGTTTCGCTGAAATTTCCCAAAGTGGCGATGATGCGGTCCACTTGGTCATGTTGATCATCTCCACTCCCATTGTTGCTGGTACCACGAGTGTTTCTGCGATTCATTCTAACAAAAGGGGCACTACTTAGCAGTTGATTTAACAACGTAGAATTTCTAAGTTAGAAAAGAACGGAAAAAAAAAGAACTAAGGCCAGTACTTAATCTTCTACAACAGGTATGTAACTGAGCAGTGAAGAAAACATGCCTTGAACTTTAAAACAAAACGCAAAATCAAGAAATCAACGTAGTCTCAAATAAACCAAGCATGCAATTATTCAAAGGAAAGCCAGTCTCTACTCGTCTTAGCGAGAAAACAGAAAACCACAGAGTCAAGTAAACGGAAAAGTATAAACAGTCTCAGTCGGGCTTAACTAAAAAAACTTGCTTGGCAAAAAGGACATTCGGTACGAGCTCGAAAAGACATCTATCCTAATAAACGTCCTCGATATCGTCTTTGAAACGTCGTTCGGGCACGTGTGCATCTTCTCCTTCTTTCTCAGAGGGGTCCTGCTCGGGTTCTTCTCGGGTTCTTCCTCATCCTCCACTCTACGTGAAGGTCCGCAACCCTCGGGAAACGTCCTCCGAGCCTTCCTCTTACGAATCTTGGTGCCTAGGTTGGATTTGGTTAACGAGACAAAGTCGGAGTGCTCCTTTGCGGCGCGTAAAGCCATCTTAAGGAATCTGATTTCCGCATCCTTCGTTGCCATTTCGTCTTGAAGCTTCATGTTTTCCAGCCAGTAGTGGTCTCGTTCTCGAACGACCCTGTCCATCATGCTTCCAGGGTAAATGCCAATGACGGGAACGGTGGTATAAGGGTTAAACTCTCCTTCGACTAGGCGGTAACGGATAACTTTCTTTCCGGTACTCATACCTATCTGTAAGCACATGCGTATTTATCTAGTTAATAACTACGTCAAAATCAAAAGCATCCACGGTAGTTCAATAGTTTCGGAAACGGATCAGAAAGTCGTCAGAATCAGAATAGAGAAGATGAAGAAACAGTTTAAGGTTAGTACGTAAGACTCGGATCAGAAAAGTAAAAGAAAATGCAAGACCTAACCAGCGAATCGGACCCTCACACACACCCCAAAGGTCAAAAGATCCTATCCTAGCAAGCTCGAGTTTGAACTCAAGCTCTGATACCAACTGTAATGGTATCGGTTTTTAAAAACAAAATAATTTCTTGAAAAGAGAAAATCCGAAATAATTTTAAAAACAACGGTCGGCAATAAATGTCATAACAATAATTGACGCGCACAACGCTAACAAAATCGAGTAAAAAAACCAACGGTAACTTAGAAATCAAAAGAATAACAACTAATGAAGACAGTAAAAAGTTTCATCTTCTTATTTTGAAATAAATCCCCAAAGACATCCCAGCCCCTTCTCTCAGTCGCTGGCATCCTACTCGCGTGCATCCTCAATAGTATCTGGAAGGAAGGAAATTTCGAAAACAAAGAGAGCGTGAGATAAAGGATCTCAGTGAGGTTCTAATTTAACAAACAGAAAGTAAACAGTTTTTGAAACCAAAATCCTTTGCAGCAAAAAAATAGCAAACAGAACAGATCACATAACAGAATGACAGACCAGATAAGTCAAAGACCGTTGGTGCAGCCCGCCTTGTTACTCCTACTCATAGATTGCCCTTATAGCTCCCTCCAGAGGGTGCACAACTCCGGACAGAAATAGAAACCCCCGTGTACTTTCGGGAAACAGAACCTACGACCCTAATAGACCTCAGCGACTTCTGCCTCGCGCCTAAAAGGGATTAGACTAGGCAATAATCAAGCAAACCCGATAGTCCTCTACTACCCAAGCCTACCTAATTACGACCTAATCGACCGGTCACACAGAAACAGACAAAACAGATACAAAACAAACATATACGAATAATCAAACACCGAGAAGTGTTCCTGCAGAAAAGTTAATCCAGAACAGAGTAGCAATAAACAAAGAAAGTAAATAGTCATACTTAGGACTTAGTTACTTTTAAGCATACAGTATAACAGAATATATAGTAATAGATACAAATAATCACATAGCCTTCCAGTTTTTCGCAAATAGATAAGTTTAGGGGTGAACACTGACCTCAACTTGCAAGCAAACGTCCTCAACGAGCAGTGAGCTTAAGAGCTAACGAACGACGGAGAACCTAAATAGAAAGTAACTAGTTACACTCTAGAAGTCGAACGAACGGAAAGAAAAAGGTCGGTAAAGAAGTGGTAAAGAAGGGGTTCGAACTCGGGACCTCTAAGTTAGTCACACTATCCTTAACCAACTAAGCTAGAAGGTAAAACACTACTAAGGTACCAAAGCAGAAACTAGTTAACTTTAAACATTTTCAGAAAACACTCTTTCAATCTCTGGAAATTACTAAAATACCCTCAGTAGTAAATTGCAAAAAGATCCTTTTTTAAAACAGAAAGTACAAACAAGTCCATCAGGTTCCAAACATACTTATCAGTCCCCACAGAATTAAAAGGTTTACAAAACAGTCCTCTGTCAGTCAACTATGGTCAAAGCCTAATTGCAAAAAGGTCCTTTAGGTTTCCAGACTTCCCAAATCAGTCCACAAGGTTCAGATTAATACCAATTCAGTCCAAAACAACCAACGAGTTCAAGTCACAGTCCTAATTTAGTTCGAAAAAGGTCAACAACGAGGTCATAGGTCACACGGTCAATACAACAACAATCAAACAATCCTAAGTCCGAGTTCGAGATCACGGTTCGAATCAAAACAACAAGGCCAGAATGTACAAGGGCAAAACGGTCCAGGGGAAAAAATGTCCACAAAAAAATACGAACTGTAAATCGAAAAGAAACAGAAAGGGATCGAGATTACCTTCGAACGGAAAGGAGATTGAATCAATCTGCGAATTAAATGTAAACAAAAAGGATTAAATCCAGATTCAAATCGAGATTTGAATCCAAACGCACAAGGACAAGACGAAGGCTTACCGATCGAGATCGGAATCTGAGCGGACAGAAAGTACAAGATCGGGCGGCGCTGAGCGAATCGGAGTGGCGCACGGATCGGACGGAGCACGGCGGAATCGGGATAGAGAACGGCGCGGCGGATCGGACGAAACGCACGGCGGCACACGGACAACGAACGGCGGCGAGCGGACGGAACAGATCGATCGGGACAGAACGGGGCGGCGAATCGGATGGCACGGATCGATCGAGACAGAACGGGGCGGCGGATCGGACGGCACGGAACGGCTTAGATCGGATCGGAGCAGAACTCGATCGAAGCACGGTCCAACGGCACGGCGGCGACGACATCGGGACGGAGCGGCTCGTCATAGCACGGACGGCGGCGGCTGCGAACGGGCGGCGGCCGCAACTTGTGATTTCTTTCTCTCTTTCTCTTCTCTCTCCTTCTCTCTCTCTCATTCTTTTTTTCAGATAGGCGTGAATGGATGAGAATAAGGGAGGTAGGGTTAGTTTAG
Organism: Plantago ovata; assembly: GCA_028274465.1. Classification (NCBI taxonomy): domain Eukaryota; kingdom Viridiplantae; phylum Streptophyta; class Magnoliopsida; order Lamiales; family Plantaginaceae; genus Plantago; species Plantago ovata. The sequence goes on from CM051457.1 coordinate 85,578,091, forward strand.
GGTTAGGGTTTAGCTGATGGGCCTCAATCAAATGGGCCAGACAAGAGATGGGCCAGCAAAAGAGGCCACGAAAATGGGCCAAAAAGGAGTCAGAAATATCCAGTCTTTCCAGCTCGGTCCAAACGTAACGAGACGAATTAGTTTTACGCGAATTAACTAAATTGCTCACGCAAGAAGTGAATTAAATAATTACCGAATAAAATAAATTACTCCGATAATTAATTAATTAAATAAATAAATTAAATAAATTAAATAATAAATAAATAAAAAAAACCGGGATGTTACAGATACAAGCACTAAGTTTTCAAACTTAGTTGAATTACCAAAAACTTCATCTACCTGCTGAACATGAGTTGGGGATTCTGGTGCAGAAGTTTCAGCAACCCTCTGACTTGTATCTTGAGAAGTCTGTAAAGAAATCATTATATTAGCAAAAGAATGAGTTTCAGATAGTGAAGTTCTGCTTATGGTTGAGCTAACTACCTGCTGAAGAAGGGAAGGTGGTGACTCAGTCCTTTCAGCAATGATAGCTTCTTCATTAACTTGGACTTGTTCTTCAGCAGACTTCTTTGATTGCTCTATTTGAGAAGGCTGTGCAGATTCAGCAATCTCCCTTGTCTCTGAAATGACAAGTTGAGCAGAGACATCTTGGCCTTTGAGTTCACTGCTGGTCATAAAAACATCTACTGATTTCTTGGAGTTGTCATCAATCTCCAAATCCATTTGCTGGCTCAGTTCTGTCAGCACCAGCTGAACTTTGTCAATTGATATTTTCGGTGAACTAGGTCCAGTATTCTCAGCATCACGAGATGCATCGTCGAATAATGTCTCTTGTGGTGTTTCAGCAACCTCTGGGACTTGAACCATTGCAGTCTCAGCAACTGGTTCTTCAACAACTGCGGTTTCAGAAACTTGATGAATTGCTTGTTCAGCAACCATCTTTTCAGCAGCATTAGCAAGTGCCGCGTTTCTCATATCAGCAGCAATATCACTTGCTGGTTCCAGAGTGTGATCATCTAGATTATCGACAATGTAGATATCTGGCATTGGGGTAGGAATTTTGTTTCCACTGCCTTGTGGTCTTAACTCAGCAGATGTACCAACATTGAGTTGATTGTTGAAGGCTTCTCCAAACACTTCAACATTGCTGAAGGATTCCGCAAGCACTTCATCAACATCTACTGGAGTGGCTTGTGTTTCAGCAACTCCTGGAGTATCATCCAAAAGATCATGGACAATTGGAAATGACTTGCGAGCCAGTGTTTTCTTTCTTGGGTTCTTTATCCGTTTCTTCTTAGGGATGGGGTCAGCTGATGACGCTGCAGTTTGAGTGTCATCATCAGCTTTCCTTTTTTTCTTCTTAGATTTTTTCAGTTTCTCTCCAGAAGCAGCATCTGCAGTAGTTGCATTTTCAGCAACGACTGTTGTACACTTATCTTGTTGTCACCATCTACAGTAGTTTCATCAAGAACTTTTTCAATTGTTGGAGTCTTATCCTGCTGACTAGTGGTGACAACATCTGCAGCTGTTGTATACCTTTCTTGCTGACTTGTGCTGACAACATTTGAAGCTGTTGCCTTCTTTGATTTCTTGTCAGCAAGGTTAGGTCCATTTTTCTTGTAGAAGGCTCTTCCCACATTGCATACTGATTTCTTAATCGGCAATGGGTTTCTCAGCTGAATCCTGAAGTGTTCAAGGATATAGCATATTTTTAGTCCATATATACATGACTGGGAAGGTAGGTGAGACCTTGTTGTCTTCAACCTTGACCTTAAATTCAGTAACACAAGCAACAAGTCTGTTGAAAATGTACTTTGCCCAGTTAAGCTCAGTTTTGTTCTCATGTATATGCATCAACAACGGCCACCTTGGGAGTCTAGAACTTTGATGAGTAACAGAGCTACTAGACCAAGTGAATGGCAGAGATGCTTCCTCTTAACGTGCTTTGTCCAAGTCACGGGAGAAATCTCTTCTTTCTTCATTCTTTCATTTCTGACATCACTATAGAAGGCTTCAATTTCTTCATAAGTGGCAGTGATGTCATCTTCAGTTCCAGTGGTTGGAATCTGAAAGATGTTGGCCAAATCAATCCATTTCAGGATGATTTGCACACCTTGAACTGTGGAAGAAATCACTTTTTCAGTGACTCCCTGTCCATCAGCCAGAGTCTGGATTTCTGCATCATTGTAGAATTCCATGGCATCTAACATACTCACTTTATTAGGGCGAGCAGTTATAAAGAAAAGTAGGCCTTGTTGTTTTATCAACTCGAGTGCCTCTTCATTTTCTCCATCTAGTTCTTATTCACAGAAGTATCTTATATACTTCTCTTTGCCAAAACCGCCTCATTGCATCATCTGTTCACACTTTGCAGTGTCAAGATATGCAGGCGGCATGGGTCTCTCTGTTATGCGATGGTTCTTCAACACAATTTTCACTGTGTTGGTTGCCGGAGTTATAACCGGAGCAGTGCTTTTTCCAGCACTATCAGCTTTCGATGACTTTGAGGTCGTGGAAGACTGTCTCTTTGGGGCCATTTCTTTTATAGAGCGGTAGAAGTGTACGAAAAAGATTAACTTGCTTTTTGACCGGAGGTACAGTGAATTCAGGCACAGGCTATAAAAATTTGCAGAGAAAGGAAATGTGAGTTAAAGAATTTTGTCTTTCTCTAAATCTTTGTTTATATAGTATCTCTGGTGCGCAAGAAGCTCAATCATTTTTGAGTTCTCAGCAAGGGTAAATCAGAGATTCAACAACTTTAGTGGAGCCTTTGCATTAAAGGCGTAGTGGTCCACTAACAAAAACCGTCAGAGCACTCTTTCTCTTTGCAATATTAACCGTCAGATCAAAAATTACTTTAAATCAATGGCCACGATTGTATTTCATGTCATGATTAATAGCGAGTTTATCTGTGCCCGATTAATGTCACAAATTGATTTTACCTTGATTTATGGGATTTGATTGCTTGCTGAAGTAAACAAGAATCTTTTCAGCGAATTTGTGTAACAAGCCTTGTTATTTGCTAAAAGTTCCCCCTTAATCAAATATCTCATATTTCCTTAAATTAAAAGACATTTCTGAGTTCCCGTCTCAGGAAATTCTTTTTGTCTTGAGATATCTTTTGGTAAAATCTGAGAAGTGAGTTTGCTCTTTGCTGAGTTCCCGTCTCAGAATTTTCCTTTAATACTTGAATACATGTTTCAGTATCTTTGATTGTCTGAATGTCCGTTTCAGCAATCCTTAAGGTTTTTCTCTTACTGAGTGCCCATCTCAACAAGTGATCAAGTTTCCTAACAAATACCCGTTTTGAAGGAATTACTTGCTGAATGCCTGTTTCAGCAATCATGTAGTGAACTATCATTTCTTTTTAGAAGAAATCAGTGGAAAGAGCTTTTATTCAAGAAAGCATACTTTGGCTTGCCGAATGCCTGTTTCAGCAATCTTCCAATTGTATCCCTTACTATTGAGGTAATTCAATCAATCCAAGGTTATACCTTAGCATTGCGAATCTATTATCTGGTAGGGGCTTGGTAAAGATGTCAGCAAGTTGATCATCATTACCTACTTTCACAACCTCAATGTCTCCTTTTTCCAAATGATCTCTAATGAAATGATGTCTAATATCAATGTGCTTTGTCCTTGAGTGGAACTTAGGATTTTGCGTGATAGCAATAGCACTTGTGTTATCACAAAAGATTGGTGTTTTCTTTGCAGAAATACCATAATCTCTTAATTGTTGCTGAATCCATAGGATTTGAGCTGTACAACAACCAGCCGCAATGTATTCAGATTCAGTAGATGAATTGGCAACACATGTTTGCTTCTTGCTGAACCATGATATTAATCTAGTACCTAGAAACTGACAAGTTCCAGAAGTACTTTTTCTATCAAGAGTTGATCCTCCATGATCAGCATCAGAATAACCAACCAATTCAAGTCCAGAATCTTTAGGATACCATAATCCAACATTGACTGTACGTTTGACATATTTTTGTATCTTAAATGCCTTTTTGTAGTGTGATTCTCTTGGATCAGATTGGAATCTTGCACACACACAAACAACATACTGAATGTCAAGTCTACTTGTTGTTAAATACAACAAGGAACCAATGATCTTCCTATACTTGTGTTCTTCAACACTTTTATCTTCTTTAGTATAGCCCAATTTGGTACCAACACTCATAGGGATCTTTTCAGGTTTTTCTTCCTCTTTGATCCTAAACTTTATGAGTATTTCTTTCGCATACTTTGCTTGATTTATGAATATTCCATCCTTGAGTTGCTTGACTTGCAATCCTAGGAAATAATTCAATTTTCCCATCATACTCATTTCAAATTTGTTTGTCATGAGTTTTGCAAAATCATCACAAAGTTGCTTGTCCGTAGATCCAAATATTATGTCATCCACATAAATCTGAACTAAGAGTATTTTACCATCATGGTTCATCGTAAACAAGGTTTTGTCAACTTCTCCTTTCTTGAAACCATTATCCAGCAAGAACTTAGCTAAGGTATCATACCAAGCTCTTGGAGCTTGGTTTAGACCATATACATCTTTCTGAAGTTTGTATACCATCTTGGTTTCTGAGGGAAGTTCAAAGCCAGGGGTTGTTCCAAGTAGACTTCTTCAGCAAGTTCACCATTCAAGAATGCACTTTTAACATCCATTTGATAAACAATGAAGTCATTGTGAGGAGCAAAGGCCAAGAAAAGTCTAATTGCATCCAATCTTTCAACTGGTGCATAAGACTCATCATAGTCCAATCCTTCAGTCTGACAGTAACCTTGAGCAACCAAACGTACTTTGTTCCTTGTTACTTCACCAGACTCACTCAGCTTGTTTCTGAACACCCACTTTGTACCAATAGCTTTCTTGCCTTCAACAAGAGGTACAAGTTTCCAGACTTTGTTCCTTTCAAATTGATCCAGTTCTTCTTGCGTTGCCTTGATCCATTCAGAATGCTTTAGAGCTTCTTCTATGGTCTTGGGTTCAATTTCTGAAATAAAGCAAGAGAACAAAGCTTCTACTTCTACGACATTTGCTTCTTCAGCAAGTCCATGAGTAGCAGATACTTTGGATCTAGTCACTTGGCGTTTGTCAATATCACCAATCATATCCGTAGAGGGATGATCTCTAATCCATTTATTAACAAGTTTTCTGCTCTTTGGATCAGGATAAGTGACTCTTCAGCATGTACTTTCTCAGTACTACTGGTATTTTGTTGTGTCTCTGCTGAGATCGGTTCATCAGCAACTGCTTGTTCAGCATTGCTAGATTGTGGTAACTCATCAGCAGGCACAGGAAGTTGCATAGTTTCAGCAACATCCAGAGCAACTGCGTCTTTTGCTAGAAATTCTTTGTCATGAACTATATTTATCTTGTCATGACTTGGGGGAGGAGAGTCATTGTCAGAATCATCATTTAGTTCAATTGACTTGATTTTCCTAGCATCTGATTCAGTTCTTTGCTCATGTATGAGTAGCTTCTTCATACATTCTGATATTTCTTCTTCAGCAGCCACTCCTTGTGACTTTTCGTAGAATACAACATGCACTGATTTTTCGATCTTTTGTGCATTTTTGTTGTAAACTCTATAATCTTTACTATGCAAGGAGTAACCAAGAAATATCGCTTCGTCTGCCTTTGGTTGAAATGTTCTTAGGTATTCTCTACCATTGTTAAGAACAAAACATTTACAACCAAATACTCTTAGATGGGTGATGTTAGTGATAGTGTATATGTCCTAGAGACAGTCCTTATTAAGGGCATGGAGCCCTTATAGAGGGCATATATGTACTATTACACAGGTCAACGTAATATGATATATGTTTGTCGTTTTACTATTGAGTATCGCTTTCATATTTATATTACACCAGGCATGCAGCATGTCATATCTCTATTTCTGTCTGTATTGATATTAAACATGTCCCCTCGAATAGATGACCGATCACACAGATAGTGGGAGCTATGTGAGTTATCATCTATCCCAAACTCTCCCTAGTCGAGGTTCATCTCGGATGTAGGGGTCTGAATGAACCAGATGAGACTAGTATGCGTGGAGGTTATACTTGTTGGAGCAAGTGTGAGCCGATCCCACGGCCACATAATGGATTGTTGGACAATCGAGAAACGTTCCCATAACTGCGCATAGTTGTTCGATGGGCGATTACCGAACAATGGAAGTACCCACCGGACACTCCCATCGATGTATACTCTACACCGAAGTGTCTATGGGAACCGGTAAGTTGTCGAAGTGATGCCAGTCGTCCTTTGGACTTACATGACTTTATCATCACATTTGTTGCCCCATATCCTTGGTGGACCCGTCGATGTCAGCTCTGAATAAGCAGTTGACCTAAGACACGATCCAGGATTATGGCTACATACAAATGGGGATGATAAGTGATTCTGTGAAGGATTCATCTCTCAAGTGTAGCACAGGAGAGCACTGCTCATAGTCGTTATGATGGTCATAATAGATATTGGATTCACCATGCAACTCACTGAAGACGCCCGGGGATGTATTTTTGAGATAGACACTTCATCGATCCTAGATACATTCGAGCAAGTCAGATGAAGGGACGTTACCATCGCCGCGTTGAGCGCAACAGACTTCGCAACGAAAGGGTTTGCTTTGAGAAACCTCTCAAACGTCCTCATGTATTAATATTGCAAATGGAACCGTCTAGGAATTCCATTTTGCCTAGTCTGGGACTTGCTTAATACAATGAGGCCCTATGGGTCACACTATGTGGTGATTCAGCTTATTAGAATATCCTTGAAGATGGAATCGCAATTAATTTGGAATTAATTGTGATTGATGGATTATAATTAATTTGGAATTAATTATAATATTTAGTGGCTCAATTAATGATTTGGAATTATTAATTGAATTGGCTAATTAATTGTATTTTATGTAAATACAATTAAATATTATATTTTAGAAATATAATAGAGGTTTGATTTGAAAAGGTATGTTAATTTAGAATTAACATATGCACATGGGCAAAATCTACTTGGAGTTTGAATTGCCTTAGAACTATAAGTGGGTCCCAAAATCAGGACCCACCTATCACCCTTAGGATACGCGCGCGCGCAAGTCTGAGTAGGGGAAGGAGTTCGACTCCTTCCTCTATTAGAAGTCTAAGGGATAAGTTAGATTTTCCTGATTGAGTTTTAATTTCATTGGGAATGAATCTAGACTTGAAATTGGTTTCCTAGTGCGATAAGAATTAGATTCTTATTCCTTTATGAAGTCTAATTGCTTATGTTTTAGGCTTCTATTGACTACTATATATAGTAGACTATTAGAGAGCTTTTGATATTGATTTTCACACAGTTGAAGAATCAAATTCTTAGAGAATTGTTCTACCTTTCTTAGAGAAAACAAAAGCTCTCCCCCACCTCACCTAAGCCACGCGCGCGCCACCTACCGGAGGAATCGCCGCCCCATCTTCTTGGCCACACAAAGAATATCCTACCATTCTTTCTGATAGGCTGTTCATCCGTGGATACTAAGGTTGAGGTTCTAGGAGCTGGAAACTAACTTTTATTGTCTTGCAGATAATCAAAGAATTGCAGATATCTTCAACTTCGACGAAGGAGAAGATACACCGGATTATTACGAAGACTTGGAAGCTGCTTTGGAAGTAATGTTAGTCTTCTAATTGACGTGTTTAAATATATACGGCATATACATAATCAATTAACCTGTATGTTAAGAAAATTTTTGAAATTCCGCTGCGTACCCTAGGGGTAACTCTGACCGTATTTTCTTACAGTTAGGAGGTCTTCCAACGAATAACTCATAAGGAGTTTTGTTGTATTTCTTAGTAATCAAACATCTGTTTTTAGTGTAACAGGCGGTATTAATCGTTTCAACCCAGTAAGCCTCACTTATTTCAGTGTCAGCAAGCATTGTTCTTGCGGCTTCTTTTAGGGTGCGATTCTTCCTTTCAGGAACACCGTTTTGTTGTGGTGTCCTTACTGAGGATAACGGATGTTGTATGCCTTTTGAAGTGCAATACTCAGTTATGTACTGGTTTACAAACTCAGTACCATGGTCTGTCCTTATGACTTTTACCTTGTCATTTTTCATGACTTCAAGCTTATTCAGCAAGTTAGGTATTTCAGTCCTTGTTTCAGATTTGTGTTTGATAAATACTACCCAAGTGAATCTTGAATAGTCATCTACCACCACCAGACCATACTTCTTACCAGCTGATGAACGCGCTGGTGTCGTGTTCCAACGCGAATATCAAATAAATTTGTTATTTAGCCAAAGGCAATTCACAACTACAACGAAAACCGTAGTGTAGCAGTAGAATAACCTCGAGTGTCGATCTCTAAGGACTATAACTAGCTTTATCAAATCTAATTTAGAATATAAAAACAGCAGACGATATAGCAAAGGTTTTTCTTAACAGATAATGGAGATTGGTGATAGTATGGTCCTTCAAAGCATAACGGGTTAATAATCATGCGTAAATTCCTCGGTTTTGCATGGAGATCTTTGATCAATAATTGTCCTGTTGTAATTATCAAACACTACGAAGATATAGATATAGATAGGTCAAAGACTAATGAATTGTCCAATTGTGTTCCATAATTCTTCAACACTACGAAGATATAGATATAGATAGGTCAAAGTCTATGAATTGTCCAGTTGTGTGCAATAATTAATCAACATACGAAGATATAGATTTCGATAGATCAAAGAAATAAAGCAATAACACGGAGTATAATGCGCGATATAGCCATTAGCATAATTATCAACCCTTCGCTAAGAATTCACATACTATCACCAACGAGAAGTTTAGATACTCATAGTTGTCATGCAATCAACAGAAATCATAGAAGAAAACATGTTGAAAGATATATAAAAATAATTAGAAAAACTGTAAGATACAATGTTACCGAAGGTTGTCAGTCTCTGAAGAATCGCGATCTTACAAGCTCCAAACTGCTATGAAAAAGTATCTCCTAAGCTATGAACCCCCAGAACAGGCTCTGGGAAGTTCCTACCTAAAACTACAGAGAAAGGTGAGATAATAGGTCTGGAAAAGTATGAAATTCGGAGAAAAACTGAGCAACTATATATAGTATTCGAAATAGTGTGGGACGAAGGGCCCCACACACCGGGAGTAAATTTCGAGATTTTGCGCGTTTTCGACGCGTTTTTGGTCTTCCCATTTTCGGACTCGGTTTATGACTTCTAGTGGCCTTCTAACCTCCAGATTCGACCCTTAGACTTCAAATCCTATCCGGAAACCTTCAGATACTCCAATTAGGCTTCTGGAACACCAATTCCTTGTCAACTTCAATATAATTGCCCGGAAATCCTCGGTTTTCAACCAAAACTTGTAAAATAAAAACTAAAAGGAAACGTGACACTATTCCAATAAAATGCACTAAAATATAGCTAAATTAACATGGAGGATAGCTAAAATAGGTGAAAAAGACTCAAATGAAAGTGTAAAATACACATTCATCACCAGCTTAGCTTGTTGAAGAAGATTCAAACAAGTCCATGTGCAAGAGTTGTAAAGGTTTTGTAGTTGACGGTACTGCCTTGTTCTTAAAAGAAGATTTGGTTTGCTTTCCTTGATGACATGCATTGCAAACACCATCCTTCTTGAAAGTAACCTTAGGTAATCCAACTACAAGTGCCTTTTTAGACAGCTTATTCAGCGTCTTGAAGATTAGGTGACTTGTTCGTTTATGCCATAACCATGCTTTTTCAGCAAGGCAATCGTGATCTGAGACAAGGCACTTTTCAACGATTGCTGAAGACCAATCTACAGTGTACAAGCCCTCATGATCTTCCAGCAACCATAATAACCTTCTTTGTCTCAAAGTCTATAAGTTTACATTCATCACTTTTGATTTTGATGAAGTATCCTTTATCAGCAAATTGACTCCTGATGAAAAGGTTAAACTTAAGATTTTTGACATAAAGAACTCCCGAAATGGTAATGCATCCTAACGTCACGTCACCGTAGCCTTTTGTAGAACCAGAGCCTCCACCAGCAAACCCTATTGTTGGACCTTTAGACCACCGTCTATAGTTTATAAGGTTATTCTTGTTGTCCGTCATGTGCTTTCCACAACCACTGTCAAAGTGCCAGATTGCATCGTTTGTCTCCGTGGCTGAAGTCTGCACAATCAAGAGCAAACAAGTTAATTATCCAATATTGGATGTCCATTAACATGTTCAAGAATGCGTCCAGTGGAAACCCAAGTCTTAAGTTTTTCAACTTTGACTTGTTTTCTACTTGCTGAGGAACTAGGAGGTTTTGAGCCAAAAGACTTTTGATTCGTGCTGATCAAATCCACTTTCTGATGTGGTGTCTTGCTCGGTTGACTTTTTTGCTGAACATACTTTTCAGTAAGTTCTTTTCTAGCAAGGTTCCTTCTAGCCGTAGCGTTTTGAGTTTTGTCAGAACTCTTAGGCTTGGTTTTGTTCATCTCTTTGAAGTATCTTTGTTGACTTTGCTTATACTCATGAAAAAAGTTGACTTTGCTTGGTTTTGAAACCGAGTCCACTTTTCGGAGAATGCTGAGCTTTTGTCTCAGCAACCTTACTTGGTTCAGGTTTGTCAGCAAAGGTCTTCTGATTACTTTTAGTAATCTTGCCTTTTGACTTAACAAATTGCTTTTCAGCAACTTGTTTGGCGGAATGCTTTACAACATCCCTTTTCTTTACAGTTTGCTTTTCAGCAACCTGTTTTCCTTTTAAAGTCTTGTTACTTTGAGTAGTAACAGCGGGCTTTACGGTCGTAGGTACTTTATTGTATTTTTCAGCAACCTTAGATTGACCAATCTGATAGAGTTCTGGTTGACCACTATCAGTTGCGCGTACAAAGGTAATTACTCAAGATTATTACGTCATCAACTTCATACGTTGCACCTAAGCCTTCTTTCTGAGATGGATCTCTCAGATAAGAGTTTATTTCAGTCAGCGTATTACTTGCATCAACATAAGATTTGAAATTGATTTTCATCTTTTTCATCTCTTGTATTTCAGCAAGTAACTTTAGAATTGAGGACTGATATTCTTCCAATTCTATTGCCATCTGAGGATTCTTCTCTGTAGCTTCAGCAATTAACTTCTTAAGATGCAATATTTCAGCATCTTTCTTTTCTGTCTCTTCCTTCAGCAATACATACTTTTCAGTAGTCTGCTTGATCAGAGTTTCAACATTCAGTAGTTTCTCTTGCTGTTTGCTTAGAGTTTTCTCAAATCTTTCGATTTCTCCTTGAATCTTGTCAAGGTCAATCTCATCTTCACTTTCTGAGTCAGAGGTAGGACTGTTTACCTGACCGGCCATGAGGCAGAATTCGTAGTTTGACACATCTGGATAAGCTTCCCTAGCTATTCCACAAACTTCCTTGCCAATCTCTACGTCAAGAGTGGCTTCTTCATCTTCAGTGTCTGAGCTTTCTTCCTCACTGTCTTCGGAACTAGTATCAATGCACAACGCATCGATTTTTGCTTGAAGCTTCTTATTTTCTTCATCAATAAAAGCCCTTTTGAACTTCTTCTTCTTTTCAGCAGATTTGCCTTTCAGCAAAGGACAATTTGCTTTGAAGTGTCCAGGCTTTTTGCAGTAAAAGCAGAGATCATTTCCAATTGCTGGTTCTTCAGAGGAGTTTGTTTGCTGAGCTTGCTTGTTCAGGGAGCTAGCCTCATTCTTGTATTTATGGTAGTTGTTACCAAGATGCTTTTTCAGCTTCTCTTTTGCTTTTCGCCTTTCAAGTTCCTTACTGATGAATTTCTTCATGTTTTTAACAACTAAAGTGTAACGATACCGGTTTTGAAAATAAAAATAATTTCTCGAAAAAGAAAATCCAAAATACTTTAATAGCAACGGTCGGCATTTAATGCCAAAATAATCGTTGACGCTAACAGAAATAAACAAATATCCAACGACAACTCAAATCCAAAAGAAACAACGAATGAAGACAGTAAAAGTTTATCTTCTTATTTTGCAAAAGAAACCCATGACACCCCAGACCCTTCTCTCAGTCGTTGGCATCCTAGTCACGCACATCATCAGCAGCATCTGGAAGGAAGGAATTTAGAAAACAAAAGAGTGTGAGATAAAGGATCTCAGTGAGGTTCTAAGTTAAAAACTGAAAGTAAACAGTTTTAAAATCAAAATCCTTTTCAGAAAAACGAGCAAACAGAATAGAACACATATAACAGATTAACAGAACAGATACATTGTAGACCGTTGGTGCAGCCCGCCTTATTGCTCCTACTCCAAGAATGCCCTTATAACTCCCTCCAGAGGGTGCGCAACTCCGGACAGAAACAGAAACCCCCGTGTACTTTGGGGAAACAGATCCTACGACCCTAATAGACCTCAGCGACTTCTGCCTCGCGCCTAAAAGGGAATAGACTAGGCCATAATCAAGCAAACCCGATAGTCCTCTACTACCCAAGCCTACCTAATCACAACCTAATCGACCGGTCACACAGAAATAGAACAGATACAGAACAACAGATACAAATAGTTAACACCGAGAGGTGTTCCTGCAGAAAGGTCAGTCCAGAACAGAGTAGCAATAAACAGAAATGAAAAGTCATACTTAGGACTTATACTTTTACGCGGAAGCATACAGTAAAACAGTATAAGTAATAGTACAAGTTGTCACATATCCTTCCAGTTTTTTGCAAATAATAGGTTTAGGGGTGAACACTCACCTTAACTTGCGAGCAAAGACCTTCAACGAGTAACAAGCTTTTACGGGTTAACGAACAAAGGAGAACCTAACAAGAAAGTACTAAACACACTTTAGAAGTCGAACGGACGGAAGGAAAAAGGTTGAAAAAGGAATGGTAAAGACGAGGTTCGAACACGAGACCTCTAAGTTAGTCAAGCAAGAACCTAACCAACTAGGCTTGCAAGTCAAGTCAATACTAACTTACAAAAACAGAAACTAAGTTTGAAATATTTTCAAAAACTCTTTCGGTTTTCAGATTCTGAAAATTACCAAAATACCCTGAGTGGTAAATTGCAAAATAACTCTTTTTCAAAAACAGACAGTACAAACAAACCAGAAGTTTTCCAAACACTTAACAATCCTCACAGAATAAAAAGGTTTACGAGAAAAACTTACTGTCAGTCAACTACGGTCAATGGTAAAACTGCAAAAAAGGTCCTTTAGGTTTTAGGTTTCCCAAATCAGTCCACAAAATTCCAAAACAGTAACAACATGGTCCAAAAGTCCTTTCGAGGTCAATCAGGAAAACAAAGTCAACATACGAGGTCAATAAGTTCACAAGTCCAGCAAACAATAACTACAATCTAACAACCTAAGTCCCGGTTCAATTCGAATCAAATAACAAGGTCAAATTGATCAAGGGTAAGGTAGTCCAAGGTCAAAAAGTCCAACCAGAATACGAGAATACGAGTTCCGAATTGAGAGCAGCAGTAAAGGAACGAGATTTATCTTGGAATCGAAATAAAAGGTTGAACAATCTGCAATCGAATGAATTAAGAAGAAAGGAAAATTAAAACCGAGATTCAAATCGAATTCGTAACCAAAATCGAATTCGAAACGGAAAGATCAGAAGGAACCGAGATCTCTTACCGATCGAAACATAAAGGACCGGCGGCGGACAGGATCGATCGAACGGCGGTGCGAAACGGTCAAGCGGAGTCGATCGATCGACAACAGCAGCGGAACAGACAGCGGCGGAACGGATCGGTCGAGCAGGCGGCGGCACGGGGACAGAGCGGCGGCGTCACGGGACGGCGCGGTACGGTGCGGCGGAGGCAAACGCGGCGGCGGCACGGATCGAACGGTGATCGATCGAGACGTCGACGCGAACAGAACAGATCGATCTCGGCGGCGAGAATCGGTGCGGCGGAATGGAACGGCAAGGCGGCGGCGGCGTGAGCAAACGGCGGACGGACTACGTACGGCGGCGGTGATCGGAGCAGCAACACAGACCTCTTCTCTCTTCTCTTTCTCTTTTCTTTTCTTTCCTTTCTAACTTTCTTTCTTTCTTCTCTTTTGTGTGGTTTACGGCTGGGAAGTGAGGGAAAGGAGAAGACTACTGACTAGGGTTAGGGTTAGCAATAATGGGCTGGTCAACAGGCCATTGGACCGAGCTAAGAATTCGGCCAAAAGGGCTAAACAGATCAGAAAGTCCAGCTCGATCCAAACGAAATGAAACGAACTAACTTACGCGAAACTAAATAAATAATTATCGAATAAATTATTTAATCTGATAATTAATTAACTAAAATAAATAATTAAATAATAAAGTAATAATTAAATAAATAAATAAATAATTAAAAAAAGACGGGGTGTTACACTCTTCCCCCCTTAAAAGAATTTGGTCCCCAAATTCGCACCTGAAAAGTTGAAGAGCTCGGGATACTGCCGGCGCATGTCATCCTCGCTTTCCCAGGTTGCCTCCTCATACTGATGATTTCTCCACAGAACCTTTACTTGCTTGATTTGCCTATTACGGAGTTGTTGTACCTTCTGGTGAAGAATACGAACCGGTTGCTCCACATACGACAAATCCTACTCAATGGTCACTTCCTCGGGTTGAATCACGTGCGACGGATCCGGATAATACTTCTTCAGTTGAGATACATGGAATACATTATGAATTCCAGTAATAGTAGTGGGCAGTTGCAACCGATAAGCTACAATGCCAACTCTCTCAATGATCTCGTATGGACCCACATATCGGGGGTTCAGTTTAGCTCGACGACCCATACGAACAATTCCCGTTCTCGGAGATAGCTTGAGAAAGACAAAATCACCAACTTCAAACTCCAGATCTCGCCTACGATTATCGGCGTAACTCTTCTGTCGACTTTGAGCAGTTCTCAATCGGTCTCGGATAAGTCTAACCTTTTCCAAGGTTTCTTGTATCATCTCATTGAGAGACCTCTCTCCAGCTACTGGGGTATAAATTCGGTCCTCCAAATCCCAGTACAGTGGTGATCTACACTTCCGACCATACAGCGCCTCGAACGGTGCCATACCAATCGACGCTTGATAACTGTTGTTATAAGCATACTCCACCAATGGCAAATGCTGTGCCCAGCTTCCTTGGTGATCCAGCACACACAATCTCAAAAGATCTTCTAAAGTTTGAATGGTCCTTTCGGATTGACCATCTGTCTGCGGATGTGCTGCGGTACTAAAATTCAACTTAGTACCTAAGCCTTCATGTACTTGCTTCCAAAATCTCGAGACAAACTTCGGATCTCTATCGGATACAATGCTCACCGGAGTGCCATGAAGCCTAATTATCTCATCGCGATAGACTTCGGCTAACTTCTCGGATGTGTAAGTGGTTTTAACGGGTAGAAAATGTGCCGATTTTGTCAACCTATCGACAATAACCCAAACACTATCAAAACCACCCCTAGCTCCTGGTAGACCAGTCACAAAATCCATAATGATCATCTCCCATTTCCACTGTGGAATCTCGAGTGGTTGTAGTAAACCTCCCGGTTTCTGGTGCTCCGCCTTCACTTGCTGGAAGACCAAACAACTTTGCACAAAGTGCAACATCTCGTTTCATATGGGTCCACCAGTAAACTTTCTTCAAATCCTCATACATGTTGTTTCCTCCAGGATGCATCGAATACTTAGACTTATGAGTTTCCTCCAAAATTAGTCGTCTAAGTTCCTCATCAGAAGGCACACACAATCTACCTTGAAACCTCAGGGCTCCATTCTCATCAATAGAGAATTTCGCATTGCGAGGTTCAGTAATATGTGCCTTGATATCTTGAAGCTCTTCATCACGCTCTTGAGCCTCAAGAATTTTTCCTGCCAACTCATACCTCAATGTGATATTGGCGAACATACACGACAATTTGGATACTTCGAGATTTGACACGTGTACCCTACGACTTAAAGCATCAGCGACCACATTGGCCTTACCAGGATGGTATCGAATGGTACAAGTGTAATCGCCCAGAAATTCCATCCATCGTCGTTGTCTCATGTTCAACTCCTTTTGGATAAACACATACTTCAAGCTCTTATGATCCGTGAGGATAGCGAACTCAGGACCATAAAGATAGTGTCTCCACTTTCCCAAAGCAAAGACTATCGCAGCTAGCTCAAGGTCATGGGTTGGGTAATTTCTTTCATAAGGCTTCAACTTTCTAGAAGCATATGCGATCACCTTTTCTCGTTGCATCAGTACACAACCCAAACCTTCCTTTGAAGCATCAGTGTAGACTATAAAGTCGTTGGTTCCCTCGGGAAGAGCTAGTATAGGGGCAGTGGTCAGCCTCTTCTTCAGCTCCTCGAAGCTTTCCTGACACTTGTCACTCCATACGAACTTAGGATTCTTCCCTGTTAAAGAGGACAAGGGTCCACCTATCTTAGAATAATCCTTCACAAAACGGCGATAGTAACCAGCCAAACCGAGAAAACTCCTCACCTCAGTGACAGATTCAGGTCTCTTCCAATTGACTATCGACTCAATCTTCGATGGGTCAACCTCCAAACCTTCTCCAGAGATAATGTGCCCTAAAAAGGCTACTTTATCTAGCCAAAATTCACACTTGCTGAATTTGGCATACAATTTGTTGTTCTGAAGAGTTTCCAAGACAATTCGAAGATGTTTCTCATGATCTTCTTCAGATTTTGAGTAAACGAGAATGTCGTCGATGAAAACAACAACAAACTGATTCAAATACGGCTGAAAAACTCGGTGCATCAAATCCATGAACACAGCTAGGGCATTCGTAAGGCCAAACGGCATCACTACAAACTCATAATGCCCATACCTCGAGTTCAGAGCAGTCTTAGGTATGTCTTCTTCCCTTACCCTAACTTGATAATAGCCTTGTCGCAGATCAAGCTTTGAGTAAACCTTCGAACCTTCCAACTGATCGAAACGTTCCTCAATACGGAGCAGGGGGTACTTGTTCTTGACAGTGACTTGATTCAGGCCTCGATAGTCGATGCACATCCTCATACTACCATCCTTCTTCTTCACGAACAGAACCGGTGATCCCCAAGGTGACGAACTAGGTCTCACAAAACCGTTATCCACCAAATCTTGCAGTTGAGTCTTTAGCTCTTTAAGCTCAGCAGGTGCCATCCTATACGGTGACTTCGAAATTGGTGCAGTGCCAGGTACCAGATCAATGCTAAACTCCACTTCTCGTTCAGGGGGTACGGAATCCAGCTTCTCAGGGAAAACACCCTTGAACTCCTTAACCACCCTAACTTCCTCGATTTTTGGCTGATCTTTGGGTTTATTGATCAGATACGCCAAAAAGCAGGTAGCACCCTTCACGTACATCCTCCTAGCTTCCATGGCAGACAGTAGAAACTTCTCATCCTTTCTCTTATCTCCTTTCCATACGACTTTCTCCTCTCCAGGTTTTCCCAGGGATATAGCCTTGGTTCGACAATCCAGTTGCGCGTAGTGCTCGGACAGCCAATCCATACCCAGAATAACATCGTAGGTTGATAGAGGTAGAAATATAAGGTCAGCAGGGAAAGTTCTTCCTAGGATGGAAATCTCACATCGCTCGACGAACTTCTTAGTGATTAGACTAGCTCCCAAAGGCGTACATACTTCTAAAGCGTAGGGTAATACTTTGTATGGTAAAACGAGTGATTCAGCAAATACTTCAGCAATAAATGAATGCGTAGCACCAGGATCAAATAAAGCTTTAGAAGAAGTTTGAGCGATCAGTAGCGTACCTTCAACCACATTTGCGGTGTCAGGAACTTCATGACCGCCTATGCTGAAAACTCGGGGCTTTGCCATAGTACCCTTTCCATCATTTCTCGGAGCATAGTCTCCTGGCCTTCCTCCCTTGACAATGGCATGACGGTTCGGACAGTGGCTAATCTTGTGATCCTTACTCCCACAAGCCAAGCATAAGCCCTGTTCTTTCCAGCAGTTGTGCTCATCGTGGTTGACTCCTCCACAGTAGTTGCAGTTCTTCCTTGCCTGGGATGACTGCCCAGACCCTCCAGTAGTGTTGCGAGAACGATTGTCATGCTGAGTACGGGAATACTTCGCCGGTGGTGCCTGATATCCAGATTGATATCCTCCTCGATTTTCCCTCTTATATCCACATTGGCTTCCTCCTCCATGGCTCCCAGAAGAACTAGAGTAGTTCCTCTTGCTCGAGTATGGCTTATCATCCATCTTGATCTCCTTGAGACCACTCTCTACCTCGGAGGCGAGTTCGACAGCCTTGAGATAGGTAGGCATATTGGTCCCAAATAGACTGTACCGGATCTCAGAGTTGAGTCCCTTCACAAAGTGACGAACCTTCTCTCGTTCATCATCCTGGAAATGCGGCACGTACTTCAGTAGCCGGGTAAACTCCGAGTCATAATCCGCAACATCCATGTTCCCTTGCACCAAAGCTTGAAATTCATCTCTCCGGTTCTCGCGAACCAGGCGAGGCACGTACTTGTCCATGAAGTCCTTGGTGAAATTCTCCCAGGTACGAGCAACTCCCTCTTGCCTCCATCTCGCATTCACGGTTCTCCACCAGTTCCTGGAGGCTCCCACGAACTGGAAAGCAGCAAGCTCGATCTTCCTCTCGTCCGGATAGTGCAGGATCGAGAATAAATTCTCCATTCCTTCGATCTAGAGCTCAGCCTTACGGGCATCCGGTGTTCCCTCGAACCTCTCAGGATGGAATCGAGTGAATCGTTCCGCAGCTTGATCGATGGTCTGGATCGGTGGTGGTGGCGGAGGAGATGGCTGAACAGGTGGTGCTGGTGCTCCAGCGCGGCGAATGGTTTCGCTGAAATTCCCCAAAGCAGCGATGATACGGTCCACTTGGTCTCCATTTTCAGCCTGCTGGTCGTCTCCACTTCCATTGCTGCTGGCACCACGAGTGTTTCTGCGACTCATTCTAACAAAGGGCACTACTTAGCAGTTGATTTAACAACCTCGAATCGCTAACTTAGAAAAGAGCAGAAAACAAAGAACTAAGGCCAGTACTTAATCTTCTACAACAGGTATAAACTGAGCAGTGAAGAAGAAAACATGCCTTGAACTTTAAAACAAAACGCAAAAACAAGAAAACAACGAAGTCTCAAAACAGCCAAGCATGCAATTAAACAAAAGAAAACCGGTCTCTACTCGTCTTAGCGAGGAAAACAGAAAACCACAGAGTCAAGTAAACGGAAAAGCATAAACAGTCTCAGTCGGCTGAACTAAAAAAACTCGCTTGGCGAAAACAAAGAAGTTCGGTACGAGCTCGAAAAGGCGTCTATCCTAATAAGCGTCCTCGCTATCATCCTCGGAACGTCGTTCGGGCACGTGAGCATCTCCTCCTTCTTCCTCAGAGGGGTCCTCCTCGGGATCTTCTTCGGATTCTTCTTCGTTTTCACTCTTTCCTCTACGTGATGGTCCGCAACCCTCGGGGAACGTCCTCCGAGCCTTCCTCCTGCGAATCCTGATGCCAACGTTGGACGCGGTTAACGAAACAAAGCCAGAGTGCTCCTTTGCGGCGCGTAAAGCCGTCTTAAGAAATCCGATCTCCGCTTCCTTCGTTGCTATCTCATCTCGAAGCTTAAAGTTCTCCAGCCAGTAGTGATCACGTTCACGTACAACCCTATCCATCATGAATCCAGGGTAAACGCCAACAACAGGAACGGAGGTATACGGTTAAACTCTCCTTCGACTAGGTGGTAACGAATAACCTTCTTCTCAGAACTCATACCTATCTGTAGGCACACGCGTATTTAACTAGTTAATAACTATGTCAGAATCAAAACAACCACGGAAGGTCAACAGTTTCAAAACGGGTCAGAGGTCGTCAGAAACAGAACAGAGAAGATGAAGAGACGGTTCAAGGTTAGTACGTAAGACTCGAATCAGAAAAGCAACAGAAAATACAAGACCTAACCAGCGACTCAGACCCTCACACACACCCCAAAGGTCAAAAGATCCTATCCTAGCAAGCTCGAGTTTGAACTCAAGCTTTGATACCAACTGTAACGGTACCGGTTTTGAAAATAAAAATAATTTCTCGAAAAAGAAAATCCAAAATACTTTAATAGCAACGGTCGGCATTTAATGCCAAAATAATCTTTGACGCTAACAGAAATAAACAAATATCCAACGACAACTCAAATCCAAAAGAAACAACGAATGAAGACAGTAAACAGAAATGAAAAGTCATACTTAGGACTTATACTTTTACGCGGAAGCATACAGTAAAACAATATAAGTAATAGTACAAGTTGTCACATATCCTTCCAGTTTTTCGCAAATAATAGGTTTAGGGGTGAACACTCACCTTAACTTGCGAGAAAAGACCTTCAACGAGTAACGAGCTTTTACGGGTTAACGAACAAAGGAGAACCTAACAAGAAAGTACTAAACACACTTTAGAAGTCGAACGGACGGAAGGAAAAAGGTTGAAAAAGGAATGGTAAAGACGAGGTTCGAACACGAGACCTCTAAGTTAGTCAAGCAAGAACCTAACCAACTAGGCTAGCAAGTCAAGTCAATACTAACTTACAAAAACAGAAACTAAGTTTGAAATATTTTCAAAAACTCTTTCGGTTTTCAGATTCTGAAAATTACCAAAATACCCTCAGTGGTAAATTGCAAAATAACTCTTTTTCAAAAACAGACAGTACAAACAAACCAGAAGTTTTCCAAACACTTAACAGTCCTCACAGAATAAAAAGGTTTACGAGAAAAGCTTACTGTCAGTCAACTACGGTCAATGGTAAAACTGCAAAAAGGTCCTTTAGGTTTTTAGGTTTCCCAAATCAGTCCACAAAATTCCAAAACAGTAACAACATGGTCCAAAAGTCCTTTCGAGGTCAATCAGGAAAACAAAGTCAACATACGAGGTCAATAAGTTCACAAGTCCAGCAAACAGTAACTACAATCTAACAACCTAAGTCCCGGTTCAATTCGAATCAAATAACAAGGTCAGATCGATCAAGGGTAAGGTAGTCCAAGGTCAAAAAGTCCAAAAAGAATACGAGAATACGAGTTTCGAATTGAGAGCAGCAGTAAAGGAACGAGATTTACGTTGGAATCGAAATAAAAGGTTGAACAATCTGCAATCGAATGAATTAAGAAGAAAGGAAAATTAAAACCGAGATACAAATCGAATTCGTAACCAAAATTGAATTCGAAACGGAAAGATCAGAAGGAACCGAGATCTCTTACCGATCGAAACAGAAAGGACCGGCGGCGGACGGGATCGATCGAACGGCGGCGCGAAACGGTCAGGCGGAGTCGATCGATCGACAACAGCAGCAGAACAGACAGCGGCGGAACGGATCGGTCGAGCAGGCGGCGGCACGGGGACAGAGCGGCGGCGTCACAGGACGGCGCGGTACGGTGCGGCGGCGGCACGGATCGAACGGCGATCGATCGAGACGTCGACGCGAACAGAACAGATCGATCTCGGCGGCGAGAATCGGTGCGGCGGAACGGAACGGCAAGGCGGCGGCGGCGTCAGCAAACGGCGGACGGACTACGTACGGCGACGGTGATCGGAGCAGCAACACAGACCTCTTCTCTCTTCTCTTTCTCTTTTCTTTTCTTTCATTTCTAACTTTGTTTCTTTCTTCTCTTTTGTGTGGTTTACGGCTGGGAAGTGAGGGAAAGGAGAAGATTACTGACTAGGGTTAGGGTTAGCAATAATGGGCTGGTCAACAGGGCTAAGAATTGGGCCAAAAGGGCTAAACAGATAAGAAAGTCCAGCTCGATCCAAACGAAACGAAACGAACTAACTTACGCGAAATTAATTAAATAATTATCGAATAAATAATTTACTCTGATAATTAATTAACTAAAATGAATAATTAAATAATAAAATAATAATTAAATAAATAAATAAATAATTAAAAAAGACGGGGTGTTACATAAAGCATTTTCATCAGCGGGTTCTTTATCATTCTTCTTTTCAGAAGATGACGGCTTTCAGCAAGAGCAATGTTTTGCAATTTTTCAGCAAACACATTTTCTCTTTGCTTAGTCTCGTAGTTGACAATAGCAAGATGAGAGAACAACTCTGTAGGTGTGATGTTTGACATTCCTTGATTGTAGTAGAAATTCTGAGTGTGGATCCATTCTTGATTCAGACTTCTGATAATGGTTTTCACCTTCTCAGAATCTGAGTAAAAATTTCCAACTCCCAAGGCAGCCATCTCACTAACTAGAGTTGTGAATCTGAAGTCCAAGTCTTCCAGTGACTCATTTGTACCTTGTTTAAAGTTCTGGAACTTTAACTTTAGCACTTCGAGTTTGTTTTCCTTGGTTTTGTCAGATCCAGCACAAAGATCTTGAACTATTTTCCACGCTTCCTTAGAAGTTTTGGCACCCCACAGTTTGCACTGTATAGTATCCGGAGTTGATCGAAAGATGATGTTTCTTGCTTGGCCATCAAGAGGGAATCTCTTGGCTTCGCCGGAAGTCCATTCCTCTCTTGGTTTTGGAACGACAGTATCAACTGGTTCACCTAAGATAGTTTCCTTTCCAGCTTTTGTGGTTTTATGAGGAAAACTTCTCTCAACCTTAGTGATCTTGATAGGTCCATCATTAATGACAGTAACCATCTCATCACTAATGGCCTCAAGATGTAGCATCATGTTGTTTCGCCATTTTTCATAGTTTTCCAGCTTCAGCATGGGAGCGTCTCCTAAAGACATCATGTCAACAAAAGACTACCAAACTGATCAAGTGAGAGTGATTTACGGAAAACACCTAAGGGGATCTAGGTTCAGTGCTGAAGGTTAAAGAACCTCCAGCTCTGATACCACTTGTTGGTCCCTTTAAACAACAAGAAAAGACTAGAGGGGGGGTGAATAGTCTTTTCAAACTTTCGTCGTTTAAAAACTTTCTCAGCAAGGGCTTATTACTTTTCAGTAATGAGTTTGTTGATACTTAACTTTCTCAGCAAGTACTAGTTACTTTTCAGTAATGAGTATTACTGATACTTAAATTCAGAGAGCGGAAGTCTTTGTACAATAAGTGCTTTGTCAGTAAGTGATAGTTTCAGCAAGTGAACAGAGTAACAGTGTACAGATAGATATGCTTTGCTGAAAACTAAATGCAGTAAGTAAATCACACAAACACTTTTATAGTGGTATCTGAGAGTGACGGAATCTCTCAACTAATCCACTTTGTCCTTTCTAGGACTGAATCCAGTAAGATAAGTTTGAGGTTCCTTACAACACCTATCTAGAGCGATTCGACAGAAACCAAAGCACACTTTCTTCGTTTCCAACCTAACTAGAGAACGAAACCTTGTTCTCCACCAAACATGGGACTTATAATCAGCAACACTATGCTTGATTAAGTTCCCCCTGAATTTCACGCCTGAAAGGGTATTTTTCAGTTAGAGAGGTTGGGGATGAGATAACTTGATTATAACTTATTCAGTTACAACAAGTAATCTAAGAAACAAAACTTTGAATACCTTGCAGTAAATAAGTTTGATTGTTTCTGGTGTCAAGACTTGTTCTTGTTCGAAAGAAAGAACACTTAACTAATTTCTTAGCCGTGTATGTTCTACTTCTTCACAAGTAGCTTTTTCAAGCTTTAAGTCTTGGAACGGATCAATGGCAGTAAAGAGTATTGAATGGTATGTGAGTTTAAGCACAAGTGAGAGTTTGATCACGTTGTTGACACTCTTCAACTCTTTGCCGGATGACCTTTATTTATAGTGAATCAAGGGAGCCGTTTGAATTTCGAATTCTAAGGCTTTGTTCCTTAAGATGTCACTATCTTGCTTTTGTACTTTCAGCAGCGTCCTTTATTTGTCTTCTAGTCTTCATGTTCTTCGCGTGTTCACTTTGCATTTAATGTTCATTTGAATGAAATTCAAATGTGAGCGTTGGAGCGCAAATGCAAGTACTTTCAGCAAGGAGGTCACATATGTATTTCAGCAAGTGGTCAGTCTCAGTTTCAGCAAGCACAACCTACTCTGTCATTTAGATTTTCACTTATGCAAGATGTTGCTGAAGTTTCCACTTTCTGAGCAACATGGGCCTACCGTCTTCAGAAATCTTCTTCAGTCTTCAGTCTTCGAATTCTTCAAGTTTCTGAAAGGTTCTAATGCTTCAATAGTTTGTTTGTGTAAACAAAGTACGTCATCAACAAATGCTTCAATAGGTTGTTATTCTTTTCAGAAAACAAGATACATCATAAGCGATTTAAGCACCTAACTAGTACCTAATCTAAGTCTTCAGCAAATGTTCCTCTTTTACAATGTCCTTTAAAATTCTAAATTCCTATGGACCTTAAGAGTACTAGTTACTGGACTTTCCTTAATTTAGCATGGTTAGTTACTCATCAAAATTACAAGTTTCCTAACACATGTTAACAAAATGGCCTAATTAGCCATTCGAAGAGACAATATCATTATATCACTTCGCAAAACACACAATCAGTCTGATACTTTCTCTTTCACTCATCAAGGTTTCAAGAAAACTTTCTCAAAAATCCTAAGCATAAAAACTTCAAGAACTCAAAAATTCTGGCAAATCTGGCTAAACATAAAAACTTCCACAAAAAGCTTAAACATAAAAACTTTCACAATTAAGATTAGTATTATAAGCACAAATCTGGCTAGTTAATAGTGCTACAATGTACCAAAATATATACAGAATGCTAAGCTTCCACTTAAAAAGGTAGAAATAATTCAAATAGTAATCCTAAAACTGTTGTGAAATGTACGGAGTTGAATGCCAAAAGTTAAACATCCTGACAATATTCTATTTGGACGGGAGACGGTACACGACCCAATTGTACTCACTCATGTCTTCCACCACAAGGAGAAAACGATCACCATGGGTCATTTCCGTCGCAACCATAAATCCTCTCCAACCACCGGTGAAACATGGAGGTTCATCTTCTTCATAGTCCAGGGTCACAGCATAATCCTTCTTGCCCTCAAAACTGAGCTGGATTGCATATCTTCCTGGTTTCACATGTGCATCAATGAAGGACATTGGCAAGTTCTGTTCAACAAGATAGTATCATATATCAACAACACAAATTGAGTGAATAATGTTGTAAAAAATAGCAATCAACAATGATTTATCCCAAAATTTTGTGAACTATGAACCCTAACTCCTCGATACTCAATGAAACTGCAAGTCATGAAATCAACACACAGAATTTAACGTCGCTCGGTTTCGATTGAAACCTACATCCACTATCACAAGCAATGAGTGCTACAGATTACATATTACAATGCACCAATGATGAATCTCAGATTACAGACTACAATTCTTCACCAAGTTATACAGATTACAGTGCAACATATTACAATTCATCACCAATAGTTCCAATTATGAAGTGAATTTCACAAAACATCATCATACAAGAAAACTGGCATAACACATCAACACCATGACATGACCACACAAATATCACTACCATCAGAAGAGCACTTTTAAGACCAGAAGACAGAAAAATCATGCACCAATGTAATATTAGTCATTACTGAATACCTACTGATAGAAAGAATCCACATCTACTGGACAGTGGATTGGGACCTTGGGTCCAGCCTTGGATGGAAATGATGCATCTGAAAACATTACTGCAGTCCATTAGTATAACATAAACACTAAACATATACAGGTCATAACAAAAAACTACTCTACCTGATCTGACAGATTCATCATCATCCAGAGATGTTGATCTCATCTTCCTCTTTCCCTTTCCTGAATCCAGGTACTTGTACTCAGTTTCGCCGCTGATCAATGGTGAGGGAGCCTGAAACCCTGAATCAGAATTGACTTGTGTTAATTAAACATTTATACGAATATCTAATAATGTAATGATTATGCTTACTCAATAGCCGTTCTCTGTAATCACGATTGCTGAACAATGTTGAAGTCGGGTTATCATCTTGGGAGCCACCAGTCAATCGTTCAGGAACACGCCTAACTTCACTGTGAGCATACACTGTCACAAAGAGGTTCTCACGTCCAAGCTAGTGGAACGTCAGCTTTTCCTGCAGCTGGATGTCATACCGTACCATGAATTCTGACCAACCTTTAACCAAGTAGTATGAGCCATCCCTCAACTCAACTTGAACTTCAGTCTGAATCATATCCTCTGCCCATACCCAGAGCTTTCGTGGGACACGGTCGAAACACATTCTCTGGAAATTAGGGGGTATTGCCTATAAAATGTGACACGTGAACACAAAGCAACAGAGTACATCCTTATGAATGGTAAACTTTAAGCAGATAATGAGCATTCAACCTCATTACAACCTAAAAACAGGTATCTACTCGTAACATACTAATTTAACACCCAGTGGTCAGATTATCCCCATAAGACTTCATAGCCTTTGCACAGAGTCCACAATGCTAATAACCAAAATTTAAATAGATAAGAGTACAAACATTGATCTTACTAGTAAACCCTAGTATTGTAAGAAAATACGGCCAGAGTTACCCCTAGGGTACGCAGCGGAATTTCAAAAATTTTCTTAACATGCAGGTTAATTGATTATGTATATGCCTTATATATTTAAACACGTCAATTAGAAGACTTACAACACTCCAAAAGCAAGCACAGCTTCAAAGTCTTCGTATTAATCCGGTGAATCTTCTCCTTCGTCGAAGTCGAAGATATCTGCAAGACAATAAAAGTTAGTTTCCAGCTCCTAGAACCTCAACCTTGGTATCCACGGATGAACAGCTTATCGGAAGAATGCTAGGATATTCTTTGTGTGACCAAGAAGATGGGGCGGCGTTTTTCCTCAGGTGAGA
This sequence comes from Plantago ovata, assembly GCA_028274465.1. Lineage (NCBI taxonomy): Eukaryota > Viridiplantae > Streptophyta > Magnoliopsida > Lamiales > Plantaginaceae > Plantago > Plantago ovata. Next base: position 85,604,825 of record CM051457.1, read on the forward strand.
GGGGTGGCGCGCGTGGCTAGTAGGGAGAGGTAGGGGAGAGCTTTTATTTTCTCTAAGAAAACTTGTAGAATAACTCTGTGAAAGTCTATTCAACTGTGTGTCAAAAGCTCTCTAAGTCTACTATATATAGTAGTCAATAGAAGCCTAAAGCATAAGCAATTAGACTTCGCAAAGGAATAAGAATCTAATTCTTATCGCACTAGAAAACCAATTTCAAGTCTAGATTCATTCCCAATCAAATTAAAACTCAATCAGGAAAATCTAACTTATCCCTTGGACTTCTAATAGAGGAAGGAGTCGAACTCCTTCCCCTACTCCATCTCGCGCGCACGCGTGTTTCCCAAGGGAGATAGGTGGGTCCCGATTTTGGGATCCACTTATAGTTCTAAGGCAATTCAAACTCCAAGTAGATTTTGCCCATGTGCATATGTTAATTCTAAATTAACATATCATTTCAAATCAAACCTCTATTATATTTCTAAAATATAATCTTTAATTGTATTTACATAAAATACAATTAATTATCCAATTCAATTAATAATTCCAAATCATTAATTGAGCCACTAAATATTATAATTATTTTCAAATCAATTATAATCCATCAATCACAATTAATTCCAAATCAATTGCGATTCCATCTTCAAGGATATTCGGATAAGCTGAATCACCACATAGTGTGACCCATAGGGCCTCATTGTATTAAGCAAGTCCTAGACTAGGCAAAATGGAATTCCTAGACGGTTACATTTGCAATATTAATACATGAGGACATTTGAGAGGTTTCTCAAAACAAACCCTTTCGTTGCGAAGTCTGTTGCGCTCAACGCAGCGATGGTAACGTCCCTTCATCTGACTGACTCGAATGCATCTAGGATCGATGAAGTGTCTATCCCAATAATACATCCACGGGCGTCTTCAGTGAGTTGTATGGTGAATCAAATATCTATTATGACCATCATAATAATATCGATACGCTGGCCAGCGGTTTTACCAATCACAACTATGAACGACTATGAGCAGTGCTCTCCTGTGCTACACATGAGGGATGAATCCTTCACAGAAAGACTTATCATCCCCATTTGTATGTAGCCATAATCCTGGATCGTGTCTTAGGTCAACTGCTTATTCAGAGCTGACATCGACGGGTCCACCAAGGATATGGGGCAACAAATGTGATGATAAAGTCCTGTAAGTCCAAAGGACGACTGGCATCACTTCGACAACTTACCGGTTCCCATAGACACTTCGGTGTAGAGTATACATCGATGGGAGTGTCCGGTGGATACTTCCATTGTTCGGTAATCATCCTTTGAACAACAATGCGCAGTTATGGGAACGTTTCTTGATTGTCCAACAATCCGTTCCGTGGCCGTGGGATCGGCTCACACTTGCTCCAACAAGTATAACTTCCACGCATACTAGTCTCAGCTGGTTCATTCAGACCCCTACATCCGAGATGAACCTCGACTAGGGAGAGTTTGGGATAGATGATAACTCACATAGCTCCCACTATCTGTGTGATCGGTCATCTATCCGAGGGGACATGTTTAATATCAATACAGACAGAAATAGAGATATGACATGCTGCATGCCTGGTGTAATATAAATATGAAAGCGATACTCAATAGTCAAACAACAAACATATATTATATTACGTTGACCTGTGTAATAGTAAATATATGCCCTCTATAAGGGCTGCATGCCCTTAATAAGGACTGTCTCTTGGACATATACACTATCAATCTCCCACTTGGACTAGAGCCAGTCACCTTTATGCTTAATACCCAGATTAGCATAATGTCTTAAGTGGACTTCCACTGATAAGACCTTGGTGAAAGGATCTGCCACGTTGTTCGTGGTAGAGACACGTTCTATACTAACTTCTCCTCTATCAATAATCTCACGTATAACGTGATACTTTCTAAGTACATATTTGTTCTTGTTTGTAGATCTAGGCTCCTTAGCTTGAGCGACGGCGCCCGTATTGTCACAATAAATCGTTATTGGACTAGAAGCAGGAACAACCCTCAATTCCTTCAAGAACTCTGAAATCCAGACAGCTTCTTTCGATGCTTCTGATGCAGCAATGTACTCGGCTTCTGTGGATGAGTCAGCAACCGTGGCTTGCTTAGAACTCTTCCAACAGATAGCTCCTCCGTTCAATTTGAATACGTATCCTGTCTGTGACTTAAAGTCATCAGGATCTGATTCAAATCCAGCGTCGACATAACCAGACATCTTTAATTCTGGTTCTCCACCAAACACCAAGAACATCTCTTTAGTCCGTCGAAGGTACTTAAGAATGTTCTTTACAGCAGTCCAATGAGGTACTCCTGGATTCTGTTGGTGTCTACAAGTGACACTAAGCGCATATGCCACATCTGGCCCTGTGCAATTCATTGCATACATTATAGACCCTACTACCGAAGCATAGGGCACACGACTCATTGCATTTCTTTCTTCATCAGTTTTAGGACTATCCTTAACTGATAAGACAATCCCATGCTTAGCTGGGAGAGAGCCTCTCCTTGAGTCGTCCATCTTATAACGCTTTAGTATTTTGTCGATGTAGGTGGACTGTGTCAATCCTAACATCCTCTTGGATCTATCTCTATAGATCTTGATCCCTAGGATGTAGTTCGCTACACCCAAGTCCTTCATTGAGAAGGTACTTGATAACCAAACTTTAGTCTCTTCTAGCATAGAGACATTGTTTCCCATGATCAAAATGTCATCAACATAGATGATCATGAAAACGACTCCCTTGTCGTTGTGCCTAGTGTAGACACAGGGATCTTCCTTGCTTCTGACGAAGTCAAACGATTTGGCAGCTTCATCAAAGCGGATATTCCAGCTCCTAGACGCTTGCTTTAGCCCATAGATGGATCTCTGTAATTTGCATACAGCAGTTGGCCTGGTTTTAATAATAAAACCTTCCGGCTGTACCATATAGACCTCTTCCTCAAGGTTTCCATTGAGGAAGGCAGTCTTTACATCCATCTGCCAGATTTCATAATCATAGTAGGCAGCTATCGCAAGTAGAATTCGAATGGACTTCAATTTTGCTACCGGTGAAAAGGTTTCATCGTAATCGATGCCATACCTTTGCGTGTAGCCTTTCGCTACAAGTCCAGCCTTGTGCAGTTTGTACCTTGCCATCGGCATCAGTCTTTCGTTTAAAGACCCATTTGCACCCAATAGGTCTAACCCCTTGGGGCAAGTCTACCAAGTTCCAAACTTGGTTCAGGTACATGGAGTACATTTCCAATTTCATGGCCTCTTGCCATTTGTCTGAGTCAATATCAATTATTGCCTCTTTGTAGGTCTCGGGATCATCCCTATCTGATAAGCCGACATCAAGTTCACTGATGTCTTCTATCATAAGGCTTTGCTTCTGAGGTCCTTTTAGGATCCTCTTCGACCTACGGAGCTCGACTGGTTCTGGTGCTTTTATTTTCTGGCTTCGTGTAACACGAACATTATCAGTGGGCACTGATGCAGCTGGTCGTGCCCCGCGACCATGTTCCCTAGCGGGAGGCTGCTCTTGTGCAACTTGTTGCACAGGTTGATTGACAACGGGTTCTATTGGTGTGGTTTCAACTGTTGATCTAATCACAGGACTCCCACTGACTATGACATGCCTAGCAAGTGTTATATCATCACCCTTGTCTGCTTCGAAAGCTCCCACTGAACTTGAGTCCAAATAAGAAGATTTAGAGAACTCATGTTCGCGCGTGTCAAAGTCTTGAATTTCTTCAAGTTCTATCATGACATCTAACCTCTCTTCTTCGAGGTATTCTCCTTCTAAAAGCTTGACGTTTCTAGATACTATCACCTTGTGATCTTCAGCATGATAGAATTCATAGCCTCTCGTCTGACGAGGATAGCCTATGAAATATACTTTGACACCCTTGGCATCTAACTTATAAGTGAGCATCAGTTTGACTATCGTAGGACATCCCCAAGGTCTAATATAGCCCAGTGAGGGATTCTTTCCTTTCCATAACTCATAAAGAGTTTTCTCCACCGATTTAGATGGTACACGGTTCAGAATGTAGATTGCAGTTTGTAGTGCATATCCCCACAGATATTTTGGAAGAGTCGAGAATCCAATCATTGATCTCACCATGTCCAACAGGGTTCAATTCCTTCTCTCAGACACACCATTCAATTGTGGTGTTCCAGGAGGGGTCCATTGCGATTGAATTCCATTTTTCTTCAAGTAGTCGATAAATTCTTCACTAAGGTATTCACCTCCTCGATCTGATCAAAGAGTGACTATCCTTAGGTTCAATTCATTCTCGACCTCATTCTTAAACTCCTTGAATTTCCCAAAGGTCTCGGATTTATTCTTCATAAGATAAATATATCCATACCTTGAGAAATCGTCAGTAAAGGTAACGAAGTAAGGATAACCCCCACACTCATGGACTTTAAAAGGTCCACATACATCGGTATGTATGAGCTTTAAGCAGCGAGTGGCACGAACACCTTGTCCAACAAAAGGTTTGTTCGTCATCTTACCCTTAACACATGATTCGCATGTACCATATGATTCAAAATCAAATGGTTGTAAGTAGTCCAACTTCCTTAGTCTTTGAATCCGTGTTTCATTGATATGGCCTAGCCGACAATGCCATAGATAAGATGGATTATTCTTCCTATTTGAAGACGGTTGTTTGTTATGTATTTGAAATAAAGGTAGACTACTTTGTAAAATATATAAACCATTCACTAAGCGAGCCTTTCCATAATACTGGTCATTCAATGAAAAATAACAAGTATTATTCACAAATCGAAAGGAAAAACCCATATTGTCTAACAATGGAATGGAAATAATATTTCTGACAATGGATGGAACAAAATAAACGTTATCAAGTTCTAAACATTGTCCCGAAGGTAAATCTATCTTGCAGTGTCCAACGCGTTTGGCTTCAACTGGATTGTCGTTCCCAACATGCAAGTCGATTTCACCTTGCTTGACTAGCCTGTGATCAATTAGCCCCTGCACATTATTACAAATGTGTGAGCCACAGGATGTATCTAATACCCAACCATTGGAGTCAAAAGTAGTCATGTTCATTTCAATAACAAACATACCTGAGCTAGAAGCCGGCGGCTTCTTAGCTTGATCTGCCCTCAGCTTAGGACAATCTTTCTTCCAGTGGCCCTTGAGTTTGCAATAGAGACAAATCTCGATCCTAAGTCGAAATTTCGCCATCCTAAGATTGCGCCCATTCTTGCCACCCTTCTTCCTTTTGGGTCTACGATTGACCCTTAGGAACTCGTTGGCAATGGGTCTCTCGGCAATCAACTCTGTTTCTACCCCGACATTGGGATTCTGAATAGATTGCAACAATCTTTGCACGATCAAGATAATGGAAGCCTTAGCTTCTAGCTCCAAGCCATATCCAACAAGTTGTAAGAGGAAGTCAATCAATGACTTGACTTGTTTAGGCGACAGCTCTTCTGTCCCAAGTCTTTGGATAATCATGATCTTGATAGCTTCGAACCCTTCACACATCCTTGGAGTATCCAAGAATGAGGAGAGATGTTTGATGAATGTGTATTTTACACTTTCATTCGAGTCTTTATCACCTATTTTAGCTATCCTCTATGTTAATTTAGATATATTTTGATGCATTTTATTAGAATAGTGTCACGTTTCCCTTTAGATTTTATTTTACAGGTTTTGGTTGAAATTCGAAGATTTCCGGGCAATTATATTGAAGTTGATAAGGAATTGGTGTTTCAGAAGCCTATTTGGAGTATCTGAAGGTAACCGGATAGGATTTGGAGTCTAGGGGCCGAATCTGGAGGTTAGAAGGCTACTATAAGTCAGAAACCGAGTCCGAAAAGGGGAAGAAATCCAAAACCGCGTCGAAAACGCGGAATTCCGCGAAAAAGCCGCCGGGCGAACCGCCGCGGAGCTGGGGCGAACCGCCGGGCGCCCCACAATAATTCGAGGCCTATATATAGTTGCTCAGTTTTCTCCGAAAATCATTTCTTTCCAGACCTACTTTCTCACCTCTCTCTGTAGTTTTAGGTAGGGACTTCCCAAAGCCTGTTCTGGGGGTCCGTAGCTTAGGGGACACTTTTTCATATCAGTTTGGAGCTCGTAGGATCGCAATCATCCGGAGATTGACAACCTTCGGTAACTTTGTATCTTATAGTTTTATTCTACTTATTTTATTATATTCTTTCAACATGTTTTCTTCTATGATTTCTGTTGATTGCATGCCTATTATGAGTAGCTAAACTTATCGTTGGTGGTAGTATGTGAATTCTTAGCGAAGGGAAGATAATCATGCTAATGGCTATATCGCGCATTATACTCCGTGTCATTGCTTTATTTCGTTGATCAGGCACAACCTAAATTCTCGTATGTTGTATTGATTATTATGCACGATTGGACACTTGTCGACCTGGACGCGAGTTTATCTTCGTAGTGTTGAATAATTACGGAACACATTAGGACAGTAGTGATTGACTTGTCAGACCAATTATATTCGTAGTGCTTAATAACTGCAACAGAACACTAGATTGATTCAAAGATCTCTATGCAAGACCGAGGAATTTATGCATGATTATCGACCCGTTATGTTACGAAGGATCATACTATCACCAATCTCCATTATCTGCTAGAAACCCCTTTGCTATCTGCCTGCTGTTTTATATTCTCTTGTTAAATAGATAAAGCTAGTTATAGTCCTGAGAGAACGACACTCGAGTCATTCTACTGCTACACTACGGTTTTCGTTGTAGTTGTGGATTGCCTTTGGCTAATTACAAATATTATTTGCTGAATTCGGAACCGACAAATCCGCGTTCATCAAATTGGCGCCGTTGCCGGGGACTATACTCCTTTTTTTTGTTTAATTTGTTTATATTTTCAGCTTTAGATTCCTAATTCTACTAGTTTTAGTTTTCCTTTTTATTCTCTCTCTGATACTGCTTTCCTAGTCTGTTTCTAATTCCCCTTTCCTAGCCTTAGTAGAATATCTAGAATTATTCTCGATTTTTCAAAATTTCTAACAAGGCTAATTTTTAGTTTTGAGTTACTCCTGATACAGATTTCCAAGTATGACGACCTTAAAAGCCCGCTTGACACCGACGTTCTCGCAAGTCAGGAGGGGGTCAGCTATATACTTGGAAGAAGAGTTATCGGGGTACGAGGTAACAAGCACCATAGTGAGAAGGATACCAAGGTTCGAAGAAGGAGAGGATATGAATCCGATAAGCTTCATCAGGTCCTATGAAGAGGAAGTAGCAAAAGTTCCAGCAAAGGGGTTCACCGAGGATCAATTATGCAGGAAATTATTTCCTTTTGCTTTGGGATTTGAACCGAGGATATGGATAGCAAGGTTAGCACCAGGATCACTGAAGACCTGGAGCCAAGTAGTAGAGGAGTTCTTGGCACGTTTCATGCCTTACCATGAGACGATTGCACTAAGGAATCGGATCGAATACTTCAAGCAAGGAGAATACGAGCGGTTCTGTGACACCTATGAACGATTTGAGCTGTAGAAACGTGAGTGTCCCCACCACCGTTTCGACGATGGGGAGCTGATTTGGTTTTTTGTTGGAGGACTACGAGATGAAGTTAGGCTTCAAATAGATGGGATATGTGGAGGCTTAGAAGAATGTACAGTTGAAGAGGCAGTGAAGGTCTTTCAAACGTACGCCAATGGATCCGCACAATCCGAGAAAATAATGTCGAATGAAGTCGCCAACATATACTCAAATCAAGACGAAACTGACGAGTTATACGAAGGCTATTCTGAGGACGAAGACATCAGTGAGGAGGAGGAACTTGCGTTTTACGCAGGGATTAAAGCCATTGAGAGTGTCTTCGAGGTAGCACACGCAGGGCAAGCTGAGAACAATCTTCGCATCGAGAAGGCTTTTGAAGCAATCGAAGTAACTGAGCAACTTATCAAAGAGCTTAGCCTACTGAAGTGTGGAAGGTGCGGTAAAGAAGTCGAGGATACCCCACAGGAAGCAGTGTGCAAACCACCCGAGGTGAGGAGCGAATCACCCCCCGACTCCAGGGAACCGGTCAATCCTAGTCCTACCGATGAGACATCTGAAGCTGATCCTGAGCAACCTCCAGTTGTTGCTAACGAGGAGAATGAGTGCGAAGAGGTGAATCTACTGCTCCGAGGAGGCAAGATGACCAAAATTCCTAACTTTGTACGTCTAAGCGGGTGGAATCTACCGAGATCGATAATAGAGGGCCAAGCACAGAACAAGAGGTTAGCGGAAGTTCCAAAGAACCTCAAGAAGTTCCAGAAGGGAATGATGAACCAAGACCATTTATGATAGACATAGATGATGAAGAAGTCGAGGTAGGAACTAGTATGCCAGGAGGACTTCACAAATCTTCCAATCCATATGTTCCTCCGAAGCCACATGTGCCATACCCGAGTCGGATCAAACCAGCCAAGAAGGATATTCAAGAATCACCCCTATTCCAACGACTGTCAAAGGTGGAAGTCAATGTGCCCCTCTTAGAGTTAATCCAGAATATTCCAGCTTATACGAAATTCTTTTGTGAGATCAAGAACAAAAGGATTACTTCAGGAAAGGAAGTGAATGGGGTTGAAACGGTCAACTCAATTGCAGGATTGCCCATGAAGAAAAAGGATCCTGGCAGCTTCATCATCGACATCGCCTTAGGGAATGGACGAACTACGCAGGCAATGCTTGACTTAGGAGCTAGCATTAACTTAATGCCGTATACGGTATACAAGGCCCTGGAACTCGGAGAATTGACACCAACTGATATGGTGGTCCAAATGGCAGACCAAAGTGTGAAGAGGCCAGTCGGGATAATAGAAGACATCCTTGTGAAAGTGGACAAATTGATAATCCCAGCTGATTTTGTACTAATGAAGTCCGCGGACGAGGAAAAGAGCCATATCCGTGAGCACGTAGTACTACTTGGGAGACCATTCATGGCAACTACCAACACATGCCTTGAACTTAAGGGCAAGAAGATAACCATGGAGGCAACGGGCGAAAAGATTGAGTTGGTAGGATGTAGCATCAGAGATAAGGAAGTTGCGGAGGAGTTAAAATTTGTCGATTAGTACGAATCCGTAATTCCCGAATTTCATCATAGCCATGGCAATCGCGAACCACTTGAGGAAGCACTAACAATGCAAGCTGAGACGTGCTACATGACCGAAGAGGCAAGGGAACTAGTCGAAATAATGGATAGCACCCCAGAAATTCCCGCAGGAGAAGAGGTACTTGAACCTTTAGATGAAGAAGAAGAAGAAAGTGGGTTTCCTGAAGAACCTAGCTTAGAATTGAAACTGCTTCCTGCGCACCTCAAGTATGTATACCTTGGAGAAAATCAGAAAAAGCCTGTGATCGTCTCCTCACATATCTCCGACGATGAAGAAAGTAAGCTGATTGAAGTATTGAAGGAAAATTCCGCAGCTATAGGATGGGGGATCAGTGATATCAAAGGAATTAGCCCTACAAGATGCGTGCACAACATCACTCTAGAACAGGATGCCAAACCCGTTAGGCAACCTCAGCGAAGGATAAATCCAGCAATGCAAGAGGTGGTAAAAAAGGAGGTGATCAAGTTGCTAGATGCTGATATGATCTACCCCATTCCAGATAGTCGATGGGTGAGCCCGGTACATGTAGTTCCTAAGAAATCGGGAGTCACGGTGGAAGAGAAAGAGAAGGGAGAATTGGTACCGGTTAGGAAGACCACTGGATGGCGGATGTGCATTGACTACAAAAGATTAAATGCCGCCACTAAAAAGACCACTTCCCTTTACCATTTATAGATGACATGCTAAACCGCCTTGCGGGGCGGAAGTTCTATTGTTTTTTTTGATGGTTTATCAAGTTTCTACCAGATTCCGATTGCACCGGAGGATCAGGAGAAGACGACATTCTGCCCATTCGGAACATTTGCCTATAGGAGGATGCCATTTGGACTATGCAATGCCCCCGCCACTTTTCAAAGGTGCATGCTTTCTGTTTTCTCTGACATGGTAACTAAATTTGTTGAAGTTTTCATGGATGATTTTTCCCTTTTTGGTGATTCATTTGATGAATGCTTGCAAAGATTAGATCTAGTTTTGAAAAGGTGCATTGAATGCAACTTGACCTTAAGTTGGGAGAAGAGTCATTATATGGTTAGAGAAGGCATTGTTCTAGGACACATAGTTTCTGAAAGAGGTATTGAGGTAGACAAGGCTAAGATAGAAATCATTGAAAAACTTCCCCCACCTACTTGCGTGAAAGAATTGCAATCTTTTCTTGGCCATGTAGGTTTCATAGGAGGTTTATTAAAGATTTTCGAAAATTGCTAAACCTCTAAGTAGCTTGCTTGCTAAAGATCTGGTTTTCCATTTGTCCAATGAATGCTTAGTTGCTTTTAATACCCTTAAGGAAAAGCTTGTTTCTGCTCCCATTGTTGTGTCGCCTGACTGGAATCTTCCTTTCGAAATTATGTGTGATGCTTCGAATTTTGCTATGGGTGTTGTTTTATGCCAAAAAGTTGATAAGCAGTATCGTGTGATTTACTATGTTAGTAAGACTCTAGACTCCGCACAGGTTAATTATACAACTACTGAAAAGGAATTTTTAGCTGTTGTCTTTGCTTTACAAAAGTTTAGGTCTTATCTAATTGGACATCCTGTGAATGTCCATACTGATCATGCTGCTTTGAGACATTTGATAGCTAAGCAAGATTCTAAGCCTAGATTAATCCGTTGGGTCCTTTTGCTGCAAGACTTTGATTTGACCATAGTGGATAGAGCTGGTAGGGAGAATTTAGTAGCAGATCATTTATTTAGAATACCTAATATTCCTATTGATCCGATACCCGTCAATGAAGACCTCCCCGATGAGCACCTAATGAAGGCTAATGAAGAGCCATGGTATGCGGATATTGTAAACTATTTGGCTATGAATATTTGCCCCACTAACTTTTCAGCCTCGGACAAGAGAGCTCTTGCTAAGCAATGCAGGACTTACATATGGGATGATCCGCATCTATTCAAGGAAGGAGCTGATGGGATTCTAAGGAGATGCGTTCCACAAGAAGAGCAGCAAAGTGTACTGAGCCATTTCCATGAGCTTAACTGTGGCGGGCACTACAGTGGATTGAAGACAGCACGCAAGGTACTGCAGGCAGGATTTTTCTGGCCAACAATATACAAAGACGCTCGAAGTTTTGTGAAGAACTGTGACCCATGTCAACGAGGTGGTGGTATCGGCAAGAAGGATGAAATGCCCCTTCAAGGGAATCTAGTGGTAGAACCTTTCGATGTATGTGGCATTGATTTTATGGACCATTCCAAACAGTGGAGGCTATGAATACATTCTTGTTGCAGTGGACTATGTGACTAAATGGGTAGAGACAATTCCTACAAAAACAAATGACGGCGCAGTGGTTATGAAGTTCTTGAAGGAAGTAATATTCTCGAGATTTGTGTGCCCTAGGACAATCATCAGCGATGGAGGGTCACACTTCATCAATAGAACGTTTGCCTCCCTTCTTAAGAGATACAGTGTCCACCATAGTGTCGCTACATCTTATCACCACAAACATCGGGGCAAGTCGAAGTCAGCAACCGTCAAATCAAGAAGATCCTGGAGCGAGTAGTGAAGCCTAGTAGGAAGGATTGGGCAGGAAAATTGAATGATGCACTTTGGGCATACATGACTAGCTACAAGACGGTGATCGGGACCACTCCGTACAGACTTGTGTATGGGAAAGCATGTCATCTTCCCGTAGAACTAGAACACAAGGCATATTGGGCCATTAAGCACTCAACCTTGATATGGGAAAAGCTGGCGAGGAACGATTGTTGCAACTAGATGAGCTTGATGAATTACGACTAGGTGCTTATGAAAATGCCAAGATTTACAAGGAACGTACTAAGAAGTATCATGATCGTGGTATAGTACGTAAGGAATTGATTCCTGGACAAAAAGCTTTGGTATTTAATTCTCGCCTTCGACTATTTCCTGGAAAGCTCCGTACTCGTTGGGATGGACCGTACGAAATTATCGAAGTTGCTCCCCATGGAGCTGTTAAACTCTTCGATCCAAAGACGGGCAATACCTTCAAGTGAATGGCCAGCGGGTGAAGCTGTACTTCGAGATATCTAGTGATCAGAGGGAGGTTGATCACCTTGAGCTTACCCTTACCGCCTCCACTGAAGGTTAGTATGTTTTGTTTTCTCACGAGTTTGATTGAGTATTATAGGTAACTATACAAGCATTAGCTCTCACCTGATCCACTTTCGGCGTTCGGGACGAGCGACGACGTTCAGGTTTGGGGAGGAGGTTATCGCTAGTTATCTCTATACTTATCTTGCTTATGAAAAACTCGTGAAATTTTTGCATTCACGTTTACTGCTTTCCTAGGATAGTTTGCATGTTTTATATGGAGTTTATTGCCGAATTTTTTGAACTTTTTTATTGGGTAGATCAACTACTATGCCATTAATCGTATGCTTCATCTCTATGAATTTGTTTGAGGTTTTCTCGCTTGGCTTGTCACATTTATGTATTGCACTTAGTTAAGCTTGGTAGTCTCGACATCACTTAGTGGTGTTTTCTCTACTGCGGTTCACGAAGGCCTTTATAAGGATGATGCATGTTAGGGTCTTATGGTTGTTTTCCCGAGTATTATGTACCTAAGAGGCAACAAGTCTTCACCATGCTTTGAGATTGCTAAATGCCTAGGAAGGAGGTAGTGTGAGGTTGTGTGATCCTTTGTTTATAACCTATTCTTCCGAATAGGTTTGGGGAGGGGGTTACACCATCATAGACTTTTTCTGTTTTTCATTTTCGTATCGTGAGTTTATTTTTCCTTTTCCGTAATTTTGTACTCCAACCTATTCTTTCGAATAGGTTTGGGGAAGTCGTGTGAGTCATTTTGTTTCTCTTTTTGTTATGCTACTGCTGGCTAGAAAAATCGAAAAAAAAAAGAAGAAAAATTCAGAAAAAGAGAAAAAGAAAAAGAAAAAAGAATCTGGAAAGAAAAAAAAAAAAAGAAAAGACCCAAAAAGCAAAAGAAGGGTCCAAAAAAAGAAAGCCAAATAGCAGTTTAGCAAGTGTTGTGTCTTTTCCATTCTTGTAATGTTCGTAATCGTGTTTTTCTATTTTTTCTTTTTTGTCTTGAGTGTCATCTGTTCTAGACCACCCTCGTCTGCCATTCAGGAAGTGGTGAATAGCTTAAGACTTTACTTAGAGATGGTAGAATAGGGAGTGTTATCTTTTATAGGGAACCCTCCTTCGTTTGG
>CM051457.1:85618210-85646819 GCA_028274465.1 Plantago ovata
TGTTTTCTATGGAGTTTATTGCCCGAATTGTTTGACAACTTTTTATGGGAAGATCAACCGACTATGCATTAATTGTTGACTTCATCTCTATGAATGTTTTGCGGTTTTCCTCGTTGGCTGTCACCATTATGTATTGCACTTAGTTAAGCTTGGTCGTCTCGACATCACTTAGTGGTGTTTTCTTACTGCGGTTCACGACGGCCTTTTATAATAGGATGATGCATTTAGGGTCTTATGGTTGTTTCCGAGTAATTATGTACCTAAGACGGCCAACAAGTCTTCACCATCTTGAGATTGCTAAATGCCTAGGAAGGAGGTCGTGTGAGGTTGTGTGATCCTTTGTTTATCAACTATTCTCCGAATAGGTTTGGGGAGGGGTTACACCATCATTAGACTTGTTCTGTTTTTCATTTTGTATCGTGAGTTTTATTTTCCTTTTCCGTAAATTTTTGTACTCCAACCTATTCTTTCGCCGGTTTGGGGAAGTCGTTGTGAGTCTTTAGTTCTCTTTTTGTTATTCTACTGCTGGCTAGAGAAATCGAAAAAAAAAGAAGAAAAAATTCCAGGAAAAATAGAGAAAAAGGAAAAAAGAAAAAAAGATCTGGAAGAAAAAAGAAAAAAAAAAAGAAAAGACCCAAAAAAAGCAAAGAAGGGTCCAAAAAAGAAAAGCCAAATAGCAGTTTAGCAAAGTGTTGTGTCTTTTCCATTCTTGTAATGTTCGTAATCGTGTTTTCTATTTTTATCTTTTTGTCTTGAGTGTCATCTGTTCTAGACCACCCTCGTCCTGCCATTCAGGAAGTGGGAATAGCTTAAGACTTTACTTGAGAGATGGGTAGAATAGGGAGTGTTATCTTTTATAGGGAACCCTCCTTCGTTTGATGAGAGCCAGTACTGGTTCGACCTCTTTTGAGGAAAAGTCTTAACATGGTGGACAGCAGTAAGTCCTCAGTTTCATAGGCACGGGGCAACCATTCGTATCTTAGCATGCTTCATTACGTCGTCACTGACTAGGTCCAGGTAGAGAATGTTACGAGAGACTATCTTGTCTTTGACATAAGTGCTTATGTGGATGTATAAGTCAATCGAGGTATTTTCAACCTATATTCATGCTTTGATTTATATGGTTTTTGTTCATATGTTATTTGGTAGATTCATAGATTAGTTATTTTATTTGGCATGAGACTCCATTTTGTGTCTTGCATGTTTTTGTATTAGAGTCTAGCTTAGTGCTTGAGGACAAGCAAAGGTTCGGTTTGGGGAGTTTGATGAATGTGTATTTACACTTTCATTCGAGTCTTTTTCACCTATTTTAGCTATCCTCTATGTTAATTTAGCTATATTTTTAATGCATTTTATTAGAATAGTGTCACGTTTCCCTTTAGATTTTATTTTACAGGTTTTGTTGAAATTCGAAGATTTCCGGCAATATATTGAAGTTGACAAGGAATTGGTGTTCCAGAAGCTATTTGGAGTATCTGAAGGTTTCCGGATAGGATTTGGAGTCTAGGGCCGATCTGGAGGTTAGAAGGCTACTAGAAGTCAGAAACCGAGTCCGAAAAGGGGAAGAAATCCAAAACCGCGTCGAAAACACGGAATTCCGCGAAAAAGCCTCCGGGCGAACCGCCGCAGAGCTGGGGCGAACCGCCCCACACCGGGCGTGTGGGGCGAACCGCCCACACAATAATTCGAGGCCTATATATAGTTGCTCAGTTTTCTCCGAAAATCATATCTTTCCAGACCTACTTTCTCACCTCTCTCTGTAGTTTTAGGTAGGGACTTCCCAGAGCCTGTTCTGGGGGTCCGTAGCTTTGGGGACACTTTTTCATAGCAGTTTGAAGCTCGTAGGATCGCAATCATCCGGAGATTGACAACCTTCGGTAACTTTGTATCTTACAGTTTTTATTCTACTTATTTATTATATTCTTTCAACATGTTTTCTTCTATGATTTATGTTGATTGCATGCCTATTATGAGTAGCTAAACTTATCGTTGGTGGTAGTATGTGAATTCTTAGCGAAGGGAAGATAATCATGCTAATGGCTATATCGCGCATTATACTCCGTGTCATTGCTTTATTTCGTTGATCAGGCACAGCCTAAATTCTCGTATGTTGTATTGATTATTATGCACGATTGGACACTTGTCGACCTGGACGCGAGTTTATCTTCGTAGTGTTGAATAATTACGGAACACATTAGGACAGTAGTGATTGACTTGTCAGACCAATTATCTTCGTAGTGCTTAATAATTGCAACAGGAGACTAGATTGATTCAAAGATCTCTATGCAAGACCGAGGAATTTATGCATGATTATCGACCCGTTATGTTAAGAAGGATAATACTATCACCAATCTCCATTATCTGCTAGAAACCCCTTTGCTATCTGTCTGTTGTTTTATATTCTCTTGTTAAACAGATAAAGCTAGTTATAGTCCTGAGAGAACGACACTCGAGTCATTCTACTGCTACACTACGGTTTTCGTTGTAGTTGTGGATTGCCTTTGGCTAATTACAAATATTATTTGCTGAATTCGGAACCGACAAATCCGCGTTCATCAATATTTCACAATCTCATATGGTTCCTTGTCTCGAGATGGTGCAACCATATTGTCAGACATAGCATTCAGCAACAAGTTCTTTACAAACTCGGCCCTTTCCACTGACATTTCATAATAGCAATCATAGGTTGCCGTAGTGAATTCAGTGGGAGGTGGAGGGATAGGTTCGTCCAAGACGTACTCAACCTCATTATACCATAGCACCTTTCGTACCTCATGGATCCAATCCACGTAGTTTGGTCCTGTTAGCTTTTGCAACTCCAAGTTGGCAACAAGCTCGGAGGACGGTATAGCCATTTCTAATTTCCTAAAGAGAAATAATATAGAACGGAAATAATAAATCAACTATTGAAATATTATTTCTAAATACACAGTCAACATAACTAAACAACAAGGTCCTTTAGTTGTTTAGCTCCCACTATTTTCACATATGCTTGCCCCCAAAACAAACATACGGGTAATGTCCAACAAGTTACCGTAGTGGCCAAGATCCAAATCCATACTATGCTATACTCCAACGGGGGCTGGTCTCATAGCATAATATGACCGGTAGGACTATCCAATTGCGTCACGCAACTCTTGGGTGTTAAATCTAATTTAACCCGATGCTCAACATATTGTACCTATCGAGGTCGCTAGATACAATATGCAGTAAGTTATAACCATAAGCTTACTCTAATCTGACGATCACTGTGAGTCTGTAAGACGAGGTCGCCAATACAGGAAAACGCAATGAAAGTTCAGAATTAAAGCACCCTATGGAAAGTATATCAGAAATACATACATATATATATTTCTGCACTTATATTGGTTGGGGCTTGTAGCTTGAGGGTTGTTATCAGTCATCTACAAACAAATAAGGGCGCCGCCTACCCATCATGCATGAGCGGTCTACACGTAATGGATGCCGCCTATCCATTCTAGTTCTAAACGTGGTCAAGCACATAATGGGCGCCGCCTACCTATACATAACATATGCGGTTCGACAGATAAGAGGGCGCCGCCTACCCTCGCATGCATAGCGGTCGAACGGAAAGTAAAATACATGGTATTTAAACATGCATTGTCAAACAATAGCATATCGAGAAAACAAACAAGTAGTAGCCTATGTGGATGCCAAATGACTTCATAATTTCATTATGAAAATTATAATCCCATACTTATAATCTCTATGAAATAATTGAAAATTTGGACTAGATTGAAAAAAAATCGAAAATTCTATTGACCAGGTAGCAATTTTTGAAAACCCGAAGTACTTAATTGTAATTTTGAAACCTTTGAGGTGTTAAATCTAAAATTCAAAAGTAGAAGGACTAATTTGCAATAAATAATAAATTGATAAATTACAAATAAGCCCTTTAACTTTATACTAATTAAATTTAACCCTTCTAGTTAAAAACAATTATAATTAAATCATATTTATATTCCAAATATAAATTCAATCTACAAAATTTTCAAAAATTCGATTTTGGGTCCAACCCGGAAAAAATATATATATATATATATATATATATATATAAATACGGGACGGGACCTAGTCCCGTCCCCTAACGTGCCTGCGGCACGCAGACGCCGAGCGCCTGCGCTTGCTGCAGCCGGTCGATATATATATATATATATATATATATATATATATATATATATATATATATATATATATATATATATATATATATATATAATATATATATATATATATATATATATATATATATATATATATATATATATATATATATATATATATATATATATATATATATATATATCTATATATATATTTATTTATTTATTTATTTGTTTTTTGAAAATTATAAATTCTAAATTTACATAAAAAACAAAACTTTTGAAAATCGAATTAATCATAGAATCAATTGCATCCACATAAACTACAAAATCATACAACATATATACGTATATACGTAATCAATTAACCTAGCTCTGATACCACTGTAAGAAAATACAACCAGAGTTACCCCCAGGGTACGCAACGGAATTTCAAAAAATTTCTTCACATGCAGGTTAATTGATTATGTATATGCCGTATATATTTAAACACGTCAATTAGAAGATTTACAACACTCCAAAAGCAAGCACATCTTCCAAGTCTTCGTAATAATCCGGTGAATCTTCTCCTTCGTCGAAGTCGAAAATATCTGCAATACTTTGATTATCTGCAAGACAATAAAAGTTAGTTTCCAGCTCCTAGAACCTCAACCTTGGTATCCACGGATGAACAACTTATCGGAAGAATGCTAGGATATTCTTTGTGTGACCAAGAAGATGGGGCGGCGGTTTTCCTCCGGTGAGAGGGGTGGCACGCGTGGCTAGTATGGAGAGGTTGGGGAGAGCTTTTATTTTCTCTAAGAAAACTGGTAGAATAACTCTGTGAAAGTCTATTCAATTGTGTGTCAAAAGCTCTCTAATAGTCTACTATATATATTAGTCAATAGAAGTCTAAAGCATAAGCAATTAGACTTCGTAAAGGAATAAGAATCTAATTCTTATCGCACTAGGAAACCAATTTCAAGTCTAGATTCATTCCCAATCAAATTAAAACTCAATCAGGAAAATCTAACTTATCCCTTGGACTTCTAATAGAGGAAGGAGTCGAACTCCTTCGCCTACTCCATCTCGTGCGCGCGCGTGTGTCCCAAGGGAGATAGGTGGGTCCCGATTTTGGGACCCACTTATAGTTCTAAGGCAATTCAAACTCCAAGTAAATTTTTCCCATGTGCATATGTTAATTCTAAATTAACATATCCTTTCAAATCAAACCTCTATTATATTTTAAAATATAATCTTTAATTGTATTTACATAAAATACAATTAATTAGCAAATTCAATTAATAATTCCAAATCATTAATTGATCCGCTAAATATTATAATTAATTCCAAATCAATTATAATCCATCAATCACAATTAATTCCACATCAATTGCGATTCCATCTTCAAGGATATTCGGATAAGCTGAATCACCACATAGTGTGACCCATAGGGCCTCATTGTATTAAGCAAGTCCTAGACTAGGCAAAATGGAATTCCTAGACGATTCCATTTGCAATATTAGTACAGGAGGACGTTTGAGAGGTTTCTCAAAGTAAACCCTTTCGTTGCGAAGTCTGTTGCGCTCAACGCGGCGATGGTAACGTCTCTTCATCTGACTGACTCGAATGCATCTAGGATCGATGAACTGTTTATCCCAATAATACATCCACGGGCGTCTTCAGTGATTTGTATGGTGAATCCAATATCTATAATGACTATCATAATAATATCGATACGCTGGCAGCGGTTTTACCAATCACAACTATGAACGACTATGAGCAGTGCTCTCCTGTGCTACACATGAGAGATGAATCCTTCACAGAAACACTTATCATCCTCATTTGTATGTAGCCATAATCCTGGATCGTGTCTTAGGTCAACTGCTTATTCAGAGCTGACATCGACGGGTCCAACAAGGATATGGGGCAACAAATGTGATGATAAAGTCCTGTAAGTCCAAAGGACGACTGGCATCACTTTAACAACTTACCGGTTCCCATAGACACTTCGGTGTAGAGTATACATCGATGGGAGTGTCCGGTGGGTACTTCCATTGTTCGGTAATCATCCTTCGAACAACTATGCGCAGTTATGGGAACGTTTCTTGACTGTCCAACAATCCGTTTCGTGGCCGTGGGATCGGCTCACACTTGCTCCAACAAGTATAACCTCCACACATACTAGTCTCAGCTGGTTCATTCAGACCCCTACATCTGAGATGAACCTCGACTAGGGAGAGTTTGGGATAGATGATAACTCACATAGCTCCCACTATCTGTGTGATCGGTCATCTATCCTAGGGGACATGTTTAATATCAATACAGACAGAAATAGAGATATGACATGCTGCATGCCTGGTGTAATATAAATATGAATGCGATACTCAATAGTCAAACAACAAACATATATTATATTACGTTGACCTGTGTAATAGTACATATATGCCCTCTATAAGGGCTGCATGCCCTTAATAAGAACTGTCTCTAGGACATATACACTATCAAGTATACCAAAGATGAAAATAAGGAAGTTGAAGAGTTGGACGAAATTTTTATTGGCACAACTGCCAACATATCCTTTTTCAATTATTTTTTACTTTAAAAAAAATTTATTATTATTATTAGTATTAGAAGTTGTTATTATTTGAGGGTATAGGGTTTAGGGTTTGGGGTTTAGGGTATAGGGTTTAGGGGTTAGGTTTAGAGTATAGGGTATAAGGTTTAGAGTATAGGGTATATGGTATAGTGTTTAGGGTAAAATTCGTGGATTCCATAGCACGTCTTGCACTTGATTGAGCAACATCGGTGGAGACGCATATGGTTGAACGTCTTTCATAATGATGATACAGAGGAATTTATAATGTAAGTGTTCGTGCTACTGGCAAATTAACAGCGTAAGTCTTGGCGAGGCATAACGATTAATAACGTAAGTAGTCTTTATAATACATAGCAATACAAGAACGTATGGCTTGATGGTATAGAGCAATTGACTAATGAGACTCATATTGTGGAACAGAAGTATTGATGATACATATGAAATAAGAACGTAAGTG
This sequence comes from Plantago ovata, assembly GCA_028274465.1. Classification (NCBI taxonomy): domain Eukaryota; kingdom Viridiplantae; phylum Streptophyta; class Magnoliopsida; order Lamiales; family Plantaginaceae; genus Plantago; species Plantago ovata. The sequence continues at coordinate 85,625,370 of CM051457.1, forward strand.
TTTCTTTTTGACCTGACACACATAGAGCGCGCGTCTTTGTCGTTTTCCACGTTTAGAGCCTCGATTTACCATTCTTTTGTGATGTCTTGCGTAAATGGACATAAACTGGGGCACCTGGCGTGCACATGCACAGGTAAAGTTTAACATAACCATCAAAACTAATCCAACATAAACAAATTGGAGGGAAAATTCAAAAATATTAATTGACCAGAATGCCCTCTCTTTGAAGAACAAATAATTTGAGCCATAAGGGTATTTTGGTACTTCAACATGGGTAGTTATAACTACCTAGCACATCCTCTTCCGATTTCTCTCGCACGGAGTCCTAAATACGTTACCAAATAATCCTAATTTTATTCTAAATACAATATTTTATTCAAAATTTTTCAAATTTTGAATTTTAGGTTCGAACCCGTAATTTTCCAGAACCGAAAAACTCAAAAAATCACAATTTGGACATAAACGGGGGCACCCGGCGTGCCCAGGTATCTGTCTAGGGCGTGCCCTAAGCCCACTCCTGGTACTGGCGCCCGGGCAGGGAGTGCGCTAGCCAGTACCGGGCGTGTGCCTAGGGCACGCTCGGGATAGGTACCTCGGCACGCCGGTTGCCCCCGTTTATGTCCAAATTGTGATTTTTTGAGTTTTTCAGTTTTGTAAAATTACGGGTTCGCCGTTTAAGTTCGGGCTCGATTTTTTAACACAACACCTTCATAAAGAAAATCAACAACATTACAAAAGAGCAATATGAAAAACTAATTGACACTAAGGAAAAAAGTTTAATCACTGCCATTAACACCTTAAATCCTAGGCAACATTCAGATTTAAGAACAGGTTCCGTATGTGTTGTAAGATGAGATAACATCACAAAACATCATGACAGACTAGCAGTACTTAGATCTAGAGAAGCACTACGATTTACTAAATTGGCTCAGTCTAATGAACACCAGTTTGCAATCAGACATCATAATATGCAATGAAATTCTTGCTAATAACCGGGAGCTCACGGGCAGACAACATCATTGCAATGAGAGACAAAGGGAGGCCTGCTAGGTTCTCCTCGACATCAGCAGCATCAAGATGGTAGAGGTAAACATATTCAAATGTTCCCATCTCTTTAAGTGGAGACGGCAAGGTATCAAATGTTGCATCATCTTGCACATATACAACTCCACAGAACTGGCGCTTCGCATCGAGGTCATCAAATAGAGCCTTTAGATCATCATCAGAATGCAGAGTTCTTATGCAAGTAGGCCACTCCTCATCAATCTTGGCAAACCAGGCCTCACTTGGCAGATTTCCAGCCCCAATCTTTCTTCCAATGAGCGCCAAGAGGTTTCCGAGTTGAAACTGCCCGGGATCAACCTGATGAATCCAGAAATAGTGGCCACCAATATAGTCCACCTTATGGTTACTCGAAAGGGCCTGGAATCGGCCACCGTGGTGCACTCGAATGCTGCGAAGGTGAGCATACCGTCCTAATCGAGTAGTGAAAATCACAAGTTAATAAAACATTCAATAGATAAAAGTTATCAAATAAATGAGTACACAAGAGAATTTGTGGGATTTATACTGAACCAACCCAAAATCAAGATAATTATGTTACTCTTCGTCTCTTTTATGTCCATTTAAACCCATCACAAACCAGCCTAATCTAACAGATCACAAAGAATACTAAGAGCCAACAATAATGTCTAATTAACAGTCCAAACAAGACAATTAGCAAGCAATTTTGTATTAGTATTCTTCCAACATCGGACAATTTTCTTTCCATGCATCAAGTAGTTTAACACATATGCATATCATCGATCTAAATGATTACATTCAAACACTAATACAAGGATAAAGGTATTTACATGAAAACCCCTGAAAACTGAATATTAAGAGTAATAGTAGTTTAACAGTCCAAACCACATCCTTGCCATAAATTATGTCTTTTTAACACAGCAAACAAGACAATTAGCAAGCAATTCAACATCAGACAATTCTCTTTCCATGCATCAAGTAGCTTAACACATATTTCCAGTAGATCATCGATCTAAATGAGTACATTCAAACCTCTAAAATCCGAAGATTAAGAGGGATAGTACTATACCATGGTGGTAGTAGTATCTTGGGAAGGCGCCAGAACCACATCCATGATCTCCTAGAAGTGAACGCCACATTTTTCTTTTAATTTCATATTGTTCTTGTTAAAGTCAAGCAACTGTTGGATGAGCAACAACTACCACCAACTGCTCCTACTGAAACCACAGTGTACGAGGCAGAAATCACTGCTCCACGGAAACGTGGACGCCCAAGGGGCAGCACAAAAACTACATGGATTCTTCACACTTATATTTATCCAACAGTTATACCTATTCTATGTACTGATTAGAAGCTATTAACACCAATTGTTTGTTATTATTAGGGCGAATTACATACAGTACCCCTTTTAGATGTCCTAATTGCATGTAAGGGACTATTAGTTCATCAATTACGTATAGCCTCCAACAGGATGGATTTTAATTACATCCAGGTCCACGATCTTGACTTCCGGCGAACTAAAACATTGAAAAGACAATTTTATCCTTACCGAAAAATCTGATTATTCTCTCACCCAAACAAATTCATTTTGCGTTTATTGCACAATAATCCCTAATATTTTCTATTTTACAAAAATGACACGAAGTAATTCAAAATTAAGCCATATAATTTATACAAATATTAGAATACCCCTAAAAATTTATTATAAATCAATCCAATAAAATTTGTATTTACAATATAACCCAAATTTATTTTAATAGAAATGAATTTTTTTTTATTTACCTTTCTTCTTCAAAGCTCCGGTCACCAAAATTATCACCGGAGACCGGAGCTTTCGGAGCTTGCAGCTCCCATTCTGGGAGCCACAGCTCCAATCGAGAGGTGTCGAAGCTTACAACTCTCGATCATCGGAGATTACAGAAGCTCTTAAAGAAGCTCCCATTTAAGCTCCGATCTGGGAGCTTACAGAAGCTCCCGATCGGAGCTTACAAAAGCTCTGATCGGAGCTTCTGTAAGATCCGATTGGGAGCTTCTATAAGCTCCCAGATCGGATCTGGGAGCTTTCCCATTCAATGTCTGGTACCGGATTCCGGTATTCCGGTACCAGAATCCGGTAGTGGACTTGGAGAAGAAGAATAGAAGGAAAATAGAAAAGAAAAAAAGAAAAAAGAAAAAATTAAAAAAAGTAAAAAAGAATAAGTAAAATATAAGGCCATGTTTGGTTGTATGAAAGAGAAAATCTCAAAATTTTATGGTCAACACCGGAACGGCCAAATGGGCTTGGATGTAATTCTTTGCAAGATGGTCCTTCAGATGAAAAGATGTCATCTAGCATGGGGTCCAGAAGTAATATTCCCTTATTATTATCTATGAACAAAGACTTGTGATGCAGGGGGAGGTGTTATGGCATCTTATACAATACAACATGCATTTTCAGGTTTGAATGGTCTGCCTCCTGCACTGTCGAAGGTTTGTCTACTAACTTGCAATTAATACTGCCTCATAGCTAGAATCTCTATGATTTCTTACACTTCTAATTATATCAATTGCTAAACAAAGGCACAAAGAGTTGTGATGATGCAGTAGTTACATCAGCTTCCAAGGAAACTGCAGCTCTTAGAAAGCGTGGCCACCCTCGTAAAAGCGCAGATTGTAAGATACCAAGCAATATTGTCATTAATATCCATTTCTTTAATGCTATCATTCACATTATTTTTCTGTCACTACAAGACCTACATTCACCCTCTCTTTTTGTTCTCGCAGCACCAGCTCCGTTGGCACAACCATGGAGAATTAAGGTGCATTTTAATGGGAGGTTTGTCCGAGACCCAACTGGTGAAGTGCACTATGCTTATGGTAGGGTCGCGTACATATACGTCGAAGACAGGAACACCTTCGACTATGTGGCTTTGTGCGCTGCCATCTGGGGAAGGCTGACAGGTCCAATGAAGATGGGCCTTATATGGTTTGTCAACCCAAACATCCCTAGGCTGACTAAATCCCTCAAACCCTTGCAGCAAGATAACCATGTGCCTAAGATGTTTGATCTGGCAACCCGCAATTCAAGCAAAGACATCACGGTATATGCACAAACAACAAGAATGATATGGGAGGAACGTGGCCCCTGGTTTGTGAAAGTGTATCATCTGCCACGGTCGATCAAGGGAATGTGCTGGTGCAGGAAGATCAAGTTCGAAACAGTCTGGAACCAAGTCCTTGCTCGAGAAGGTGATGCAGAACAACTGGGTGCTGCATTCGTACCAAACTGGTATGTTACTGAAAACTGCAATCCGTTACCCGAGGCACCTCGCAGCTTGCGGGGACAAAATCAAGCAACTCAAGTCATCCCCTTCAGCTTTTGGACTCTGCTGTCCCATTGAATCTTTTGTCATCTCATGATCCTGTGTTTTGAACTCATGACAATTTTTACTTTTAATGTTGATACATCTACTACCAGTTAGAATTCTTATATGTAATCTATATTAAAGTTGGAGGGAAAATGTTAAAAATTCTAAAAATTCAACATGGGTAGTTACAGAATTGGAGGGAAAATTCAAAAATTGTTAATTGACCATAATGCCCTCCCTTTGAAGAACAAATTATTTGACCCAGAAAGGTATTTTTGGTACATAAACATGGGTAGTTATAACTACCTAGCACAACTCTTGATTTCCTTCACACGGAGTCCAAAATACGTTACAGAATAATCCTAATTATATTTCAAATATAATATTTTATTCCAAATTTATCAAATTTTGAATTTTTGGTTCGAACCCGTAATTTTACATAACCGAAAAACTCAAAAAATCACATAAGGCTAAGAATTTTTGGTTCGAACCCGTTTTCGAGGATCTCAACTCAAAAACGCCGTAGACGCTCTATGAGTGCCGCGAAACCAATTGAAATACTTACGTTCCACTAGATAAGTCTCGCAAGTGTCAATTGCACTATATCATCAACACTTACGTTCCACTAGATGAGTCTCACGAGTCAATTGCACCATATCATCAACACTTACGTTCCACTAGATGAGTCTCACGAGTCAATTGCACTATATCATCAACACTTACGTTCCACTAGATGGGTCTCACGAGACGCAGCAAAAAAAAAAAAAAAAAATGAGTCTCACGAGTCAATTGCACTATATCATCAACACTTACGTTCTTGTATTACTATGTATTCTGAAGACTACTTACGTTCTCAATTGTTATGCATCATTAAAACTAACGTTCTTAATATCCTAGTACCATGAACACTTACATTATCAATTTTCTCTATATCAAAATTAAGACTTACGTTCAACCACATGCGTCTCCACCTACGTTGCTCATTGAAGTAAAAGTCATGTTATGGAACTAATGTTTTTTTACCCTAAACCCTATGCCATATACCCTAACTCCCCAGAAAATTACATTTCCCTCCACATTGTAAAAAGAAGATTTTCATTTCCCTCCCTCCCTCCTTTTTAAATTTATTAGGCGAATTATAAAAAGTAAATTCCAGTGGTTTAACTTCGTTATTAATTTTCATCCTTGTGGTTTCTGCTGTCAACTTATCACCAGAAGTCCAGAACGACGAATAACCCTATCTGAATACCAATTGGCCAATTTCACGTCTGGTAATGAAGGAGAATTGGGTCTCCGATTCGAGCGATGTTAGTGGAGGGTATGGTAGTTCAATGAATACAGAGTATTTCTCTAAATATGAGCCACGATTGGCGGGGTACGAGGACAGGATTGACAACCTGGAGGATCAATTGTTCTATAGATAATGTTTGAAAGTGGAGAAGGATATGGCAATGGCAGTGACGAAGGACGAAGACGAAGAAATTGAAGTAGTTAAAGAGACACCACCCAAAATTGTCATGACTGATTCTCAATATGTTGATGATTATGATAATTTGGGTGACTATGAGGAAAGGAGATGGGGCTACATGAGCGATTGAGGGAGCTTGAGAATCGAATTAGAAAATTCGAAGTGCGCTTTGATATGTACTTGTTAGGAAACTTGTAATTCTGATGAGCAATTAACCATGCTAAATTATGGAAAGTCCAGTAACTAGTACTCTTAAGGTCCATAGGAATTTAGAATTTTAAGGACATTGTAAAAGAGGAACGTTTGCTGAAGACTTAGAGTAGGTGCTAGATAGGTTGGTTTTACCGCTTATGATGTATCTTGTATTCTGAAAAGAAATACAACCTATTGAAGCATTTGCTGATGATGTACTTTGTTTTGCACAAACAAATTATTGAAGCTTTTAGAACCGTTCAGAAACTTGAAGAATTCGAAGATCTGAAGACTAGAAGATTTCTGAAGACTGGTATCTACAAAGGCACATGTTGCTCAGAAAGTGGAAACTTCAGCAACAGCATTGCATAAGTGACAATCTAAACGACAGAGTAGGTTGTGCTTGCTGAAACTGAGACTGACCACTTGCTGATGGAACATTTGTGACCTCTTGCTGAAAGTACTTGTATTTGCGCTACAATGTTACTGTTTGAATTTCATTCAAATAAGCATTAAATGCAAAGCATGCACGCGAAGGACATGAAGACTAGAAGACAAACAAGGACGTTGCTGAAAGTACAAAAGAAAGATAGTGACATCTTAAGGAACAAAAGCCTTAGAATTTGAAATTCAAACGGCTCCTTATTTTCACTCTAAATAGAGGTCATCCGGCAAAGAGTTGAAGTGTGTCAACAACGTGATCAAACTCTCACTTGTGCTTAAACTCACATACCCTTCAAATACTCTTTACTGCCATTGATCCGTTCCAAGACTTAAAGCTTGAAAAAGCTACTTGTGAAGAAGTAGAACTTACACGACTAAGAAATTAGTTAAGTGTTCTTTCTTTCTCTCGAACAAGAACAAGTCTTGACACCAGAAACAATCAAACTTGTTTACTGCAAAGTATTCAAAGTTTTGTTTCTTAGATTACTTGTTGTAACTGAATAAGTTATAATTAAGTTATCTCATCCCAAACCTCTCTAACCGAAAATACACCCTTTTAGGCGTGATATTCAGGGGGAACATAATCGAGCATAGTGTTGCTGATTAAAAGTCCCAAGTTTGGTGGAGAACAAGGTTTCGTTCTCTAGTTAGGTTGGAAACGAAGCAAGTGTGCTTTGGTTTCTGTTTGGATCGCTCTAGATAGGTGTTGTAAGGAACCTCAAACTTATCTTAGTGGATTCTGTCCTAGAAAGCACAAAGTGGATTAGTTGAGAGATTACGCCACTCTCAGATACCACTATAAAAGTGTTTGTGTGATTTACTTACTGCATTTAGTTTTCATCAAAGCATATCTATCTGTACACAGTCACTCACTTCACTTGCTGAAACTATCACTTACTGACAAAGCACTTATTGTATCAAAGACTTCCGCTCTCTGATTTTAAGTATCAGCAAAACTAGTTACTGAGAAGTAACTTGCGCTTCCTGAGAAAGTTAAGTATCAGCAAACTCATTACTGAAAAGTAATAAGCCCTTGCTGAGAAAGTTTTAAACGACGAAAGTTTGAAAAGACCATTCACCCCCCCTCTAGTCTTTTCTTGTTGTTTAAACGACGAAAGTTTGAAAAGACTATCAGAGCGAGGTTCTTTAACCTTCAGCACTGAACCTAGACCCCTTAGGTGCTTTCCGTAAATCATTCTCACTTGATCAGTTTGGTAGTCTTTTTGCTGACAGGATGTCTTTAGGAGATGCTCCCTTGCTGAAGCTGGAAAACTACGAAAAATGGCGAAACAACATGTTGCTACATCTTGAGGCCATTAGTGATGAGATGGTTACTGTCATTAATGATGGACCTATCAAAATCACTAAGGTTGAAAGAAGTTTTCCTCACAAAACCACAGAAGATGGAAAGGAAACTATCTTAGGCGAACCAGTTGATACTGTCGTTCCAAAACCAAGAGAGGAATGGACTTCCGACGAAGCCAAGAGATTCCGTCTTGATGGCCAAGCAAGAAACATCATCATTCGATCAACTCCAGATACTATACAGTGCAAACTGTGGGGTGCTTAAAACTGCTAAGGAAGCTTGGAAAATGGTTCAAGATCTTTGTGCTGGATCTGACAAAACCAAGCAAAACAAACTCGAAGTGATGAAGTTAAAGTTCCAGAACTTTAAACAAGGTACAAATGAGTCACTGGAAGACTTGGACTTCAGATTCACAACTCTAGTTAGTGAAATGGCAGCCTTGGGTGTTGGAAATCTTTACTCAGATTCTGAGAAGGTAAAAACCATCATCAGAAGTCTGAACCAAGAATGGATCCACACTCAGAATTTCTACTACAATCAAGGAATGTCAGACATTACACCAACAGAGTTATTCTCTCATCTTGCTACTGTCAACTACGAGACAAAGCAAAGAGAAAATGTGTTTGCTGAAAAATCGCAAAACATTGCTCTTGCTGCAAAGCCGTCATCTTCTGAAAAGAAGAATGATAAAGAACCTGTTGATGGAAATGTTTTGGTTGTTAAAAACATGAAGAAATTCATCAGTAAGGAACTTGAAAGGCGAGAAGCAAAAGAGAAGCTGAAAAAGCATCTTGGTAACAACTACCATAAGTACAAGAATGAGACTGGCTCGCTGAACAAGCAAGCTCAGCAAGCAACCTCATCAGAAGAACCAGCAGTTGGAAATGATCTATGCTTTTACTGCAAAAAGCCTGGACACTTCAAGGAAAATTGTCCTTTGCTGAAAGGCAAATCTGCTGAAAAGAAGAAGAAGTTCAAAAGAGCTTTTATTGCTGAAGAAAAGAAGAAGCTTCAAGCAAAAATTGATGCATTATGCATTGATACTAGCTCCGAAGACAGTGAGGATGAAAGCTCAGACACTGACGATGAAGAAGCCACTCTTGACGTAGAGATTGGCAAGGAAGTTTGTGGAATAGCTATGGAAGCTTATCCAGATGTGTCAAACTACGAGTTCTGCCTCATGGCCGGTTAGGTAAACAATCCTACCTCTGACTCTGACTCAGAAAGTGAAGACGAGATTGACCTTGACAAGATTCAAGGAGAAATCGAAAGATTTGAGAAAACTCTGAGCAAACAGCAAGAGAAACTACAAAATGCTGAAACTCTGACCAAGCAGACTACTGAAAAGTACACCTTGCTGAAAGAAGAGACAGAAGAAAAGGATGCTGACATAAGGCGTCTAAAGAAGTTGATTGCTGAAGCTAGAGAGAAGAATTCTCAAATGGCAATATAATTGGAAGAGTATCAGTCCTCAATTCTAAAGTTACTTGATGAAATCCAAGAGATGAAAAAGATGAAAATCAATTTCAAATCTTATGCTGATCCAAGTAATACGCTGACTGAACTAAACTCTTATTTGAGAGATCCATCTCAGAAAGAAGGTTTAGGTGCAACGTATGAAGGTGATGACGTAATAATCTTGAGTAAAGACAAATCACCGATTTCCTTTGTACGTGCTACTGATAGTGGTCAACCAGAACTCTATCAGTTTGGTCAATCTAAGGTTGCTGAAAAATGCAATCAAGTACCTACGACCATAAAGCCTGCTGTTGCTACTCAAAGTAACAAGACTTTAAAAGGAAAACAGGTTGCTGAGAAGCAAACTGTAAAGAAAAAGGATGTTGTAAAGCATTCCGCCAAACAAGTTGCTGAAAAGCAATTTGTTAAGTCAAAAGGCAAGATTACTAAAAGCAATCAGAAGACCTTTGCTGACAAACCTGAATCAAGTAAGGTTGCTGACACAAAAGCTCAGCATTCTCCGAAAAGTGGACTAGGTTTGAAAACCAAGCAAAGTCAACTTTTTCACGAGTATAAGCAAAGTCAGCAAAGATACTTCAAAGAGATGAACAAAATCAAGCCTAAGAGTTCTAAAAAGACTCAAAATGCTAGGGATAGAAGGAACCTTCCTAGAAAAGAACTTACTGAAAAGTATGTTCAGCTAAAAGGTCAACCGAGCAAGACACCACATCAGAAAGTGGATTTGATCAGCACGAATCAAAAGTCTTTTAGCTCAAAACCTCCTAGTTCCTCAGCAAGTAGAAAACAAGTCAAAGTTGAAAAACTTAAGACTTGGGTTTCCACTGGACGCATTCTTGAACATGTTAATGGACATCCAATATTGGATAATTAACTTGTTTGCTCTTGATTGTGCAGACTTCAGCCACGGAGACAAACGATGCAATCTGGCACTTTGACAGTGGTTGTGGAAAGCACATGACGGGCAACAAGAATAACCTTATAAACTATAGACGGTGGTCTAAAGGTCCAACAATAAGGTTTGCTGGTGGAGGCTCTGGTTCTACAAAAGGCTATGGTGACGTGAAGTTAGGATGCATTACCATTACGGAAGTTCTTTATGTCAAAAATCTTAAGTTTAATCTTTTCAGCATGAGTCAGTTTGCTGACAAAGGATACTTCATCAAAATCAAAAGTGATGAATGTAAACTTATAGATTTCGAGAAAAAGAAGGTTATTATGGTTGCAAGAAGATCAGGAGGCTTGTACATCGTAGATTGGTCTTCAGCAATCGTTGAAAAATGCCTTGTCTCAGATCACGATTGCCTTGCTGAAAAAGCATGGTTATGGCATAAATGAACAAGTCATCTAAACTTCAAGACGCTGAATAAGCTGTCTAAAAAGGCACTTGTAGTTGGATTACCTAAGGTTACTTTTAAGAAGGATGGTGTTCGCAATGCATGTCAGCAAGGAAAGCAAACCAAATCTTCTTTTAAGAACAAGGCAGTACCGTCAACTACAAAACCTTTACAACTCTTGCACATGGACTTGTTTGAATCTTCTTCAACAAGCTATGCTGGTAAGAAGTATGGTCTGGTGGTGGTAGATGACTATTCAAGATTCACTTGGGTAATATTTATCAAGCACAAATCTGAAACAAGGACTGAAATACCTAACTTGCTGAATAATCTTGAAGTCATGAAAAATGACAAGGTAAAAGTCATAAGGACAGACCATGGTACTGAGTTTGTAAACCAGTACATAACTGAGTATTGCACTTCAAAAGGAATACAACATCAGTTATCCTCAGTAAGGACACCACAACAAAACAGTGTTGCTGAACGGAAGAATCGTACCCTAAAAGAAGCCGCAAGAACAATGCTTGCCGGCACTGAAATAAGTGAGGCTTACTGGGTTGAAGCGATTAATACCGCCTGTTACACTCAAAACAGATGTTTGATTACTAAGGAATACAACAAAATTCCATATGAGTTGTTTGTTGGTAGACCTCCTAATATCACTCATCTAAGAGTATTTGGTTGTAAGTGTTTTGTTCTTAATAACGGTAGAGAATACCTAAGAACATTCAACCAAAGGCAGATGAAGCGATATTTCTCGGTTACTCCTTGCATAGTAAAGCTTATAGAGTTTACAACAAAAAGGCACAAAAGATCGAAGAATCAATGCATGTTGTATTCTACGAAAAGACACAAGGAGTGCCTGCTGAAGAAGAAATATCAGAATGTATGAAAGTTAATCATACATGAGCAAAGAACTGAATCCAATGCTAGGCAAATCAAGTCAATTGAACTAAATGATGATTCTGACAATGACTCTCCTCCCCCAAGTCATGACAAGATAAATATAGTTCACGACAAGGAATTTCCAGCAAAAGACGCAGTTGCTCCGGAAGTTGCTGAAACTACGCAACCTCCCGTGCCTGCTGATGAGTTACCACAATCTAGCAATGCTGAACAAGCAGTTGCTGATGAACCTATCTCAGCATAGACACAAAATCCCAGTAGTACTGAACAAGTACATGCTGAAGAGTCACATGCTGATGAGCAAACATATCCAGATCCAACGAGCAGAAAACCTGTTAATAAATGGATTAGAGATCATCCCTCTACGGATATGATTGGTGATATTGATAAACGCCAAGTGACTAGATCCAAAGTTTCTGCTACTCATGGACTTGCTGAAGAAGCAACTATCGTAGAAGTAGAATCATTGTTCTCTTGCTTTGTTTCATAAATTGAACCTAAGACCATAGAAGAAGCTCTAAAGCATTCTGAATGGATCAAGACAATGCAAGAAGAACTAGATCAATTTGAAAGGAACAAAGTCTGGAAACCTGTACCACTTGCTGAAGGCAAGAAAGCTTTTGGTACAAAGTGGGTGTTCAGAAACAAGCTGAGTGAGTCTGGTGAAGTAACAAGAAACAAAGCACGTTTAGTTGCTCAAGGTTACTGTCAGACTGAAGGATTGGAGTATGATGAGTCTTATGCACCAGTTGCAAGATTGGATGCAATTAGGCTTTTCTTGGCCTTTGCTGCTCACAATGACTTCATTGTTTACCAAATGGATGTTAAAAGTGCATTCTTGAATGGTGAACTTGCTGAAGAAGTCTACTTAGAACAATCCCCTGGCTTTGAACTTTCCTCAGAAACCAAGATGGTATACAAGTTTCAGAAAGTTGTATATGGTCTAAAGCAAGCACCAAGAGCTTGGTATGATACCTTGGCTAAGTTCTTGCTGGATAATGGTTTCAAGAAAGGTGAAGTTGATAAAACCTTGTTTACCATGAACCATGATGGTACAATACTCTTAGTTCAAATTTATGTGGATGACATAATTTTTGGATCTAAGGACAAGCAACTTTGTGATGATTTTGCCAAACTCATGACAAACAAATTTGAAATGAGTATGATGGGAAAATTGAATTATTTTCTAGGATTGCAAGTCAAGCAACTCAAAGATGGAATATTCATAAATCAAGCAAAGTATGCGAAAGAAATGCTCATAAAGTTTAGGATCAAAGAGGAAGAGAAACCTGAAAAGATCCCTATGAGTGTTGGTACCAAATTTGGCTATACTAAAGAAGATAAAAGTGTTGGAGAACACAAGTATAGGAAGCTCATTGGTTCCTTGTTGTATTTAACAGCAGGTAGACCTGACATTCAGTATGCTGTTTGTGTATGTGCAAGATTCAAATCTAATCCAAGAGAATCACACTACGAAAAGGCACTTAAGATACTGAAATATGCCAAAGGTACAGTTAATGTTGGATTATGGTATCCTAAAGATCCTGGACTTGAATTGGTTGGTTATTCTGATGCTGATCATGGAGGATCAACTCTTGATAGAAAAATTACCTCTGGAACTTGTCAGTTTTTGGGTACTAGATTAATATCATTGTTGAAGGGTAATTCGTGTTTCTTTCTAAGTTCGCAATGAGTCGCTATTCTAAGTCTTTCTAGTTCTTCTTCTTGTAGCTTCCTCGTACCTGAAATAGACTAGAGGGGGGGGGTTAGTGTCTCTTGCCCGGTCTGTAAGGTATCAGACCGGAGAGGCGACTTTACGAGTAGGGAGTTGTGAGGCTTCCCTAGTAAGAGTAGTGAAAGTGGTGCTCGGGTGACGTAGTTAATGCTTACTGTTGGAGAGTAAATGAGGGCCTTTTATACTTGAGACCTTTCATCTTCAGGTCATGTAGGATCACGCCACGTGTACGGCCAGGATTGAGGCCTTCCTCGGCCCAGGCCCATTAAGGAGGTCCGTGGGCCTTGGCCCAGGAGAGTAACCATGGCTGGTCGCTCTGTGGTCCTCGTGCCTTCCTTGTGCGTGGGTGATGCGAGTAGTGTCCTGCTCAGTTTCTGTCAAGGAGCGTTGCCTTGACGTAAGGCCTCCTCGAGCCCGAGAGAGATGCTCCTCGAGCCCACTGGCAGCTTTGTCCTTGAGAGGAGCTTATTTTGAGGGTTGTCCTCCCAGTGATGGTCGGACCCTATGTTGGTCGATCCACACCTTAGTGACATACTTTGGTGTGGTTGTGCCCCTTGAGGGACGGCCTATGATGCTTTGTCGCGCTCTTAGACCGCTCCAGTTCGTACATGCGGACTGGACATATTTCAACCCTAACATATGTCCCCCTAGTTTCCAAGTATCTTTGTAGAAGATAGTTGAGGAACTATGTTGAAGTAGAGGTCGAGCAGAGCCTCGACTAGTAGTGGGCGAAAAAAGATTTCCGTATTCGCACCTTGGTAGCTTTCCCTCCTCCTATCTCTCCCTCCCCCCCCCTTTTTATAGGGTGCGAGCAGACGTTGCTCGGACCTTATGAAAAGAGGTATTTTTGCTGGGAAAAGATCGGATCCGGGTAAGTATTCCTTAGTGGAATGGAATGACTTCCTGCCGCTTTTTTGCTTACGAAGTATCTCGCGGAGAGATACTTGTGTAGAAGGAATCTCGAGGAGAGATGTATTCATGTTTTTGCTAGCAAAGTATCTCGCGGAGAGATACTTGTGTAAAAAGGAATCTCGAGGAGAGATACTTGTGTAAAAAGGAATCTCGAGGAGAGATGTATTCATGTTTTGCTAGCAAAGTATCTCGCGGAGAGATACTTGTGTAAAAGGAATGAATGACTTCCTGCCGCTTTTTTGCTAGCAAAGAATCTCGCGGAGAGATACTTGTGTAAAAGGAATCTCGAGGAGGCAAGCTGCAAGGGCGGCTCCTCGGTCCCCTGACACGTGGCCGTCGAGTTTCCGTGGTTCCGAGATTTTTCGCGATGTTGATCCGAGGAGGACAGATCATGGTCGTCGATCTGTCTCCTCCCGTCTCGAGTAGCATGGTGCTCGCGCCGCGGATTTATTGCCGTGGTTAGGAAATTCGTCCCTGAGTTGGGAGCGTCTTCGGGCCGGAGCGGGAGCGTGGAGGGCAAAAATGGTAATTCGCCAGGCGGCCGCAATCTGGACCGTCGATCTGGGACACGTGGTCGGTCCGGATGGCGCGAGGACATGCGTCGTTTCGTATCCCCGGGATACCCTTCTATAAATAGGTCAACACTCGGTCATTCCACACTTTTCGCAATCCGATCTTTCAGAGCAAATACGAGAGAGCGAGGAACATTTGTGAGATCGACGAGTGTGAGTGATCGCGCCAAGCAGTGTTCGAGGAGCCTTTCCGACGTCCAGAATCCCGTTTTCAGGCGAAACTTCAGCTTTTTCCGGCCTCTTTTCGGTTTCAAACTTCTATCCAGTTAATACCAAGTAAGTTTCCGGCCTTGCAATGCTCTTTTCTGCTCTTTAATCGTTCCTTTTTGCTTCGAAATGCCGTATTTTCCTGCCTTGTTGCTTTCCTGTCTTGAATTTTTGCATGTTGGTTTCCTCTTTCGATTTTTGCCTCCCGTAATGATGTAATCTGAGTAAATTCCGGTGGATTGACGCCTGAGAATGGCATTGGACCTAAAAATCAGTAAACGGACCTTTAAACGAAATTCACCGAAGTCGATTTGGACCGATTTAGCTTGCCAAAGTCTTAGAAATAGCTCCCCTTTATTTACTGTAATCCCCTTGTAGCCTCCTCATTAGCGTAAGGCTGTAGGAGTAGCTGTAGGAAGTCTCTTTGGCAGTTGGTCGCTCTATGCATGCTCTTCGAGTTTGATACATATGCATGTGCTCGCTCTGATTTTGCTGTGTATGTATGTCGTTATGCTGCTCGGTTTTCTACTCGTGTTTTAGAGCGGTTGGTCGCTCCTTTGTATGCTCCTCGCTCTACTTTTCCTTTGATGTAGAGTAACTTCTTTACTTTACTTGCTTCTCCTTTTTGAGATTTTTCTCCGTTCGGGAGGTCGAACTTTTAACGAACATACATAAAAGGACCTCTCGGACTATAACAAACCATCCTAACTTCTTTCTTTGCCCACCTTTAGGATGTCCGAGAGGAGCGACGATAGCCAGAACGTCTCGGCCGCCGGTGAATATGGGAGCGACCATACTACGTCGCCCGATACGTCAGACGTATCGGCGACCTTTCTTGACGAAATGATAGAGGAGGCTGTCGAGGAGCCTCAGCTCGAGCAGGTTGGCGAGCAGGCTGCCGAAGAAGATGAGGAGACCGAGAGTGAGGAGGACCTCTACGAGTTGGTGAGTAGAAAGAGGCGTCGTACCGAGGACGACGATTTTATCGACGACCGTACCGAGGCGGAAGGTGGTCCCCGCAACACCGGTGTATCTGCGGAGTTGATAACTCGCGCTGCCCAAGTCCACGGGCGAAATTACGGGACGGCCGTGAACGTGGTCGTTCCTGAGATCCGGGTCGAGGAGATGGACGACACGGAGAGGCCGGAGTTGGCCTTAGCATTGTATGAAGAGGGTGAGCACTCGACGAAGCGCGGGAAGGCTTCGATACCCGTTCAAATCATCGATAGTGATGATACGGATGATGAGAGCGAGGAGGACGATGAGGCGACGTCTCCTCGGACTAGTTCCCCTGTAAAGAGGGTTAGATTCCCTCCACAAACAGCTAGGAGAGCTGTAATCACGGACGAGGAGGAGGATGAAGTTCCTCTAACGATTGGAGACACTCATAGGAGTGAAGCTGGTCCGAGTACTAGGTCTCCTTCCTTCTCGGAGGGGCAAAGGCGCGCGATCAGGGAAGCTAAGAGGTTTGCGCGCGAGGAGGAGACTAGTTACCACACCATAGACCCGACCACCATAGACTTTACATATCCGAGTGGGACTCGAGGACCCAACCCACTCGAGGAGCAGGAGTATGAGATGCGCCTCGCTCAGATGGCCGCCGATAAGAAAAAGGCTGAGCGCAAAGCGAGCAGGCCTTCTCGCTCCCGGGCTGCCAAATCGAAGAGGGCCAAGGTTACCGTGGAGCCAGAGCCAAAAACTACTAAGGCTGCTGAGAAGAAGTTCACCAAGAGTGCTCGCACGGTCGACCTCCCCGATCCTAATGGGGAGAAGAACGAGGACGGGATTATACCGACCACCTCCTCTACCGTCAAGCTCGACGAGGTTCCCACACTTAGGTGGAAGTATTCTCTCCCCGAGAATAAGTTTGACATCCTCGTGCCCAAAGAGGATCAGACTTTTTATAACGCTCCTCCGGGGTACATGGCCGTTCACTGCCTTAGCTTGGATCGAGGATGGATCCTCCCCTTCTGTGATGCTTTCCGGGATATCTTCAATACGTTGGGGATCGCTCCTTGGCAATTGGTGCCAAGTGCCTTTGGAACCCTCGTATGCTTTGGAGTCTTTTGCATGAAGAGGGGGATCGAGCTCAATTTCCACAATTTCAATCAACTGTTCCGTGTATCGATGAGCTCCGGGAACAAGTATTTTTACTACTTCAACGCTCGACCAGGCCTTGGGTTCATAATGGACGCTCCTAGCTCCTCGGGCTACAAGTGGTTCCACAGGTACTTCTACATCAGGAAGAGGAAGTTGCCTAACATGACCGAGGAGGAGCTGGAGTGGGGAGTGCCGAAACTGATGTTTCGAGGAAAGATAGCGGATAAGCATCCGTTGCCCGAGGAGTCCGATCCCTGGGTTGCTGAGCTCGAGGAGCAAAATCGGGGACTCCATCCCGAGAAGTATTTTTATTGGGGGTTGGTCCTTCAGCCGCTTCCCTACTTGGCGGGACTTTCACCTTACGCGTACACAGGGTATATCGGGAACCGATATACCCGAAAAGTCCTCTTCGGTAACTAGCTCTTCGCGCTTTTCTTTTGCTTTTGTACTTGTAATTTTTCCTTGCTTACTTTCTGTTGTGATGTGTCCTCGCTTCCTTACTTTCGTCGTCGATTTTTACTGTTCCTCGATCGTACTAACGTGTGTTTATTCTCTTGCAGCTTACTGGTTCCAGTGGATCATGTCGAAGACCCTGGCTGCCAAGGAGGAACAGAGGAGGAAACAAAGGTTGGCAAACAAGCAGACGAAGATTCTCGGGTCTCTGAATTTGACCCCTCCTCGCAACGCCGCGCATCATCGGGATGCCTTAGTGCAGGAGGGACTCGCGACAAGAGAGAACCCTGTAGAGGCCATCAAGAGGGCCGAGGAGGAAGCCGCCGCGAAGAGGGCGAAGGATGCCGAGGAGGAGGCCTTGAACACGATCGAGGCAGAGAAGAGGCCGGAGAGGCCTGCGGCTAAGAAGGGAGCGAGGAAGCTCAACCTTGGAGGCAACAACGAGCCTGCTCGCAAGAAGGGTAGGGTGGCCGCTTCGGGGGATGAAGTGAAGCGGCTCATCCAGATGAGCGACCTTGATCGGGCGCACGAGCTCAGCCTGTGCTCGCTCCAGGTAACTATTCTTATACTTTTTGTTGTAAAATTTCTCTAAGTATAGAATTTTCTCTCCTCGCTAACATTGTTCTCTTTTTGCAGCTCGAGAACTTGAAGGAGGCCTATGGCCATGTGGCCGCTGATCGCGCCGACATTGGGGTCGTTATCGAGGACCTCGAGAAGAAGTTGGCTGCCTCGGAGAAAAAGGCTAAGGTCTCGGAGGCTGAGGCCGGGAAGCTGAGGTTGAAGGTCGAGGAGCTGGAGAAGGAGCTCTCCCGCGAAAAGTCGAGGAGCAAGAGCTTCAAGGGCGCCTATGCTACTTTGTCCATTGCCATGGAAAAGTTCAAGGCAAGCGTCCTCTCCTTCCTCAAAGGGAGCCGGATCACTGCTGGCTCGCGACTTTATGTCGTCGGTCACTTACAAATTGGCCCTGCGAGATGTCCAAGTGGCCTCGCGCGAGGAGGGCTTCTTCTCGTGTGTTGGCCAACTAAAAAGGGTCAACCTGCT
Organism: Plantago ovata; assembly: GCA_028274465.1. NCBI lineage: Eukaryota > Viridiplantae > Streptophyta > Magnoliopsida > Lamiales > Plantaginaceae > Plantago > Plantago ovata. Next base: position 85,643,889 of record CM051457.1, read on the forward strand.
CCCGGCCGACTTTGACGCTGATGATCGCGAAGACTTGCATCCTGGGCGGCGCGAGGACCTCACTCCTTATCCCGATGAGGAGATCACTGAAGAGATGCACGAGGCATGCGAGTTTGGCGAGTTGGTGACCGATCCGGAGGTACCTTATCCCAGCAGCCGGCTTATCTCCCCGCCTGGGTGCCTGAATGCTTGAGAAGCGGGATCATCTTCCCGTTCGAGAAGGCGGCTCTTCGCAACGCGGCCTGGATAAAGTTGAGCGATCCGGTCCTCGGGAGGGCAGCTGACTTCGTCGAGCCCGAGCTCACTATGTATCAAAAGGCGATCGAGGAGGCTAGAGCTCAGGAACGCGAAGACCCTGAAGGCCCCGAAGCGAGCACAGTCCGAGGAGGAGATGCTAGTGCGACCACCCCGGTCACAGAATTCACAGACAGCCGTACACGCTAGGATCGGGGAGCCTCCTTGAAGACCGAGTATGCTCGGACTGTTGTAGCCTTTGTCATTTTTCTGTACTTGTTTTTATTTCAAACAATTTCTATTGGCCCTGTGTGGCACTCCTCGCAACATTGTACTTGTAACTTAAATGTCGTGTTGTTGTTTTTTGCTATTATTTCCCTTCAATAAAATGCAATGCTACTCGCCTTTCACTTATACTTGTGTTCTTTTCTGAATCCAATTTTTGTTATGACGTATAACTTGGATAGAGTAGTTTAAACACGTATAAGTTAGATCGAGAACCAATGTTCTTCGCTGCGAGCTCTTCGATCTACCAATGCTTCTCGATCATTTGGATTATTTGAGAAAATTTTCTAAGTGTTTGAACTTAGAAAAATTTCCAAGTGTTGAGTTAGAAAGACTGGAAGTCCCTCTACTCGATCACTTCCATCTCCTCGATTTTTCTTCTTTGAGTTGTTTCTTATCGATTTCTCATAGAGATTAGAGGGCGGGGAGGGTTCCCCTTAATCCTGGAAATCGAATAGCTTTTATTTAAAGTAAGCTTTCTCGATCGAGTAGTCTTATTTTTTGAGTATAGTAGCTCTATACTTGCATATTTTCTTGTTGAAAGAGACATTGTATTGATTTGTCGGAAATGCAATTACAATGGGGGCTCTTCGGCCGGCTTGTTTACAGCAACTTTTTAAACAAAAGCAAGGGGTGCCTCTCACTTGGACCAGTGATGAATCCTCCTCGATCAATGGACATTCCACATAAGTTTCCAAAAAGCTTTTTCTCTTGACAACTTAAGCGTAGAATCTCTGGAGGTTAGAAGTATTCCAAGGATTTTTCAATACCCTTCCCTCCATGTCTTGAAGCCGATAACTTCCGTTGGACCTCGCTTCAATTATCTTGTAGGGGCCTTCCCAATTGGGTTGCATCTTCCCAACTTTGCCCAAGATGTCTGCTCTTCGGAGTACTAGGTCTCCAACTTGGAAGTCTCTTTCTCTTACGCCTTTGTTGTAGGTCTTCGCGATAAGTGCTTGATATCTGAGGATATTGGCCAAGGCGTTGGTCCTCGATTCGCTGATTGTCTCGAGGTCGAAGAGTCTCTCTGTATGATTGTCCTCCGGGTTTGGTACCCTTGGATTCTGAGGGTTTCCACCGCACTTCTGCTGGTATGACCGCCTCGGACCCGTAAACTAGCGAGAAGGGAGTCTCTCTTTGTAGCTGTCTTTGAAGTAGTGCGGTATGCCCACACCACTCCATCAAGCTCGTCGACCCAGTCCCTGTTGGTAGCGAACCTCTTCTGCAAGTTGTTGACGAGGATTTTGTTGACGGCTTCTGTTTGTTGCCCATTGGATTGAGGATGTCCCACAGAGGTATACCTCCTCTCAATCTTCATTCCTTGCACCATTCAATGAATCTTTGGCCGCAAAATTGAGCACCATTATCCGAGATGAGGACCCTTGGCAAGCCAAATCGACACACGATGTTCCTCCAGACGAAGTTCATGACTCTTTGTTCGGTGATGGTAGAGACTGCCTCAACTTCCGCCCACTTGCTAAAGTATTCGACCGCAACGATGATAACTTCTTTTGACCCGTACCTCTTGGGAAAGGGACCGACTATGTCGATGCCCCATATGTCAAAAGGGCAAGTGATGGCGATGGGCATGAAGGTTTCGCCGGGACGTTGATCAAATTTGGCGTGCATTGACACTCTCGCACTTTCTCACAAATTGGGCAGCGTCTTCCCGAATAGTGGGCCAGTAGTATCCTTGTCGAATGACTTTTTGGGCGAGGGTTCTTCCTCCGTCATGGTCGCGCAACTTCTCGCATGCATCTCTCCGAGAAGTTTCTGAACTTCATGCTCGGCGACGCATCTCAAGTAAGACTCCCTCGAAAGATCTTTGTACAAGTAGTCTCCTGCATGATGTATCGAGGCGTTTTCCCCTTGACTCTTCTTGCTTCGGCCTTGTCTCGAGGAAGGCTTCCATTTTTGAGATATGTTGTTATCTCTTGCATCCAATTCGGTTGATCGTTAAATGTGCCAAGACGTTGGCTTTGATGACCACAGAGATGATGCATTGATCCTCATGAGTATCACATTCCTGGTATCAACTCCTCCGGAGGCTGAAGCATACTTTGATAGGGCATCTGCCCTTTGGATTGAGATCTCTTGAGAACTTTTCAATCTCAAAGCTTTCAAACTTTTGAATTTCTTCCGTGAGGCGTTTTTGTACTCAGCAAGTGAGTTTTTCTTGGTTCTGCATTTCCCGAGATTTGCTTCCAGGCCAGTTGAGAATCGTGTGAAGAGATGTTAGCTTCTTCACTTCCAAGCTTTTGCCATACGTAAGAGCGATGAGGATTCCTCATATTCTGTTCTATTGTTGGAGACCCGGGAGGAAGTAAAACTAAGAGTAACGGTCGTACTCTAAGTTCAGCCCCTCCGTGACTCTTGACGTATATTCCCTATTCCCGCCATTTTTTCCTGACG